>STHB01000006.1:2164239-2220567 GCA_018908115.1 Anopheles rivulorum
AAAAAAAAACGAAAAGAACTCGACTGACCGGTCTGTTTTGCTTTATGATTTGACAATTTAGCACGATCGATACTCTTGATAAACGATCCTAACGAGAAAGAAATGGTTGGGAGAACGGAAAAAAATATGTTAAGCGTATTGCTTCTTGTCGAAAGGAGCTATTTAAACGAAAAGTTATTGGGGACGAATGCGCTGAGTGAATATTTTTATCACTGCTTTCGAAAAAAAACCCGCATCTTGCTGCTTCTTTACCATTTTTTGAAACCTATAATTTATCATCCAAATCAACAGGCGATGTTGTCAGATTGCTGTGAACGTTTTATTATTTCGCATTTTAAGCTCTTACCTATCTTCCAAGGTACATTTGTGCGTTCCCAAGGAATTTATATTTTAAATGCTTTTGAATCTTTATCGAGTATTTTTTGCAAACTGCTGAGCATTTCATTGTTACCGTAGCTATTTCGATATATTGCACATGTGGGGCATTACTTTCCCAATGAAGGAAGCCAGTACCCGGATAAGCTTTCATTTTCCCGGAAGGCGCCATAGTAAGAAGACAACTCTCGGGGGATATTTTCGTTCCAAGTTCCAGAAGAGGTTCAGCAGAGCCGAAAGGTGCTGAATAGTGGTTGACAGCAATTGGCTACAATCTGTTCATTTGGGTGTGCTAATGTGCCGTAAGAGTATTAATGGAACTGATGCGGAAAGATATTTGAGTCTGAGTAAAATATCAAAATTATATGCGCTGTACAAACATTTACTAAAAGAGGACAATGTCTTATGAGATGTTGTTGAAGAACTAACTATTAATCACTATTATATGAATGTACTAGCTTTGACTTGTGTTCACAAGCTAGCCTAAAATGAACCATTCTCAAGTTGTTCGATGTTCCGAGTACGGCTTAAGCTGGGATATAAATGTTTAATGAAGCGAATCCGAGGTTCTTGGTAAATACGTTAGCAACGACTGCAACAGCGTCGCACAGCTCATAATGTATGAGGCTTGTGAATGTATAGCCGCTCTGCTGTCAGTATTTCAAACAATTACAAATGGTTTGACTTGCAGATAGCTTTTCTGAGTTCGTTGCTCTGTTCTCTAGCCTCTTGGCTTACTAAAGTTTGGCTTAAGGATTTAAACAATCCTATGCGTGGTGAACGGTTGCCTTTCAGTAAATACGCTGATGACGTCAAACAACACTTCGGCATGCATCGCTAGCAAGTACGTATGGGAGTTAGCTTATGGTGAATTACCTAATATGAATCCACACCCAGGAAAATCTTGGCATTCTCGTCCGATGTATTACTTTACCTCCTTTGAAGATTCCCTTGTTGCCACACGTATATGAAGTATAAGCCTCGGAGGAATTTTGTTATCGTAGCTTTTTTAATTACAATAGCACAAGAGCGATGATTCTTGGGAATTGTTTGGACGAAAGAATGTGAAAAAAATACCTTTGGGCGGGTAGTGAACAGAGAACGAGGATGAAACAATGTGATAAATCTTGGTGCATGCTGGAAGCAAGGTATGTATGAGCTATGAGTGTATAAACATCCTTGTTACCTATACTCTGCTCTTTTTGCTGCTGTTTATTAATTTAGCTACTCGTTTTATCACTAGTTTGAGGCAAGTTTTGCACATCGTTTTTCGATTCGTGAAAATAAGTCCTCAACGGAGTGTTTTCTTAGTTGAAAGATATTCCAGAACAAGAGTGGAAATATTACAAAACACTTGTTATTGCGATGCATTTATAGAAAGTAGCTGAACTTACACCAAAAAGGTGGTGTGGTAAAAAAGTGTGGATCACCACAACATATGCGTGCAAGAGTGTGACTTAGTTATAAAAGTAGAAGTTTTCCAAATCCGAAAGCACGGAAAGATGACAACTCACAGCTGTCAAGTGAATGTCTGTCAGGTAGGCAGGAAACTAGGTCGAGAAATCCTTTATCCCGGCCTGGTGGACGAAAGGAAAATGCCAAGTGGCTTGAAGCGTGCCAAGCCGACGAGGAACTTTTATGAAAAATTAAATAAAAAGCTATACAGAGTAAGTCCCCCCATATCCCTAGGGAAAGCTTTTGTTTTGTGAGTGATGGAAGAAAAGCAAAGCTTTAGGTGTAATATTAAGCAATTGTTTGTAGGGAATACAGCATCCAAAGCCAACAGACTTCTTTTATATATAATTCATTTCAAAATGCCTGTTTTCATTCTCCTAATTCGGGAAAAAGAGTAAAGCATCTGCTAGGTAATCAGGAGAAAATATTTATCAAGAAACATGCTATGGCTTAGCATTGTTTTGTATGAAAAAAAAATAAGGCGCTGCTGCTTTCTCGTGAAAGTGTTAATAGAAAGTTTGCTACCTCTTATCCCCGATCCTTATTGCAAACAACCCACAAGGCAAGCGGTTATGGCAATCATTAGTACCAACTGACAATGTTCGTACGGACAATTTTAGTGCAGCAACTACAACAAAACTATTCGGATCAAATTATTTTCAAAGAACGATTGTAACTTTC
Organism: Anopheles rivulorum; assembly: GCA_018908115.1. Classification (NCBI taxonomy): domain Eukaryota; kingdom Metazoa; phylum Arthropoda; class Insecta; order Diptera; family Culicidae; genus Anopheles; species Anopheles rivulorum. Next base: position 2,166,751 of record STHB01000006.1, read on the forward strand.
CACATTGAACGGATTTTATGGGGCGAGGCAAGTTTCTTGCATTGTACTTTGCAGTTCTTATGTGATTACTTTTACAATAGAGATTTAAGTAGCAAAAGTAAAGAACAGGTATATTTCCACGGTACAACACGGCGAGGGCTAAAGGGCCGCACTGAACTAAGCATCATGCCAATGAGAGTTTTTTTTTTATTCTTCATTTCATCGTCGTTCTGCACACAATCCTGAAAGTTGATGCCACCATTAGTGAAATGTAATATAGGGAGTCGAAAATTGAATTACAAGTCATCCTGGGATGGGAGCATATTTCCCCCATGCTGCCACATCGCAGCAGCCACCCTTACGCCGGGCCTCATTGCGTTCGAATTCCCATGAAACGTACACCTTCCCGGCAAGGTGTATAAGTCTGCACTTATGTTCGTGATTTTGCTCTCCTTGCTGTCGCTGTTCAAGACGTCTGCCAGGCCGTGAAGAGCTGAAGCACGATGGACGGATGGAGCTTTGTTAGATATTTTTTTCGCTGTTATGCGATGTTTGCGCTTAAGAGTCCCGGTAGAAAAAAGATCTTTGCCCAGATATACGTTTATTGATAAACTAAAAAAAAACGGAATCATACCCAAACTGTCAGTGGCTGCCCGGGCATGATGGATTTCAAATAGGAAAGTTACGTGAAGAACGACAAAAGCGATCGTAATCACGATTTAGTGCGCACTGGAAAGCTGTATCGTACGAGTGAGCAGCAGAGATTGCGGTACGGAATTATTATTTTACTTATTTATATGTGTGTATATATATATATAAATTGGTAATGAAGCAAAAAATCGACTGAACATGGTATTGCTTTCACGCGGTAACGATTCGTATCTATCGGGAGAGTATCCTTAACTCGGTATCGCAAAATACGAAATACCATCATCGTGCACCGTTTCGATGATTCAAACGCTGCCGCTTTCGTCGCGTAACGCGTGAAATGAGGAAAATTTGAAAATAACAAATTAATTTGTCTGGCGTTCGCGTTCGTGTTTCGGCGGCCGCCTGCAGGCGTTCGCCCGTGTGACGAATAATTTAATTACTTAGTTGCGTCGATTTCGGTGGATGTTTAATTCAACGATTTCCGACCCCCTGGCGAGCTGGAGCAAATAGCGTAGCGCGGAAAGTTTTGAGCATGGTTGTTGGATGTAAATTTTGCATAGTTTAAGGGTAAACGATCGAATAATTTAACCGGTCGGAGTGAAGCTTCACTTTTAAAACCTGCAGCTAAAAGGCAATAGCCTGCAAAAATTTAATAATTACAGCAACTTACACAAAGGAAAGGTTATTGAACCAACTGCAAAAGTCATTAAATAGGAACAGTTTGGATGTAATTTTTGTCAACATAATTGTATTTTGTTTGTTCGGTAAAGTAAATGTTTCATCTATTACATTCACCTTGGGAACATTCATCTTCTCGGTAGAAAAGGTCTATCTGTATTTTAAAAAGGTGACATACAAACTGTTACCATCGACCATTACGAATGTAGAACCTTTTGATTGTGTTTGAAAAGAAAAAAAGGAAATCAATCGGAAAGCTTCTATACCATTTGCTCGGTAACCCACAAACGATCGTGTGGACAAATGTGACCAGGGAAATGCTGTTGGCATCCACACGGTTGTGCGCCAGGTGTTGATAAGTATCAATAACACATAATAAAGACATTCCGCTTGGGTTAGCGATGAGCCAGATGCTGTTTGGTAAATTGGTAATATTGTGCTCGGCAGAATATGGGCTCATAAATGCCTGTTCACATGGTACGTTAAGTTATTGGTTGCTACGTATGATAATGGTAAAAAGAGTGGCATTTAGAGCCATCTCTTTGTAGAAGTTTGTTACGGCATAAGAAAACTTTCGCTTTCGAAGGGTGGCGCAGGATACTCTTAACCTAGTGCTTGACTTTAAGTGTCAGATCTCGACCGTACCGTACTCTACAGGCAGGTCCAATCGAAAGCATGCTCTTCCGAATCCGGGCTAATCCTAAAAGTGTTTGTTTTGAAGTATGGCTCAAGGATACGCAGCTAATAAACGTGCTAATGGTCCGATTTGGCGTGGTAAATCGCATAAAAAGCACATATTTACATAATGAACGGCTATAACGTAGCCATCGCGTCGCGGTTACTATCCGTCTCGGAAGTTAAGGCACGAACGGCCATGGCAATCGGTTCGGTACAACAGCAGCTTCACCGTTTTCCATGCGCATCATTAAAACTGTACCTACTGCGACAGTCCCGTGCCCGGCCGTTCAGCGGTTTGCCTTTATTCAACGTTTGCCCTGCCAGCTTAAAACCAGCATCGACCCACCGTTCGTGCGCTCGTTGATCTTTATTTACTGGCGTTCGGTTGAAAGTGATCCCCCGTCCCAAAAGGGCACTGGGTGGAAAAACACTAAACACAACAACAACAACAACGACAGCATAATGGCGGACAGAGAGTAAATAACAGAGTCCGGCGAGATTATTCATTCAAAGGCAATCAGATAAGGAACGCTAATTAAAACTTATCTCTTTTTCTATCCTGTTTTGTTTGGTGCTTCCCATCATTCGGTTGGTTTATTTATCGCCCAAGATCGTTTAAGTGTCCCGCGTCCGAGTTGAACGAATCTCGTCTAACCAGGATGGCTTTCGGTAGAAGAAGTTCCGCAGAATAACGAACTAAAGACGCACCATTTACATTCTGTTCGGCGTTCTAATACCGACGGTATCCCTATGCAAACTAGTACACCGTGGCACGAGTTGGCGTCGGAAAGCTTAGGACAAGGGCCAACGCTTAGGATTTAGAGTACCGAGCAGTGGAACGCGTTAAACGCTCGTGGCTAAATAAATCGATCATCTGGGCAACCGACCAGTTACGGCGCGTTTCATCGCGGTGCGACAACAGCGAGTCGCACTTCCTATACAGCTGGTACCGGAGCAAACTTTATTCTTTACGAGCGTTCAGAAAATCTAATTAACAAACCGTAAATTGACATTTTATGTGTTTTGCGCTAGACTGAGGGGTTTATTTATCGTAATTTACGACCGTTAGTATCGAACACTTTCCATCGAGGACGCGTCTCCATTTGACCTTCCCTTTCGTACCCTCTTTCCCACCCTCCAACCCGGCTACCTTCGCACCTTTCTAGTTAGCGATAAAGCTTTTACGTCGGAAAATGAATACAGCTTGATAAATCATAAATGAAACACTGATTTTAATTCGGCGAAAACACGTCTAACGGAGAGAGAATAGAGCTGAATGCAGAAACATAGACAGAACAACCTGTATTTTCCAAAACTCTCGGCACACTTTAGCGAACAGCGATTGAATGTTAATGGACAGTAGAATTGGTTTCGACAAACTTTGTCTTAATGTCGTTTGATAATGTTGATTTTTCTAGTGTTTTGTTTGTATTGTTATACTTTTCAGAGCGATCTGTTCGATGAAATCGACCTCTCCAATTTGTGCTTTGCGGAGTGCAGTACGAAGAATGCGAACCACAGCTTCCAGGTAAGTGTTTCTACAGTGTTTGCGTCGATTCGCCTTTCATGTGGATTTTTATGTTTCTTTAAAAGAAATTATTCGTGTTTTGGCTTTTAAGTTTGTAATTTTCCAAATAGCTATTTATAGGGAGATACACAGTCAGGTGCTTGAATAGTAGGACATTTTTGAGGAACACTCCAAATTTTCGGAACACTTGATTAAAAAAAGATAGTGAGACTCCGTTCATAACACAAAAATCAAAAGTTAATTACCAAATATCATATTTTTTTGATTGAAAATACTTACATCATGAACTTGCTAATTAAAGACAAAAAAGGCAAACGTTTAAACACCTTTTTTGTTGAAATGTTGTCATCAATCTGAGTGTAAAACCAAAGGAAATTAATTTTAAATTAAAACCTACGACAAGCACTAGCATATTGAGTAACGATTTTTTGGGTGAGTATGTCTGGTTCATTGATGCGCAGGTCTCCGAGAAATGGAAGGATACCGATTTACAAAACGTTGTTGTGAGAAGAACACGTTCGAAACTTGAGCATGTGCGTTTTTTTTCTCATGACGATGAGCTGTCGATATATTGATTAGAAATTTTTACCAAATATTTCTGAAACTTTAAGCTTTCAAGATAAAAAATTCAAATATTTTTGATTATCTCTAAACTGCTGACTTGTATATCTCTCCTGAAAATAGAAATTGTAAAAACATACTTAACTAGTGCAGAGATTTGAATTTAAGCACTTCTTGATGGCGGATTTTCTCTTCAATGAACGTTTTGTTGTTTGTTTTTGTTGCTACTAAAAGCTACTAAAACATTAATTATACAGTTGATTAGCTTGCTCGGTATTTTGCCTTAATGGAACGAGGTTTTTTTTTGTTGATGGAAATTTTAATGAACTAATGATGGTAGAGTAATAAAAAACAACGTTACAGATTCATTTTTCCCTTCCATCCATTATTGAACGTAAAATGTAAATTCTTTCCATGTTCAAGATCAGCACTAACGAAGAACGAAGGCTTGTTTTTTTTTTGGCTTCGCCAATGCGGAACCCAACGAACCGACTTCAAAGCAGAAGCAATAAAAAGCACTGCACTTGACATTGTCTTTCGTCTAGCATCTTTCTCGAGAGTTCATTACGAACCATCAAATGCTCCTCGATGTCGCCATCATTCGTTGTCGCTGTTTTTTTTTTCTTTATTGTGCTGGAGTGCAGAACACCAGCATCCACCCTTTATGATGGGGGGTTTTGTTTCGGATGTTGATCTCTAGGAATTGCAACGACCGAAAATGGTTGCCGGGGTTTTTTATTATAGCGTCCTTCCAGTACCAGTAGCAAGGTTCGTGAGATTTTGGTTCTCCGGTTATTTTGAATCATTAACATCACGTACTTGGGACGCATGTAAAGTTGTCACCATAAACCTCTTTATTGTACCGCGCGGTACATTTGATTGAGGTGTGTTTCATGGGGAAGGATTTGTTTCCATTGTTACTGCCGATACGAACAACGAACATGCGGATTAACGACGCTATCGGAGAGGTCAATAATTTTTCCCTCGTTTTTTCCCCCCCGGATACTATAATCGCGGAGTGTTAATAGTGTTTTTACTATGCTGTTTGGGGAGTTTTAATGTTGTTGGTGGCAGTCCACATGGATGGCAAATGCTCCTTTGTGTCGGTAAATGTGTGCTTAGTTTCAGTCCATTAATGATCGAATATTGCTTGGGAAAATTAGTTTCGCTTCAATCGCCTTATAATGTGCGTATAATGTTAAACGAGGAATTAATTATTTTCTTTTTCGGCTATAATACCAATTTGATCGACAATGAGCGCTTCTTTATTTCGTACCCATTCATAACGCCGGAAAGCTTGAGTAAAGCTCCAAAAAAAAGGCTTGTTTTGTGCTGACATTGCTGCAATACAACAGTGAAACAGCTCTTCTTGCAGACAGGGTTTACAATCACTGCAGACAGCAATGTGCTGTGGTGGTTCACTGACACAATACCCGTACGTTGATTGCGTGTTGCTTTCTAGCAGCACAAAACCACAAAGCTACTTTCGAAATCTCCAAACACCGTAAAAAAGGCAATGTCAGAACGCTCGCAAGCATATTGTGTGCTTGGCGGGTTTTTGTTTTGGTTCGTGTCGGTTTGCTGTATCTGTCATCGAGAGACAGTGAATTTTCGCGCTATATGCGCAAACTGTACGCAAAAAGAATGCCAGCAGCAGCGAAAAAAAAAGAGCAGAACGCGAGCCGTACTTTACATACATTTCAAAAATCATGAATAGACAGCGAAAACAAATATGGCAAACATGTAACCATTGCTTATCATGATGAGGCTCGAATCCTTTCTGCCGAACGGACAGCAAGCAAATAAAATGGCGAGGCGAGCCAGTTAACGCGAAGCCAAGATTAAACATTCAACGAAACGGAAAGCTTCACGTTGCGGCCTAGTTTGCCACGTTGTGCTTGTTGTTTGTAATTTACCGCCATGTGGTTTTTTTTGTTTTGTTGTTGCTCCTGCCGTGCCGTGTTTGTTTCAGAACCATGCTGCTGTCTGACTGGTCTGACGCGGCGTACCGTTTGCCTAGCACGGGGTTGTGCTCCGTAGCGCACCGATTTCGGCATTGCTTGTGCAGAAAGTAGGAACATTTACCCAGCCAAACGTGGATTGCTTGTGTTGCGGTGCGGTTGAAGCTTTCACTCAATGAAGATAACACCTCACAGGTTAGAGGACAAAAACTCCGTATTAGCAAATAAGGGTGGAAGAAGAAGAAGAAGAAGCGACGGACAAATTTAAATGTGAAACCACGCATCGGTGCGTTTGCAATTTGTCTTGACGCGGGGAATCGCTCGTCAAATGGGTTGTGTGTCCTTTTTTTCTTTTTTTTTTGTTGGCAAATGACACCTTTCGTTGAAGTATGTACGCTACATGTGACCCGGGGTTCGTGCACTCTGTACACCAAACAGGAAGGGTGAAAAAACAAAGAGTAAAACGAATTTCGCAGGCGTAGTACGGGTATCAGCAGTACCCTGCTAGACTACTGTTTGCTCGACAAAGCTTTCACTTTTGCTGGGACGTGTTTGCCACAAAGCAAACGAGAACTGGAAGACTGGATGGCCAAACGGGACGGTAAGAGGCGTGCTGCTAAAAGAAAAGGCAAAATGTGGGAAAGGAAAAAGAGCAAAATCATCAGCAAGCTCGAAGGAGAAGCCCGCACACAGCATCGAAAGCCGGTACGGTAAAGCTCCAATACCTGTGCACAAAGAATACCTGGCAAAACCTTTAAGAGATGGGATGCTATTTACATATGGCACAGGGATGGGTGGTATTACGGTGCGATGCGGTTTGCGGGCGAAAACAGAAGGTGCGGGATGCTGCATGCTGGCATTATAAATGGTGAGCAAAACCTCAGCGGTGGCCTCTATTATACCGTTTGTTTGTTCGGTTCTAACGCGAGATAAAATAGCATTTTCCCCCACCGTCGAGTGTTTCACGGCTCTCACGTCCTCAACGCTCATTGTACGGATGGGAAGGTACACCGGGAGATAATGCTAGAAACCCACCAGTGTGAAGCGCACAAGAACGATGATCCGATGAGGATGAGCTTTGCTAATTGGAAAAAGGCTTCTGGGCTGGGCTCGGGTAACCTGCGATACGTCCACTAGATTGGGGAGATCTGTGACGGGCCTGTTGATGTGTTGCGTGATATTTCATCACTTACGATGAAGCGTAGCTGTTTGTTGTACGCTTCGGTACCGAAAGGTTTTTGGCTAGCAACGAGCTCCAAGTTCTAACCCAACCATTCCTCATTAATTGCCCGGTGTTATATTCACCTAAACGTTCGTAGAATAGACCGAAGGAAAGTACTACGCTCTTGAGTGGGGTTTGCTTAGTGGACGAGTGGTTGCCAACACCAGGCACCCTCCGAATCCAAGGAATGCTGTCCGAATCGGTACTAATGAACAGTGATCCTGTTACGTTACCTTCTAATTGCCATTTCCAAGATTGTGAACGTTTTTCTTCTACTGTTGTTCCGTCCCAGCAAATCGTAAGTGGTTGGTGATGGCGATGTTGATTGGGATGGCATGTCAGCTTCATTGACCAGTTACCTTCCGGTAATCGATGTAATGACGCTTGACGATGATTGTGCGAATCGTTGTTACTGGTTGGACATTGGCGCTACTAAACGGAACCGGAAAGTGGGCTCTGGTGAACGGTGGAACTACACCGTCATCGCCATCGTATTAATTATTCAGCTAAACGAATTATCTTATGAGTTATGCAAATGAAGATTGCGTAACTATACATATTTTATGATCGCAAATCATGAGAATAGAATTTTCCTTCTTGGAAACTAGGAAAAGGTGTAGTTTGCCGTGAAGATTCGATACCGCTAATGTTGAATTCTTGTTACATTGCAGTTAATCACACCAACCAGATCGCTAGTGCTGTGCGCTGAATCACGCCGAGAAATGGAGGACTGGCTGCAGGCCCTGAAGGCTGCTTCGGCACGCGAATTTTTCGAACCAGGACCACCAGATCAACACGATTTTCTGTCCGGTCACCATCATTGGTACGTCGTGATCCAACGATCTATATATGACAATCAGTAAGTTAGATAGAAATGTGTCACTAAATTTAATAAAATTCCCAACTAGGTATGCAACATCTCATGCACGGCCTACGTACTGCAACGTTTGCCGGGAGGCACTATCGGGCGTAACTTCCCATGGGTTGTCCTGTGAGGTGTGCAAGTGCAAGGTGCATAAACGATGCGCCGCCAAGGCCATATCAAACTGCAAATGGACAACGCTCGCCAGCGTCGGCAAGGATATCATAGAGGACCTCGATGGGGTAAGCATTCGAAGGCAGTGCGTACTTGCCACCATAAGTGTACTCACGCTCTCTCTTTCTCTCTTTGCAACTTCCCTTTTTATATTGGTGTGCACAGAATATCGTGATGCCTCACCAGTGGATGGAGGGCAACCTGCCAGTATCGTCCAAATGTTTGGTGTGCGACAAGACGTGCGGTTCCGTGATGCGTCTGCAAGACTGGCGATGTCTCTGGTGCCGCTCAACGGTGCATACAGCTTGCCGGCCGCAGGCACCAAACTCCTGCCCACTAGGACCTGCCCGCGTATCCATGGTGCCCCCGACATCGCTGCATTCGATCGGGCTGGACGAGGCGTGGGACGTTTGTAAGCCGCACGGCAGCTTCTCGCCACTGCTCGTCTTCGTCAACTCCAAGTCGGGTGACAACCAGGGGGTGAAGTTTCTACGACGCTTCAAGCAACTGCTGAATCCGGCCCAAGTATTTGATCTCATCTCGAGCGGTCCTGGCCTCGGGCTGCGTCTGTTTCGCCATTTTGATCCGTTTCGCATACTGATCTGCTCGGGCGACGGTTCCGTCGGCTGGGTACTTAGCGAGATAGACCATCTAAACATGCAAGTAAGTGTACATGCCCTTTTATTTACCACGGAGTCGTTTCGGTCGTCCCGTTTCCGGGACTCCATTTGGTCGGATTTGTCGGCCAAATTAGTGGCGTACGTTCTGCTTCACTCCCAACGAGCCACTTTGTTCAAGGTACTACACTAAAACACAGAAAGAAAAACTCATCTCATTAGGAACCGTCCTGAAAATGGTATGCTAATAAGGTGGTTGGCCGTGTTGTCTGTGCCCCTAAAAGCCGGTGCGCTTAGCTTGTGTTTCTGTTGGCGTTTTGGGTTTTGTCGTTTCAAGCAAAACATTCGACCGACCGAACCAGCTGGCACAATGGGCTGGCCATATTCTTTTCCTGCCTTTTCGCCGCTGGCAGCCCGAAAGGAAATGCTTCAACGAATTCCCATTTAGTACGATGCGTCCTGTCTGTCATAGATGGTAGCAGTTGTATTCAAGGACAAACGTATTCCGACCATGACCAACGTACCGGTTCGTACCGATTGTGAGGACGATTTCACCAGGAATGTCTGGGCGGGATGTTCCACTTCAGCTGTAAAGCTGAAGGTCTGCAGTAAAATGTCAAGGGTACGAATTATGACACGTTACGGTATGAAACGAATCCTTCAAAGTGTCAGATGGAGAGTCGCAGGTAAAGCGGCAGCTTTGCGAAACCGCTGCGTTACTATTGAAGTCGCTAAGGAATAGCATAACAATAGTGCGAGAATTTTACGATTGATTATTAAGGAGTTTTTGCTAAACTTTAGTGCCTCGTTTCTTGAGTGAAGTTTCGAATGGCTACGACGTAATGGAGCAAGATGTTGTACCTATCACACGGAGTTTGCTGTAAAAGTTATTGCTTTACTTCGGATGTTTGTTCATCAAACAATTGGACGAGTTTTTGAGCAATGTTTTTCAATAAATATTTGTTCTAGCTCTCCAATATCCCATTATTGCGTACCGTCTGCTTATGGTTACTTATGTTGAAGCAATTGTTTTTATTCTTCACAGTGAGCTGCGTTCGAAAGTATAGATCGTAGACAGCTCCATTCGGCAAAGGACGGATATGAAAGATCCCTGGGGCCAGGAAACGGCCCTGGGCGCAAGAAATACGCGTCCGACTAACGTACGCGACGCGACTGACTGTTCCACGGTTGGCTAAGAAGCTATTCCCGCCCGCAGGAAATGAGTTATATGAAATGTGTATGTGAAGAGATGAATTAGGGGTGGCGGGTGGTGGTGGATCGTCCAGGAATGGTGACAGAAAGGATGTAAGAGGAACATGAAACGCACAAAACTCCACACGAATATCAGCATCTAAACGAATCCACCCACGGAAGTAAGGGCAGGATTAATATCTAATGAGAACAACCGGGCAGGGAGTGAAGCAGTGGGGCGCAAGGGGGCTAGACGGATGTAACCGAGCAACGGTTATGATCACGATGATGAGGAAGTGGAACGAATGTTTTTGGGGGGCCACATTTTCCCGGGCATGGGGAAAAGGTAATGTCCTGTTTGATGATTAAGGAAGAAATCCATGTTTTTGTTTGATGTTATGTTATGGACGTGTTTTGGGGACGGATGATAACAGTTTCACATGACGATAAACCATGCACGATAGGTAAGAAGAAGAAAGAATACATTATTACAAAAAAAATATGTTATAGAAGGTAAAGTAGATAAAAACGCTTTAAAACTGTGTTTCTGCACTGTGGGAAATGTGGTAAAAGCTGATTTTACTACATTGGAATGATTGAAGTAGCACCAATCGAAAAATTCATTTAAATTCTTTTATTCATGCATGGTGGTTTGTAACTGCAGTTCTCTTTTCTGCTATTCAACTAATGTCCAAACTTTTCCCTCTTCAGTGGTTAACAGCTACCGAGCAGCTATTTGTAATTAAATGTGGATTAGTGGCTAGGTTGGTTTTATCTTTTTTCTTTTTTAATTGTCAGCAGATGCGACAGTCCATATGTGTGATGTTGTTTATATGAATTCTGTGTGCAATGTTAACTCACAAAAAAGAACTGAAGTTCTTTTTTTTGGAACTTGTTTATAATTTTCCTAAATGAAGCGTACACATCTGCTGTTGCCGCTTAGAGAGGCGTGCCAGTTGGAAAAAAAACATTTTCCCCCTACGGCCCTGGGTGTGTAGCGTGCGAAATGACAAAAGTTTAATGCACACATTTGTGTGTATGTGTGTGTGTGCCGCTTTTATTTGGTTTCCGAGAATTGATTAAAGTTTGCAGTCTTTGCTCGTGTGAACCTTTTTTCCCCTAACTTTGTGTGAAATCAGTTCTAAAGTTCGACATAAAGCGTACCGCACACCGTTGATGTGAATGTGTTTTTTTTCCAACACACATTTTCCTTAAATTGATGGTTTGGCATTCGAATAACAATTCACCCTCACACGTGACACTTTGCCCCAAAATTATCCCTCCCTCCTATCCTTCCTTCAGCATATTCTCCTCCCTCAACTTATGTCGCGCTCGTCTTCGTAATGGTAGCGAATTAAACTTTCCCGATTTTGTAAATTCGATCGTGGTGAAAGTTGTTTGAGAGTGTTTGACTTTTACTCTTTGCAGAAACAATGCCAAATAGCAGTTCTTCCGCTGGGAACGGGAAACGATCTGGCACGAGTCCTCGGCTGGGGCAGCTCCTGCGATGATGACGCACACCTACCGCAGCTTCTGGAACGGTACGAGAAGGCCAGCACAAAAATGCTTGACAGGTAAGAGAAGTTAATGGTGGGTGGTATGCGGAAGCGAAGCATGTGACAAGGGTGTGGGAAAAAGAGTGTTTGAGAAATTATGGTTCGATTTTTCCCGAACGTCATATCGACACTGTGACCCGGTGGAAATATATGGTAGAGTAGTAGAGTGCTTTTTAATCCACGTTACTTATAGCGTTCGGTTTAATCATTAACATCGATGATCACAGCAATGGCAGTGCCTGTATAGATTATTCCATAATAAATAGAGCGAAAACGTGCTAAGAAAGCGATATGGGTCGTTTAACAAATCCACACGTCCACCTATTGCTTCTTGCCACAGATGGAGCGTAATGGTTTTCGAGCGGGACATTGGCATCGCGACAACGCGTACACCGAAGATGTCGATCTCGCACTATCCGGATCCGCTGCTATCACAGTACGAAGACAGCGCACTGTGGCATCTGCAGTCAATTGTGTACAACGAAGACACGCAAATGATGATACAATCGACGAGAATCCTATGCGAAACGGTCAATGACTTTATTGCTAGAGTAAGGGAAAGCAGCTCCGACGAAGAGCAATTAAGCGTCAAATGTGATATTTTAAGGTATGGCCTCGTTTGTTTTGCGACCGTCAAGTGCAATTGAGTTGATGAATTTCCGCATTTCGATTTGTGCTCTTTTTGTAGACAAAAGTTAGGAATGTTATTAGATACACTGAAGGATGAGGAAGCTGGTCTTCACGGTGACGACGAATTATTTAGAACACTGAAAGAAATTGCTCAAAAAAGTGCCTCAGAAAGACCAATAGATACGTAAGTAGACAGACACATCATGACATACGACGGAACCAAGTTGTGCATTGACGCCACGTTCACTTTTCACAGAAAAACAATAGAGAAAAACGAAAAAGATAAACTGAATTCCAAAGAGCGCATCAGTAGAATAGACCGTCGTTCAGAGAAGGAAGCACTTTTATGCCGGGCCAACAGCCTCAAGCGAGCAATACATGAAGTGGTGGAGATGAGCGAGAAAGTAATACCGTACGCACCACAGAAGCGCCTTTCCGTGCCTATGAACACACTTAGAGGTTAGTCGATGGCGGGAATGCAATTGTGGGAATGGACTTTTAATTGTCTAACCATTTCGATCTACTTGACCTATAGCCACCGCTTCCTCATCGGATAATTCAGCCAACACATCGCCGGCAACGTTGCCACCGCCACCCGGTATGATATCGCCCTCGGTGTCGACATCACGATTGACCTGCATTTCACCCCTGCCAGATATGCGGCGCGACTCGATGGATGAACACTTTTTCAGCACGCTCAATCTGCCAGTCCCGAAGCAGTTCGCCGATGGTGGTAGTCGCCGCAGTTCCGGCGTGCCGGAGTCGTATCGCATCTCCAGCATCGAGGAGCTGGAGGAGAACAGTGTCCACACGGAACCGAAGACGGCGGAGCACATCCTGGAGCCACCGTTGGAAGGTGAGTCTGAACTAGCGACCGACAATCAGGCCCGGGATCAGGATGACACGTTGAACCAAAAATCCACGACCACCACGACGTCCGACTCACAGTCGACGACGGCACCGTACGACTTTTCGTTCGAGTCGGACACCAAGACGGTGAAGTTTGATCTTGACCCGAACAGCGCCTTCGAGCGGTTAGGCTTTAAGCCGTTTAAGAAAACGATCGAACAGCATCACCAGCAGCAGCTAGGCAATGGACAGCATCGCAGCGAAGGTGGTGGCTACATGCAGTTTCAGCCCATCGAAGTGTACGAGCGTAATTATTATCGCACCCAAGCGCAACGCTTGGGCACTTTAGGGGCATGCAAAGTGGGTTCGGGTGGTTCCGAACCGACATCATCGAAGCCCGGTACTTCATGCAACATGCTGCAGGTGCCCACGATTTGTATTCCGAGCCTGGAGAAACCGCCGGAAAATATCTATTTCAGTGAAAACATTACCATCATCGATACGGACATGCCGGTAAGAGTGTGATAAGAATGTGTAAGAAATGATAGTAGATACATTGTTGTTTTGGATTTCTACAGGAACGATCGTCTTCCGATGAGGTACCCGGCGATGGCAGTGATATCCTCTCAGCAATAAGCAACGAAGAATGTAGCGTTACGTCGGAAATACTCGATAGACAATCAGATAACAACTCGCAGGTTCATGTAGGTGATCTTATACAGGTTAGTGGTGCCATTCTGTGTAGCCTGCAAATTACCAATCCATTCACTAATATAATCATCCACGACAGGACTTGGACAACGATCGCTTCAGCCATATCGATTCGCCGGAAACAAGCGATACAACGGAAGCGTTACACGGCGAAAGCCTCATGGATGACATAAGCTCAGTGCTGGGACAGGACCTGCTCGGAGCATTGCAGGATAACACAATCACGGAAGATACGACCACTCTGTGCACACTCGATCATACGAAGCGGAGAAGCTTCAAGGCAAAGCAGCAGCGCAACGATACGGTTGAGCTTGAGCAGTGCGGATTCGAGAACCGTGTGTTTGACATTGACAATCGGTGTGATGATCAGAAGGTGAAGGAACCGCGATTCTGCAGTTTGGCTAAATTTGTGGAAGGGAACGATATTGCACGCAAGAGCTTCAAACGTCCGCATCGGGGCATGACGCGAAGTCTCGGGACAGGATTCACCAACCGTTTGTCCGTCGGTGAGAATGAGTACGAAAACATCAAAACTTTTGCGCGCAATTTGCTCCCGATACATGGCTCACCTTCGGATATGTCTGTGTCGGAAACGGATACAGTGCGATCGTCTGGCTTTGAGTACAAGAAGCTAGTTTCCGCGGCAAACCCAGAAGATGAAGATGAAAGTCTTCCGGATGATGATCTGGGCGAGCGATCCTCGAGTGAAAATGATGAGCCCCAAGGTCGTACACATGCGGAGGAAGATGATGACGAAGAGGAGGAGGAAGAAAAGGAAGATGACGAAGATGGCCAAGAAGATGAGCAAGTGGATGGGGATGATGAAGAGGAGGACAAACAGGCAGACCACGACGAGCACGAGAAGGATGATCGAAGTGAGAAAAGCTTCCGATTGCCGTGCATCCCAACGATCAATGTGGTGGTCGAGCCACCGTCTCCAGCCATAAGCGATGAATTGCGATCGTTGCGCGTGCCGGAGATACGACGCCATTCGGAGCATACACCGAATCTGCTTGCACCGCGCGAAATTGACATTAACCGGCGGCATTCAAACAACAATCCGAATCTGTTGGGCTTCGACTCGGAACATATTCGCTTCCTAAATTGTTCGCCAGCAGCATCAAGGCGCATCAGCAGTGGCAGCTTGCTGTTCAAACCGGAGGGTTTGGGCAGCTCCAAGAGTAACATCTTCAGCTCCAACCTGGGACTGTTCAATCTGGACAAGGACTCCGATGCCAGAGAGGATAGGAAAAAAGAGGAAAAGGAGGAGAAGGTAAAGAAGCTACCCATCATCAATCCGCTGGTGCGATTGCCGTCGTGGCCGAGTAAGTATAGCATGGAGGCCTAATGCTCCATAAGAAGTGTTTAAGCAATAATCTATGACCTCTCCTTTGTGAATCCTTACAGATGTAAGCACTGGGACCGGATTTATATCAAAGTGTTTGCTTGCTAATGCCGACACCTTGTGTGCTGCTGTAAGCCCGCTGATGGATCCGGATGAAACGCTGCTCGAAGGATATTACGAGAAGGCGGTCATGAACAACTACTTCGGCATTGGAATCGATGCGAAGATTTCGCTCGATTTCCACAACAAGCGCGAGGAGCATCCGGAAAAGTGTCGATCGCGTGCGAAGAATTACATGTGGTACGGTGTGCTCGGCTCGAAACAGTGGTTGCAGAAAACCTACAAAAATCTGGAGCAAAAGGTGCAGCTCGAGTGCGACGGACAGCGCATCCCGCTGCCTTCCTTGCAGGGCATCGTAGTGCTAAACATTCCCAGCTTTATGGGTGGTACCAACTTCTGGGGCAGTAAGAAGGAGGACGATTGCTTCTTAGCACAGAGTTTCGACGATCGCATCCTGGAGGTGGTGGCAGTGTTTGGATCCGTGCAGATGGCTGCATCGCGGCTTATCAACCTGCAGCATCATCGAATAGCTCAGTGTCAAAGTGTTCAGATTAATATTCTCGGTAGGTTTTACGAGTTGGTTGGCCATGCGTTTGGTAGGGAGATAGTAAACATGTCTGCCTAATGTTTGCAGGTGAAGAATGTGTTCCGATACAAGTTGATGGAGAGGCCTGGCTGCAACCGCCGGGTATGATCCGCATCATACACAAGAACCGCGTACAGATGCTGTGCCGTAATCGGAGCCTGGAGGTGTCGCTGAAAAGCTGGCAGGAGAAGCAACGTCAGCACAGTATCAGCATCGCACGGGAGCAGCCTTCAACCGCGTCCGAGCATCACATTGCACCTTCGGAGGACATGTTTTCGGAGCGCGAAACGTATCTGCTGCTGAACTTCATCGAATGTGTCAGCACGCTGGTAAAGTGGGTAAAGTTTCTTATCATATCACACCCTTCGCTGCAACCAAACCTGTACGTGGTGGCTTCCAAGACGGCGGACGCACTGGAGTCCATCCATCCAGGTGGTAAAATCATCGAGGGACCAAATCTTCGCCGGCAGCTAACACAGTTGGTAGGTTCATGTGCCTTGTAGGGTGTGTCCCATTTTGTAATTCACGCATTTTTGTTAATGCTTCCTGCAGGTTCGATGCGCTAGACAGCTGTACGAGGACACATGTGAACTGTTGCGAGAGCGCAGCCATAGCCTGATACTCCGAGAAGATCTGGAAACGAAGCTAAGCGTTTCGTTGGCAAACATGGAAATGGAACTCGGTAAGTGCACGATGCAGCAATCGTCCGAGACTGGTGAGACCAGGGTGTACCTAAACGTGTTGGCACCGAACGAAGAGATTGACCATCGCAAAAAGCAAAAACCATTCTGGTTGCGGTTCCGCAGTGGACACAGCTCCCATCACGGTCCAGCAGCGACCGGAACTGTACCGAAGGCAGCAACAACATCGCGCGAAACGGTCAGTAATTGGGGTGTGGGCGAAGTGGTTACTTGGTTAGAGGCGATGCAACTGTCGGAGTATGTGGACAGCTTCATCAAGAATGACATACGCGGCAAAGAGCTACTCACGCTGGCGCGTCGTGATTTGAAGGACCTAGGCGTCACGAAAGTCGGACACGTGAAGCGTATCTTGCAAGCAATCAAAGACCTAGGAACAGGGTAGATGTGTGGCAATAGCGAAGATATTTCGCTAACATTAGACGACTACACATAACGAATCATTACACTATAACACGAAGCGAACAAAAATCCACCAAACGAATCGTTGAGTTTTACGGCCAGATGAGAGCCTTCTCAGTCTGGAAGGTGGAACGATGTGAAGGTATATATATCTAACAGGAATGCAAGAGACATAACTAAAACTTCGATAAAAGCAACTAAAAGACTTTGGTATCTGTCGTATTTAGTAGCAAACGCATCGATAACCTTATCGTAAGGGTATACCAACCATAAGCGTAGTTTGTAAGGCCATGTTGCACCAAATCTGATGGTTGCAGAATTTTTGTTGTACCTTTCCTAGCTGATGGCAGTAAACATAGCTGCATAGCCTTTGTGTTCATCCTTTCCTTTCTTCACCGATTACTGGACAACTGTGTCAGCAGCTTTTGCAATGTTAAGAAAAGAAGTGAATGGGAATGGTTAAATTGTAGCTGTAAAGATGTATTAGCAAAGCAAGAGTACTTGTATGTATAACATATACAGACTGTAAGATGTCGTGTTGCAGTACCATCATATACATCGTATGGTTTAATCGTAAATATTATGGGCTGTTGATTGTGTGTGATTTAGTTTCTTCCCTTTGATCGTTGCTTCTGTGGCCGTGTTCAAGCAAAAGCGGACACATGTACTGTGCAATGGAAAAAACAAACCAAACCAAAATAATCCTGAATCTTAATTCAAAAACGCGCATTGCATACATGTGCTTGATGATTGGATCGATTCGTACATCAGGTGTAATGTTACTATAGTCTCAACCAACCGTGCTGCTGGGCAACGAGCTTCTGTTGTTGCCCATCCAGGCAGCAACCAACAGTATGGCTGGTGACTCAAGCTGTCGTAATCCTTTTTGTGTTCCTGTTTAGTACTGTTGGATGTTTACTATGTACGTATTAGATATATTGAGTGGTGGTGTATGACGCGTGTTAGTTGTGATAAGTGCATACGATTAAGTAAACCTATCGATAGCGTAATCTCGAAAATCAATAGTCGAACGACTTCAGTTAACGGTATCAGATCAAACTAAAAGCACAACCAACTAATCAATGGAACCAGTCAGCCCACTGAGAGGGGCAAATGTTATCTCATCGAATATAAACAAACAAAAGAAAAAAAAAAACAGATCAAAGCAAGCTACTTATACACTTTACATGATTAAATATACAGACCGTAAGGATTATACTTAAGTCTTATACAAAGGAATAGAATATATACATATACAATTAGATTGTAACCCTACCTACCGCGTGAGCAAAGGACGCGTTAGCCGAAAGATAAACGCACCGAACTGTGTGTACACTGTATGATACCGAGAACTCTTCAGACATAACCAGAAAAGCAAACAAACAAACAAACAAACAAACAAATAACTTATCTAACGTGAATCAAACACACCGATACGGTATGAGCGAGTGGCGGTTGAAGTGCGTTAAATGCAGACGAGTAAAAATCTATGCAATTAAATCGTATAATAATAAAAAAAAATAACAAAACCATGTCTAAAACCACATAACGGTCCCAAGCAACTAAAGATTACATTTCCAATCAATTTATCAGTGTGACCGAATAAGACCAGATTTTAATCAGAATGATCGTGAAACAGTACTTAGCGTGAGGTGCTAGGTAAAATATGAACATTAAGAAGTACGATTCAATTTTTTGGTAGTTGAAACATTATAGCATATAGTTATCATACAACATTCGTTTGTCGTTAATAAAAGAAATCATATAGAAGAAAAAAGAGAAAGAAAGAGAGAGACAGAGAAAAAAAGGGAAGTCAGCACATAAACAAAGGAATAAACATTACAAGCAAAAAAGGTAACGAAAAGGACGTGCTATCAAAGTATAGATCTCAATTGAAACAAAAATACGCTTTCCGCAATCGGGATGTTTTCCATTCGAAAGACAATCGTAGTATGTGTAGTTGAAAAAGAAAATGAATTACAAAATTGATAAGAAACGTAAACTAACAAAAAACACAAACACACCGACACACCCACACATCTTCGTACACTTTAAAAGATTTACGGGCAAATTAATAACAAAATTAATACCTTTTAGAGTAGTGCGGTTATTAAGCGGTTCAAACGTAGAAATGATGTATTGTTACCTGTATAATTGGTGAGTAGTTCTTTAAAGTAAGGCCCAGGCATGTGTTAATCTGTGGTGGGAGAGAGAGAGAGAGAGAGAGAGAGAGAGAGAGAGAGAGAGAGAGAGAGAGAAAGAGAGAGAGAAAGAGAGAGAGAGACAGAGTGTGTGGTAGATATATAGGATCTTCTATTCGGAGTTTTTGTTGTGTTTCAAACTGTGTGTAAGTGTGTGTGTGTGTGTGTGTGTAAGTGTGCGTGTGTGTGAATGTAGCCTGCAAGGCTTAAAAGAAGAAACAAACAAAAAAAAACAATGGTTATGGACGCCTTTTTTCTAAACTTTTATCACCGATCTCATCAAGCAAAGAGATTTACAAGACTTCCAACCAATGGAAACTTAACTGTCTTTACGTTAAGCATTATTTATTGCTGGTGTGCGGTAGAGCAAGAAGGAAACAGAAATAAAATGGAATGGACGAATGCATGATGCGGTCGAATGTATCACGCCGTTGCCTAAAACGCGGGAGAAGCGATATTAATTACGGTTGCCTACGGATGCGAAGGAAGTTTCAATTATAAGCAAAGTTTATGAACCATAAATTTACATTTAACAATTAATCTCTAACAATGAGCAAACTATAAACTGAAGTAAAACAAACAAACAAAAACAGAACATTCTTACTGATATTGGCAATTTGTTAGACACGAAACAGATAGATGTTGATCATTGACTGTTTCGCGATAGGTGTTGGTAGTATCCTCTGGTAGTGATATGGAAAGATACACACAAAAAAAGAAACATAAATCACTTATTATTGAGCCTGCCTATAATATGGAGTACATTAAAACCATGCATCCGGATTTCGACCACCGTAAATATCCATTTAAAATATAAAAAAAACAAGTTGTTTAGATCTCGCTAAAATTCAACGAACGATAGTGTAAGTGTTCCGGGGTATTAAGAAACAAAAAAACACAGCAAGAACAATCATGTGGCGTCGTGTTGTAAGAATAATTGGCTCAGTTGGCTTAGTTTGAAAGTCAGTTTGAAAATCATTTACTTTGAACTGTCCTTAACCCACACAGTAATAGTAGCTTCGGTTGGTCCAACCCCATACAAATCTGCAACAGTATGCAAATGCTGTAAAGTAGTAAGTTTTTGTTGTTCCACACTTTTGCTGACCGCGGATGCATTTTTGTAGCAGTAACGAAGGAACGAGGCCAAAAAATGTACCATTAGCATAGCAATACACGACTTCTGAGCGTACACGCATGAGTTGTCTTCGTATCGTAATCAGTCATGTCAAAGACATTAGTAGACAGCAACCAGTTAAGAGCAATATTGATAATTTCAATGCAATCGGCAATACTTTATTGCAAGTTCCGTTGTTTTCTTTGCCAAAGATGTGTACCATCGATTCAGCCAACAATGGATTAAAATGTTCCCTTTCAAAGGTAGTAGTAAAGTAGGTTCTCGTTCGTAATGTTTGTATGTTGCTTCAACTCGCCGTAACGGTAACGAAGCGCACGATCGTGATGACGTGGCCGTGTGGTAAAAGCAAAGACGAAATGTCTCTCCCGATCGAGACGCAATATGGCTACGCGCGCGGCTTAATTTAGCATAATCCATACACTTGTAACCCTTGCCCTGGAGGCATTAATTGTATCATTGTAGTTTGTAACTGTAAGCATATGATGGAATATAGTACACACTGGTTTGCGTGACGGGTTAGCGTTAAGGGGGCGATGATTTAGGGCGTATTATCAATAGTGGAACCCCAACCCTGTATCTGTTTGATGTTGATCTCTTTGGTTAAGGACCGGATGCATATGTCTAGTTGAGGAAAGCACATCGAACAACGGAGGCAGTTTATATTGATTAAGCGCTTCTTCATTGGGTGTGTTAGTTGATGTTTTGTGTTTAGCGACTTGTACTAGGGTGCAGCACATAATACGTTTAGAGAAAGGTGTAGCGAATGTGAAGCAAGACTCATTCAAATAACAAGCTCGAACTCAAACAGTATCTACACATATAAGCATGGGATCGATGCGCGATCAACAGCCGTGGAAGTAATCTTACCAAATCTAGACCAACCAAAAATAGTGGCAAACTTTTAAAACAGCTTTCCTACATCTGTAAACAGGTACACACTTTCTGACCAATACAAAACCTGGCCATGCAAATTCGTTAAAGCATACGCACGCACAATGGACCAATCAAAATCAAATAGATACTACATGAAGAGAAAGCTAACATAATGGAACTTATCCATTTCATTCCCGCCCAATTGACCAATCAAACAGCAAAAGAAAGGAAAATAGGCAATCGCACAAGACATTTAGACAAACGTTCATCCGGATCGAATAGCCCAAAATCTGTCACTACGGTATGAAATATCAATCCAGATATTAAAACAATGCACATCAAATACAATGCCAATGCAATGATGGTGAATGTTACGAAATTCTCATTGTAATTATGTTTCGTCTGATTGTACAACGCAACATAACGCAGTCGAGTACTACGGGTATTAACAAATACAAAAGTGTACGCATTTCACAGTTAAACCTTATGGCATTGAAACTGAGAGACGATACCGGTACCAGGCTATCGCATTGATACGACGAATGGATTTATTAATTTTGTTTAATTTAGGCATTAGCTGTTACATAGACATCGAAGTGTAGGACATTTACGAACGCTTCAGGGTGATTAGAAATCATGTTGATTTTCACTAAGTTTTTAATTTCATTCAATAGTCATTCAACACAGAAGTTTCTGTTCGGAATTGTATGCTTTCACTCCTTTGGTTGGTTTTTTTTCAAACAGTTCTTCAAACAGACGATTACTTCCATAAAGTTCCTCTGTTTGATGCAGCTTAGTAGCTGATAGGTATTAATAGATGTACACACAATTTATAACACATAAACGTAACAGCATTAATGTAAGCATTAGCAGCTGTTTGTAATTATTGGCTCCTTTAATACAGATCGTCTGGTAGCGAACATTTCAGATAAATATTAAACAATTATTTTGCTACATTTATACAGCGTATATGAATTAATTTGTACTGCGTTTGTGAGCCTGTTATACTTCCTCGCTCCTACTATTAGCTGAGTTTTGTTATAATCGTTATACGGCACAAAACCACGTTTCACGAATTACATCTGTGATATTTTGCATTCTTTAACTATACATATATATACATAAATATATATGAATATACCTTCAAAGAAATGCTGATCGGTACTAACATCTCTAAATTCTAAAAACTGTCCAGAACGTTTGTAATCCTCACAAGAAAAGTTTGATACGAATGCAAAACCAAAAAAGCAAAAGAAATATAACCGCGTTTTACTAACAATACTTGCAAATTTTTCCCACAAACAACAATACGTTCCACCTGCATTTGGAGTAAGCTATACTTTTTTTTTAAACCATTTTACCATCGCCAATAGCGAGAAGATTCTGTGCAAGTAAATACAATAGACATTAAAGGTAGATAAGGATTAATCGCATAAACAGAAGGCTCCCAAGTCATACACTTCCTTTGTCCGTTATTTGCCCATCCAGAATTGCTAGCTCGTTCTATTCTATTGAATGAGAGAATAATCCTACAATTTAACACTATTACCACCGCACCATACAGCATATTGTGCATTCCAGGTTAGCATACCACAATTTTATTGTAATATAAATAAACGATGTCAACACACAGATTTGTTTCCTCCCATGATCCACCAACAGAATCCTAATAACAAAAGAAAGTTCGGATTTACATTGACCCGGAAACCAAAAAAAAAAAACAAAGAATTGTTTTTGAGCATTACTTCAAACATCCGATACATAAACTAAACTTTTTCATTCGACACAGCATTCGGACGTGTAATTCTAGTTGGAAGACGAGTTTAACATCGACGGACCCATGTCGATGCACATCGGACACATTGCCGGTTGTTCGTTTATGGTGCTAATCGTTCGTACACCCATCCTTCTTCACCCTGATGAAGCAATGTACCGTCGACTGCTTCATTCGCACTGAGCTCTTTACGGAAGCGGATGCGATCGTGCAAGCGGTTAGTTTGCCCTTGCCAAAATTCAATCGTTTTCGGCCGTACAAGATAGCCACCCCAGTTTGGCAGTGGTACTACACCGTCCGGTCCGAGTTCTTCTTTGATTGCTTTTTCTTTTTGGTCTAGAAACTCTCTGCTCGGTATCGGTTTGCTTTGCGGACTTGCCAGTGCGCCGATTTGACTCGCGCGTGGACGCTGATGGAAATATGTTTCCGAGGCCTCGCGTGATATGCGCTCTGCCAAACCTTCGATGCGGACAGAGCGTCGTAAGGGCAACCAATAGAATGCCAGTGCCACGGAAGGGTTTTCCGCCAGTTCATCCGCTTTGCGACTTTCGTAGTTGGTAAAGAATGTAAATCCATCGTTGGTGACATCTTTTAACAATACGAAACGTGCCGATGGTACAGCATCCCTACAAATTGATGATAATAATGGTGAAGTGCGACGATATCGCTATCAGTACCAGATTGTAACCGCAATGCGCGCGATAAGTAAATGAGTTTGCATTGAATTGTTCGCTTACTTTGTTGCGGTTGCCAAGCACATAGCGTTCGGTTCGATGATCTCTGGAGTCTCGCAGGCATCTTGCAACCACTTGCGAAATAGGCTTATCGGTTCCTTGCGTTCAATGCTGGATTCTAGAAAGATCTCCTTCTCCGACTTGTATTTGATTCTGAGTGCTGGTTTGTGAGAAATAAATACACATTAGTTCAGATTCAGCACAGAACTACAAGAAGCACAAAATATCTTTACTTACATGCAAGATCTACGAACGACATTCTTCTCAACAGCGTTAATCTCATAGAGAAATGAGGCGCAAGAATAAACTGCTTGTGGAGTCGGTTTAATTGTGAAAACAAGTTTTTTTATTTCAAATGACGTTTGTTTATATGGCTGAATGACAGCATGTCATGTGTGCGCGCCGGTTGACCCAAATAACAAATTCAAATCGACCGTTACAAGCGCGCAATTATTTTATTAACTATATGAAATATAAAATACTTTTATTTTTGGAAATAACAGCAATTGAATTGTTAATATTGAAACAAACACTAACGTAAAAAGGTGGGTATATCATTTCAGTGGATTTAATGAACTTCGATGTGTTGCTGCATTGATATTGCATTTGATGCCACTAAATGCTAGAAACCTAAAGAAGTTTATATAAAACTAGATAGTTTTGACGGTAATTAGAAAATTAAATACTAATTGTAAACATACAGATAAAAACCTCACAATTTGCGTTCATCTTATTATTAGCCTACGAAATCAGCTGATCAATCGGTGCTATCCGCTGGGCCTAGTAGCGCCACATATGCTTTGTTCAGTTTGGCTCTTTCGGTAGTTATTTTTATTGACTAGTTGGGTTAATTAAATAAAATTGAACGCCTCAAAACCCAACTGCATAAATGTATTTTGTTGTATGAATTATTAGTTTGAGTAGTTACTTAAAGCTCAAGCTCTGAATGAAATACGAGCAAATAGAACTCACGATAAAATATTTTATCTTCTTTTTTTTTGCGTGGTAGAGTACCCGCTGATTAGCCTTTAGTTACCGGCATTTATAGCAAAAGTTTTGCTCCAAAGTTTGCATTCCGCGTTAGCGGGTGCGTTAATTTTAATTGCACTTTCAGCACAGTGGAAATATTGGCAGTTGCTGGTGGAATTCGTAAATCGTACGCCGTGTGCGTAGAAACGGAATCGCGATGTAGAAATAAAATCCATTTGGTATGATTAGCCAGCACCAGCCAGTAGCTTTTTAATTACTACACCTTATTAACCGTGGCTAGGGAGCCGGCACTGGTCGTGCGGCAAGGGATGAATTTAACTCTCCACTGCTGCTATTGCTATTTTCTCATTTAGATTATTCCAGCCGACGGCACTCGTTCACTCGCCATTCGGTTGGTTGGTGGAGTGTCGGGAAAGGCAAAGCTACGAACGCCCACTGCCCAGAATTCTCATCTCGGGCGGCACACCGCAAGCACCGTCACCGTCACCGTTGAATCAGTGTCGTTTCAGCATCGTTCACGAGACACCACGGCACGTGAAGGCACGGCGCTGTGCTGTGCTTCGATTTGTGACGCGTTGTTGGGAAGATTTGCCAAAGTTCGATTTTGATCGTCAGTGTTCGTTGTCGACATCTCGGTTCGGTCGGTGCCGGTCAGACGATACACGATGTCGAAAAAGTTGACCAAATTTCAAATCATCCTCGACCGTGGCGCCTTGCTGTATCTACCCGGCCAGGTGCTGTCCGGGCGTGTGCTGCTGGAAACGCAAGCCGACACAGCCGTGCTCGGGTTGCACTTCCACGTCCTGGGCGAATGTACGGTGCACGTGCCGAAGGGACGCCGGGACAAATCGTACGACAAGGAGAACTACATCGATTTCCGCATGAAACTGCTGGATGACTTCGACAGCAAGCCAATCCTGCTATCGCCCGGCATACACTGCTTCCCGTTCAAGCTGGGACTGCCCGTCTCGCTGCCGTCCACCTTTCTCGGCCGACACGGCTGGGTGCAGTATTACTGCAAGACAAGCCTGCAGGAAACGTCCGGTATAACGCACAAAAATCAGCAGGTGTTTATCGTGCTGAATCCCATCGATTTGAACCTGGAAGTGCCGATCATGAGCGTAAGTTTGAGCGACGCGACCGTAAACGGCGCCCGGCGTGTTCCTAATTTCCAAGCGTTTCGTTTCGTTGTTCCGTAGCGACCGCTCGAGGCCAACGTCGATCATCGCGTGGGTGTCGGTTACATCGGTGGCACGGTGCGCTGCAACGTGGGACTGGACAAACGGGCGTACGTGCCGGGCGAGAGCATTCTGCTGACTGGCGAGGTTCACAACCGCACCAATGTGACCGTGAAGCTGCTCAAGTATGCGCTCATCGAGGTAAGCGCGTTCGTCCCACGCCGGGGACAAGTTTTAGCCGTTGTGTTGTGTTGCGGTACGGTAGAAGCGTCATCGCGCGACGTCAGATGCACGTTGTCTGCATATGGTCATACAACTGACAAACACTGGACGTTCAGCATTTTTGTTTTCTAATGCTTTCCATAACATCTGGGGCGAGTATTTTTTTGTTCTTGTGTTGAAGGGTGCAAAATAGTGCAACGATATGGAATGAAATTAAATAAGTTTGTGCCCTAGTGAGGATTTTATAGGGATATAAAGATTTTTGCGGGTAATGGATGCCACCGTACATCCATAATTGGTGAATATATTGTTTCAATTAGGGAGCACAATGTTGATGATTATGTCTCACAATGTGTTTAATAATGGAATGTTTTTGTCGGTTACATGAATTACTTAATATTTGTCTTCACATAAAGTTTCTTTAGATCTTTTACATGACTGGGACAGTTGCAAAGCTACTATCGTTGTGACTTGGCTATATCGGTGTGGTCTGGATGATTCCCTCAATCGCGAACTCTGGTTTGTGTATCGCTGATCACTGGGGAAATTAAAATATTCACATCATTTTAACTGAAACTCTATGTCATGCTAGCAAATTGAAGGCATAAATTGAAGCTTTCAAGTGAGTGACCCAAGCACCTGCCATTAACTTTACAGGTTGCGTTCATGGATAATAAAATACAGGATGCAAAGATAAATAATAATAATGTTGGCAAAAAGTAGAGATTCCTACATCGCACTTAATAATGGACGGCTATTCAACACTCCGGTATGCGGCTGAGTGCTGATCGTTTTGCCAAAATAAAGTAATCTCACTCCCGACATCGTTGCAAACAGCTTATGAATTTATGAATTTATGTTTCAAAAACACATTTCCAATCGGACCAGTCAGGGCAATGGACGCGCGGAGTAAAGCTTTTTCTGATTTTTTTTTCAATTTCCTTCCATCAAACTGACGCCCGACGACGCCGACGAATGGTTTCCACCAGACGGTGAAATACTTTGTGCACGGGAAGCTCGTGCACCAGGAGCGCCGTGAGCTGGATGCGGTTGTGCGTGATAAGATAAAGTCCGGCGGCAGAGATGTGTTGCAGAACGGTCATCTAACGGTGCCACCGTTACCACCCACCAACCTGCTCGGATGCCACCTGATCAAGGTGCAGTACAGCGTTTGTGTGAGTATTCTGGGTCAGGTGTTACTGCATTACTTATCCGCCCGTTGGTTTGGGTTGCGGGCCATCGCCGCCTGCAGCTTAGCCCTGGGAATGCGGGCATATGGTTCCCAACCGCAATATTATCGCACGTGGGATGTAGTGGTAGTTGCCTTTATCTGTGAGGCAATAAGTAGAAAAAAAAAATACTTTGTTGAGACATTCGCGAAACGAGCGCTGTGGGCGTATTTTTTTTTGCCATACAAAATGCATATACAGTCGGTTTTGATTAAAGCCAAGTTTCAAACGTAGCCATTCGAATGAAGTAGGCTGTGGATGAAATATTGCACCGTGCAGTACGCAGGGGTTCATTATATGAGCGCGGCAAAACACCACTGTAGTAAAGTATGTTTTTCGCACATCAAAGCAAGCATGTACACCCACGCGCCGGTGTATGGAGCTGGTGCACACGGGTGCCCAATAATAATGTCTGGTTTCGATTCCATTTATCAATAATCCCAGGTACTGATTGAACCGAACCTGATGGAGCGCCAGGAAGCGATCCGGATTCCGATCACGCTCGGCACCTACCCGTTCCGGCGCGACGATGAAAATCTGCAGGAGTGGGTGGACAACTACGTGCAGTATCCCACCGCACTCCCTGTCTCACGTGGCACACCGTTTGAAGTGTTGCACTAGGGTTGCGGTGCAGGATATGAGTCTGTCACACGAGATTAACACAGCCGATCGATGTGCTCCATGCTGCATGACAGCGGCACGGCTTCAGTGCAGAATTCCGTTCCGTGATGTTAAGCCAGAATTACATCGTGTGTTACCCATATATCAATTACTAAAACCAATAAAGAAATAAATAAAAAGTGTGATAACGAATACGGATATTCTATATACAATTAATAAGGACCACTACAGCCACTTCTACGAATGATAGTAGCTCGAACCACAGAAATAACTCGAGCTTGACGACAGACTGCACTTGACGTACGGCTGTGGAGTTGAGAATTTTTAGTGAATCTTCTACATTCTATGCCATTCCGTAGCAAACACACCGAAAAGAAGCAAGCGCTGAATATGGTTTTCAAGTACGATGTGAACTGATTTAAGACGAGAACAACGAAGATTACTGTCCGGGGATGTTTTGTTCGCGACGGTGCTACCGGGGGTGTCTAACCAAGCCTGCTCTGTCAGTGGCAGGCTTGCTATGTTTTTCTTACGCTTTAGCGATGCTCTACACCCGCCGGTTGCCGGGAAAAACCCAGCAAGCGAAAGCAAACAAAATGAAACGAAAAAGCTCTGGTACGCATATTTGCAAGCAGTTGCAACAAATGTGCTAGTTTTGCGTGTTTTATAATACAAAACCTCGTCCGTGTATAAACCACCGTACTGTTTTCACAGGTTTCGGTTACGCGCACCAGGGCCACACGGGAATAATGCACTTTACACGCTAATTAAACTCACTGGTTGAAGCACATCCGCTATTGCCGCCATTATGCCGACCCCGGAACTGCACGGACGCGTACGCTCGTGAACGTTACGACGAGTACGCGAGTACGAAACACCACGCGCCTCCATCGGTCCCGTTGGGAAAGGTTCATTCGGTTCGGCTCGGTTCGGTTCATCTTCGTGTCGTCGTAGCCGCTTCGTATGTTCGTGGTCGGCAGTGAGTGGAATGACTGGAACCGTGCCACCATCCTGACGCCTTACGGGCACGGCTATGGCCAGCGCGTTCGGTCAGTTGTGTTCGTGGCGCTGAGCATGGTTGTCCTTGCTGGGGGACAGTGCGTTATACCGTGGCCGTGGCGTTTCTCCCCACTGTAACGGTTTCTTTCTACGGTGTGTGTGTGTGTATGTGTGTGTTTTGTTGTTTAATCTAGCTCATTCGGCGCGGTTTCGTGCCCTTTTAAAGCGACTACTGTGTGGATGAATTATTAAACGCAAAGCGGAAACGGCATGCCGATCAATGGTAATTAACGATTCGATACGCGCTTAAACTATGTGCGGTTGATGGTGTGCACTTTGCGTTTCTGTGTGCATGTGTATGCTTTGTGTGTGTGTGTGTGTTTGATACATATTTATAGATATAAACCGTGAAGAAAGGATACAACAACAAAAAAGCGGCAACGCAATGTGATCCGTGTGCCGTTCGTTCCCCATTTGCTCGATGGTTATCTCTACCCATCGGTGACCGCTCATCAACTGCAGCTGGAATAGTTTGGATCTCTGCTGCCACCAAACATTGGAGTGCGGTGTGCGTAACGAGAAGATCGCATCAAGCGGTAGAGTTTAAAATTGTGAATGCCATTGCCTGAGAACCGAGCGAATGCCTTTTGTTACACGGTGTTTGCTTGCTACCATCGCCGGGTTTGTAAATGGGTGCAACGCCGTATGCATCACACCATTTCTCAGCCGTGATCATCGCATCGCATCGCATCAACAAGGGTTGTATGTGTGCACAGAAAAAAAAAACAGGCACAAAGGTTTCGCACCGCACACAAAGAGCAGTTGTGCATCCATGTGCTCTGCTCACCAACACAACATAGCGGTGTGTGCGCACTCTCACTTTTGTCGGCAAGTGCAGCGCTTACAATGCATTCGCAGCATTCGTGCACCAGCTTCGGATGTAGCAAGCTTTCGAACCAGCTCTCCCGGAACGGTTCCCGGGAAATGCTTTCTAGTTTTTGCCAGTGACACTGAGCTGAAGGCGAGAGCGAAAAATAGACCTGGGGCACTCCCGTGTATGTATGCATCTCTCTGTGTGTGTGTGTGTGTGTGTGTGTGTGAATGTATGCGTTGATATGCATGTATGTGTGTGTGTGTGTGTAAGTGCAGAAGGATGTTTAGTGGCATCGTTGCATTTGAATGTTTGTTCGCTACAGTTGCGCGCCCGTCACAGTTATATTAAGGCATTTCATTGATGCACATAAAATGAAGTGAAATTACAAAAATCCAAACCCAAAAACAGGAGAGCAAGGAGAGGGGGCAGGGAGGGGGGTGGTGGGGGGAAGAAACAACATATGAAAAGCAGTGCTACGAAACGGTTGGTTAGAACCACCAGAAGTGTTCATTTGCCCAGTTAGCTTGACGGTTGTTGGATTGTACAATGCTTGAAGTGGCGTGATTGTGAAGTGATTGTGACAAGTACGGCAAATACTTCAAACCGTGCACACCAACCAGCGCCTTTACCTTTACGGAAGCGGTGCTAGTAGTTTCGCTTAACTTGTCCTTCACTTCGCATTACACGGCGTTGTGGTGTACGAAAACTGGATTTAAAAGGATGTGTGTACATTTTAAAAGGGCAGCCGACGACGACTAGGCTCGGGCTCGACACGCCGGCTAGCACTTCCCAGTAAGTAAGTTCAACCTTGGGACGGATGCACTTGTGTTAATGAGATTGTTTGCTAAACCGTCGCATACTGCGTGGCTAGCAGCATTTTACTGATATGTGAAATTATTTTTTTCAAACACATCCCCCACCTCCTCTCACACCTCCTCCCCCCCTCCCCCCTACCTCCGGTATCATCCCCCCGTAAAAAAAAACTGAAACTGTTTAATATATTATATCACACAACAATAATATAACACACTTATTTCGAGTGGAATTCGCATTTTGCCATTCGTACCGGCTAATGGATGCGTAAATAACCCATTCATCCCAACCCGCGCAATGGAGTTGGGTTCAACGTCCGAAACAGCTGACGGGACAATCCGTGACAATTCGTACCCGAAGCGAATATAAACCGCTTTCACTCAAATAAAGCACCGCTTCAATGGAGTACGTTATTCGCTTCTGTCCTTCCGTCCCGCTTCCGTCCCCATTCACACATACCCTTTCGGGCCCGGACCTTCCCTACATCGACCGCACCGCACTTTTGGGCGTGCTGAAATTCGTTACCCTACCCGAATAATGATGCATTTTCCACTATAAACCACGGGTCGGGGGGAAGCAACCGGGCTGGCCCTTTGCTAATGCGAAGGTTTAGCACCCATCAACCAATCGTTGGCCACCAATGCTGGAGGTGCGGAGAGGGGGGAGAAGTCTCTTCGCATCGAGAAACAAAACATGCCCTTGTCCTGGGTGCTGCGAGCGAGGAAGAGGGAGGGGGGGGGAGGGCGGGTAGGCCCATAAACGGCGATCCAATAATCTGCAGACGACCCTTTTACGCCGGTCCCTTCCGGCGGGTGCCGTATTTCATGCGAACTTTCAGATGGTGGCCGGCGAGGGCCCAAACAGGGAACATGAAACATCAAATTAATCGCTAATAGCGCTGGGAGATTGTTTGCGGTTAGATGCGGGGGGAGGGACAAGAGGTGGAAGTGTGGTCCGGTTTACGGAGTGGCGCGCACGGTAATGGTGTCATTTTAGAAGCCTCCAAAAGATAGGAGAATGTGTGTTTGTGAGTGTCCGCTTCTGTCGGAAGATGATCAAAAGCGTCCGTAAGCGTGCAGGTGATACCTGCTGATGATCACCTGCTATGGGATGGGACGGGGTAGATGGGTAGGATTTATCAGTTGACATCAGCATGCGAAGTGCTGTGTGATTAGGTGATTCGATGAATTCTCCCGCTCTCTCTCTCTCTCTCTCTCTCTCTCTCTCTCTCTCTCTCTCTCTCTCTCTCTCTCTCTCTCTCTCTCTACCGTACAGCGGTCCCGATGCTTTCGCTCGTTTCCGCGCGACTCCCCGGCCAACGAGCGCGCGCCCATCGATTTTCCATCACGGAAAAGTTTAATGATGCATGCAAGGGCGAGAAATTCGGGCAGAGAAATAACAGCCAACCAACCCACAGCCCTATCTGCGGTTGTTACCATTTTTAGGTTTTTGTTTTGATTTGTTTGGGGAAACAGTGCGTCCTGAAATAGTTTTTCAAAGTAGTTCATCCGCACGTGGCTGGGTGGTGCTACAAATAGCGCACGATGTAACACCAACACATGGTGCGAACTTTTCTTAGTGTGAGTGTGTTTGAATATGAAAGAGCCTGTTCTGTGTAAGAACTCTCTGTCCATTGCCTATAATTTAGGTATCTAATTGGAAGACTTAACGGTGCGCTCCACGATGCATCCCTTTCTAGGGGTAACGATCTTATAGCTCATGCCTGTTATTTCTTGTTTACAAGACTAATTTTACCACTTTTACGGATTCGCTGTTCTTACTAGCTGAGATGAGACCGATCTGGATAGAACTTTCAACCGCTTCTGTTGTGTGGTATCGAAGCCTTATGCAAAATTTGGCTGTGCCGTTGAAGACACCTGTTCTAGGTGCGGATTTTTATCATATTACTCCATTGTTATACATTATTTTGTATTTTGTTGTAAATATCAGATAAATATTTTATAAACTAATTTGAGCTTGTTTATAAGCTTAGACTATTAGTTTGTTTATTAGCTAAATGTAGGCAAACAAGGTCCACTCAAGTCATCTTAACACGCCATGTCATTATTGTATAGACACCCAATCATGTCCTCAAAATCAATCCCCAGCCTAAAGTAGGTTTCAATGAGTTCCTCAGAAGAATTGCATGACTTACTTTCGTCGTGCACTAGATATTTGACCGAGTAAGATCACGAGAAAGCACGTGCCGTTCTCTTCAAATCATGACGAAAAACCCATATCACTTGGTTTTACTGAATAAAGCTTAGTTTATCAACGCAGCAGGAACGCTGCAATGCAAAGTTTGAATCGGCTATAAGAGAACCGTAAACCTATGACATCTATGCCATCAGCATATGGCAGGATCGGTTTTGACTTAGAGAAGCTGGTTCCCGAAGTTTCTATCTTCGAAGTATCTTGTGGCAGGTTCTTGATGGTAGTAAAGAGTTCGGAAAATATTCCATCCACCATCCATTTGGCATATGGCACTGGTCACTATCATTTGTGCAAGTCTGGTGACTTAGGCCAGGATTCCAATTACACCTGATTACATCTTATAGTTTACCCTGGCAATGTTATGTTCATCATGTGACCGTGAAGTTTGCGAAGAAATGAAAGGAATCCTATTGCTACCTCATCTGCTCCAATATCTGCCCTATAGTGAAGATCAGATTTATGGTTAATTTCCCGTTTTGGAATTAACTCTGATATTTTGAAACTTTCTCTTTTAAGAACGAAACAAGCCGATCTTGTAGACGATATTCAACAACATAATTACCTCAGTCGCAAAAAGTGACTATCCGATAGTGTGGTAAAATTGAACCATTTATAACAACAGCCAACCGTATGAAAGAAGAAGTATACGAGGCGTATCGAGCAATTAACGCCATTTGAGTACCCTTAAGTACCCTTAAGTCCCCACCCAGCCAGACAGAGTTCTGCTAATTTACCCATTCGAGCACTTTTATTCGTCATTCTGAACCGCGGTTTACGCGAAACTTTCTGACGTTTACCGAAACGGAAAATTAAGGGTAAATTAACGGTTCCGTGTTCACTTCTGAATTTATTCCATCAGATTCTGCTTGTTCCCGCACACGCATTAAAGTTCTATGACGTGCTCGATACACGCTCACCCTTTTCATATTCATTTCTGTTGGTAAAGATTGTGAAACACAAAAAATACTTGCAATCGTTATTTATACTGATATTGTAACTATTCGTTATTTACAATATCAGCGGCACAGTGTTAACGTGAGCAGCAGATATAGCGATTTTTGTGGATCAAATTCCGGTGTGAGTGTTTAACAATCCCAATGAATAAGCACAAAATATAAATAAATCATAATATTTCATTATGATTTCACCAAATGCATAATGCTCGATGAAATTATTTATTGTTGTGATTTTGCGGTAGCGTCTCAAAAATGGCGGCGTATGTATTTTTCGGCATTTATGCACTTTACGGTGCATAAAGCTGCGGTGGTATGCTCGAAACACTGGATGACAGTTCATTCGATCAAATTTGTTCGAATGGGTATATTAACAACTACTAATTTACCCCTAACGAGCCCTTAATATACCCGGTGCTTTAGGGGTGCTTTAGGGGTAATTTAACAAAATTTGTCAGGCTGGGCAGTGAGGCAGTGAGCTTCCAATTTATCCATTCGAGCAGTTTCCCTCGTTAGACTGTGTCATTCACATCTGAGATGTAGAAATGTTTTATTGAGTCTTTACTTATGTTTAATTTACCCGAAATTTACTAATTTAATATGCAGATACAATAAACGGTAAGTTAAGGAAAAATAAGCAGTGCGTAAAGTAACGATTGCAAGTTTGCGCTTGGTAGATCCATAAATAAAACGGCAAAGTTAACGGTGATACAAAGACGAGATGGTACATAAAGACTGTTTGTACACTTATTGCCATCATTAAAATATCAAAGTAATTTATGAAAGTCCGCACACATCGCTCGTTACGACAAGAAACAATAGAAACTGTTGTACCATCTGCTGCTAGCTAGTCCTAGTTATAAGTAACATCGTTATACCAGTATTATTAGTGCCGCTGTAAGTCTAAATAGCTGCTAAACAAATCCAGGAATTTAAGACTGGTTAGTAGCAAGTATGAAGGACACATCTTTCTTTCTTTTTGTGTTTTTTCTTTGGCTCTACTGTCTCAAGTGGACTCGTAGCGGGAAAGTCTGTCGTGTGCACGAGGACAACTGTCGAATGGGATTTGATACTCGATCTTGCTGTGTAAAAGTTGTCGTTGGGTGAAGTTACTGTTAGCAGAAGATACTTGCGGGTCGAGTTCAGAATGCAGAGCGAGATTTTATTCTTATTCGGTCTTAGTTATGCAGTCTAGCTCCTATCACTTGACATTATATTCATGCTAGGTAGCATCACGCCTGACAGTGATACTCCATTATTCCACAGTTGCTGGTCATTTCTCGTATTTTAAGCTGTTCGTTTCTTCATCAGTGATAAGCCGGTGTATGTAAATGCAAACAAATTAAATTACATTAATCCCTACCATTTTTTGTAAATGTTTTATCTCAAAGTTAACCTTAGTTAGCGTAAATTGGACGTCCGAAGTAACTATGCTTTAATTACACTGCACAATTAATCGATCACCTTCACGGTTAATTAAATTTGCTTTAAACACTGTTTAACTCCACTCAACAAAATCACTAACTTGCAACACCATTCTCTAAATGCGTGTTTGCACACGTTCAACACACGTGCCACATTTTACACGCTTGTCTGCTTGCCCGTTGCAAGTGAAAGCTATTAAATTCATCCTAATTGGCAACTTTCACCATGTTTTGTTGTGAATAGATGAGCGTTTGAAACAAAATCGAATAACAACAGCATTTTCCTTTCTACCGCCCTTGTCCCTGTAGGATGTCATAGACCGGAAGGGCAACAATTGTGTCGTGTGCTGAAGGTGCATACCAGCTAGAAGTGCCTGTTGTTGCCGGAACGGGGTTTCACCATTATCACCAACAAACCGAAGGACGCCGTGCTTTGGTAGGTTTGCTGCTGCTGCTATAAGCTTTACGTTTGCCGAAGAACATGGGCCGCCCGTACTACGATGATCCGGTGGAAATGTGGCTATGGTCGTCTACGAAGCCCGTACACGTTGTTCGGCTATCGACGGTTCCTTTTCCGGAATGGTTTCCTGGTACGGTGACGCTGGCTAGTGCGACCGTTGGCGCGGGTGCTCACAGTACGGCCGGCAGTTTAAGTCGTCCAGTTGGTTACACCGGCTACGTTAGCTACATGAAACGATTTAATTTCACTGCAAACCTCGACTCCATCGACGACCGGTCCGGAGCGGACGTGAACGTCGATATCGGGGATCAGATTGCAGCCGACGATGACGACGACGATGGGTCGCTGGCATTGCACAACTACTGGGCACTGCTCGCAATTATACTCGTGTTCGGGACGGCTGCCGGGAACATTCTCGTCTGCCTTGCCATCGTCTGGGAGCGCCGGCTGCAGAACGTCACCAACTATTTTCTGATGTCACTGGCCATTACGGATCTGATGGTTGCCCTGTCCGTGATGCCGCTAGGAATACTAACGCTGGTCAAAGGTAAACTTGTTTGTGTGCGTATGTATGTATGTGAGTGTTTCATTGATCCGAGCCGATGATTTTCAGTGTGTGACTAACCACCATACACTATGAAGTTAACCGCAACTTGGTGGCAATGATGCTCTCAATCACCGTTCTTCGACAACAGCTTTACAGCGTTCTCGATGGTGCTCTCGTGTGTAATCCAAAGGTTTCAGGCCCATCAGCATGTTACGGTCGAAGATGCAGGCGAGACCTGGCGAGACCGATCATCGTACTCCCTGAACGATACAATTGCTTTCATCTTTCTTATGTTACTTGTAGAGTGGGGGTAGAGTGACATAGATTCGATATAACAATGGTGATTCTACGCAATCCTGGTCCGATTTTGTCACAAATCATGCGTTGTGGAACCATCAATTTGAAAACGGCAATGCCGTTGCGGTGGATCGTGATTGTCGTTTAGGCACAAATGGTGTTTAGTTGTGTGCTTGTTTCCTGGCCTGTCCATCGTTTTTCATGCTAGTGACGAAACAACTCTTTCACTTTGTGCCAAGATGGGTCAAATGGTACTTTTGTTCTTTAAATTGATTTAGGTTTGTTGACTTTTTTTCAAATATTCACTTGAAATAGTGTCCAGTGCAGTTTTATAGCTTAAGAAACACGACCTAGCCTGAGGTAAAACATTTCTTTTGTTTGTATCACTCTAAATTTAATAATTGTTTTAATGAACGACTGAAAGAGCATATGATGATTTGAAATCATACAAATTTCGTCGTTGTTGCTACAAATTTTATCTTAACGCTTTAATAGAGGCGAGATGTGATCGGGATAGCTCTATGTTGTGTTTCTAAATGTAGTGTTTCTACATTTACTAAGGCTGAAAAAACGTTAGGAAAAACATACATTTAACATTTCAAAGTTTTATTTGCATTGAATGTTATAGTTTATGTAAACTTTCTTTCGGATAAACTTCCCGAGACTGGCGCAGTTCTCGCCGACTCGAGCACTAAAATATGAAACCTCCACTCCAGGGTACTTTGAAACATACTGGTTTATTCAATAAAATTATCGGCTTTAAATACTAAATTAATGCTGACTTATCATTAGTGCTTAACCTAAGCGCACCACCCGTTGCTGGTTGATTTTGACTGAAGAGCGATGCTTGCAACGTCCTTCCAAGGAGAGATATTTGGAAGCAGAAAATCTGTTGGAGCAGTTCCGCTCCTTTCGAATCAGGAACAAGTTGAACCCGCTCCTTTTTTCGAACCTTTTTTCCCATCCCTAATTCAAGCACTCAACAGTGGAATATTACACCTGGGATTACAATAGAACAAATGAGTCTCTTACCCATGCAGCAGTAAATATAGGCACAGCAACTATAAACTGTTACTGCACAAACGATTCATCGATTGGTTGAATGATAAATTGCGCACAAGATAAACACAGTGAACAGTTTCTTTCAGTCGACGAACAAAATGGTTTCGAACCAGCTTCGAGCTAATTGGGAATGAAAATGGCTACCGATTGAACTGTAATGGTAAAGTTGTCTTGCTTTGCCACGTACTCTACGTTGCCACAGCACAGCGGCGTCCAATTAGGCTAATTGCTTGCTGCAGTTTGTGCGGCATTTGCACCGAACTGCTACCTTTTAACGGAACCGGACCATATAGTTCCCGGAACGATTGAGTCGCGCTGTTGCGGACCCAAAAACAACCGGTGGTATATCTTTTCCTAGATTTTTAAAACAACGAAAACGAAAGTACTGTAGCTGACCAAAGGGGGGAGGGGGAGGGGGGGGAACGCGTGTGCTGGTCACATTCGATCGAACTTTGGATATTTTTATGTGTTTCTCCCAGTTTTTATTGCCCTTTCAAGGTAACCCCGTTTGTAATGTAATTTGTCACGATGGGAAAATGTCTTCTTCCGTAAAGGAAGAAGCACCGTTGGGTTGTCTTCGTGTGTGTGTGTGTGTCCCTTAGTTAATTGCATTCATACACAATTTTGCCCTCGCTTTGTAGCCGGCCCGGTCTAAATGGAACCTTTTTGCTTGCTGTGTGGGAAAGTGCTTTCATTGCTTTAGGTGTGATACTCCGATCAAAACACAACTTTGCAATCCCTCCGTTTGCTCGCTTTCCACGTGAAAGCACCATCTCCCCTGAGGTGGGCCCCCTTATTAGTGGTGACCTTTTATGGCCAATGACTCGGGACTATATTCCGTCCGTGTGCGTGGCTGCGTTAGCGCGCAATGTTTGTTCCCTTCTTCCGGTAACGTGTTTTCATAGGACGCCGACGCGTCCTCGATGGCTTAGCCTTGTCTGACCTTCGGCCAAAGGTTCCCTCGTGGCGGATTTCCCATCCACTGCAAAAAAAAGGCACTTGCGGAACACGGTTTTGTTGCTGTTGGCTTTCCGTCATGTGCACCCATCCCGGCACACAATCCGACGATGACGGAATGTGATTTGAAGCTGCCAGCCGTAGCTTACTGTTGTCGTCCGTTCAATGAGCTCCCA
Source organism: Anopheles rivulorum (assembly GCA_018908115.1). Lineage (NCBI taxonomy): Eukaryota > Metazoa > Arthropoda > Insecta > Diptera > Culicidae > Anopheles > Anopheles rivulorum. Next base: position 2,205,423 of record STHB01000006.1, read on the forward strand.
CTTTTTTTTCCGTTGTGGGTACGCAACGGTTAAGCCCCACACATTTTGCCTCACAATGAGGGCACATTGTAATAAAAAACATGAGAACGAAATGTGCAAAAAAAGAGGGGACAAACAACAACAACAACAACTGGTCTGATGAACAAACAAAAATGGGATGATCAGGCTATTGAACGCATCAACAAAATTAAAACGAACCACCTAAATGGGCGGCAAGTAGTGAACGAAACACCAAACAAAACACAACAAAACAAAACGAAAAGAAAAAGGGGAAAACCCAGCCCAGGCTCCATTCGGTACGACCCACGTTTCAGGAAGCAAAAGTTTATTCTTTCTTGCGCTTCCCTTTCAGCCATTGATCGATGTTGGGCCGCAATCTCATGCTCTAACTCAATCCAGCTATGAAGCTAACAATATTAAGCTAATGAAATACCATACCACCCTGGCCATCGCTTTACCCTTATCTGGGTGCAAAAAGTTCTCTCCATTTCCCAAACTTTTTAACGCATTAACGAAACGATCGATTTGGTGCGGTGTGATCAGGCGTACGTTTTGTGCCCCCAAAAGGTTGCCCAAACGCGTGTGCCCAGAATGTTAAGCTGGCGCACATATAAATTCAATTCACTCGCCCCCCCATCCTCCCACAAATGGATGAAACATCGAAACGGTCGTGGAAAACGGGCGAACGTATTGTAAATGGTTTGAATTAAGCGAGAAAATGTAAAACATGCTATAGACTTTTTCAGCTGACCATCACCAGTTTGGTTGGCAAACTTCTCGGAATTGACCATAAAAAAACAATATCAAAAAAATGCTCACCATAAAAAAGCACAGAATGTGAAAATTATTTTTTTAAACGTAAATTTTACGCGTTACAAGTATAAATATTTTGCTAAAAAATGCCCATTAAACCAAACAATTTATCACATTGTTTTTCATAGTTTTATTGTGTTTCAATTTAAAATGAATGGTGTTTCTTTCATCTCTCTGCTTTTTAATGAATTTCTATGATTAATACATTTACATGTTTGTACCGTACATGATAAATATGTTTGTGTTTTCATATATGCTGAAGGATTGACCAAAACAAGAGGGCTTACGGTAAGGCTTGGAAGTTAACATGCTGCGTACTACCAAAGCAGCATCAATATAGTGGCAAAATGGTTGAATTAGGCGTTATATTTACCAATTACACCAATCATATTTTTGTGTTGAATATTAATATTTGTTTTTATGTAATACGACTAGATCACTTAAACAATCCTATTCTTGTTTTCTCATAAATACTTAAAATCAAATAACATTAAAAAAATCAGACAGGCATTTGGAAGAAATTTTAAGCATTTTATGCATTAGCAGGAAAACACCTTTTTTAAATATTGATTTATTGAAGCTTTTTATAAAAGGCCGCATTTTATTAACCGAAACGTTAATTAATCGAAATCAAAATTCCGAATTCACTCATATTTATTATATCAATATTGACTAAACAAATACCCACTGGGTGTATATTTTGCCAAATCGTTTATTTAATTGATTAGTTTTGACGAATTGAAATTCTTAATAATTTAAATTCAATAATTCGGACTATCAAATTGAGTTTAGCTTTTCGCAAACAAAAACAAAAAAGCAAACAACGATGCGAATCAAACAAAGCGATTAGTTGGAATGTTTTAATTTGTATGATATAGTTTCCAGTTGAAAGTTACACCCCGGTGGCTGCACTACTAAGAAATATTTAACCTTCTGAGTAATATTTTCTTAAAGTAACTCTCGGTAACGAAATGGATGGTTTCGGGCGCTACCAGCCGGATTTGTTTTGGCACAATTTCAACAAGATTAACAAACAATTGCTATTCTACCATTTACCATGCGCCACCGGGGCATTGAAAGGAAAATGGAAAAGAAAAGCTGCCCACCTGTTTATTAGCGACGTGCTGTGCGCCCGCATACACGTTCGCTTCCCCAGAAGGAAAAGAAACGACCGGTGGCAGGACACATCGCCACAGACAGAGGTGTGTTAAACAATTGTCAGTATGTTGTTTAAAATCTTTTCACACTTGGTAGAAGCGTGGGCAACAATAGAGCCATAAGATGGGATCGGTGGAAGCCATTCACCGTTTGTTCGACGTGAGATGATCTCGGGACATCGTCGCGCACACCGATTGCTGCTGTTGTTGTTGTTATTGTTCCGGCTCTGTAAATCCGCCAGGGATGGAGAAAGCATTACGAATAATATTATGTAAATTCGAATCATGAAATATTTATACACCGGTTCCACACGGTCGCCTCGATCTGCACCTGCCAATGCCAGCCTCGGTTGCCTGCGGAATGCCGTGCGGTCCTTCACTTTTTTTTCCTTCCTTCTTCTGCTTCTACTTTGTCCACATGCGCCGTCAGTCAAATAGGCGAGAGGACAAAGTCAAGTACTCTGGGCCGGGCCGGGTTGGCCGGCATTTCTACCAGCACGGGCAACCAACACCAAGTCCGCAGTACGACAGACAGTCGTACAGTCGAATGGCTTCGTTGGCCGCTAGCACCGCAGGATGGTGCAGGAAAACAACCGTAAAACATTGGATAAGGAACGAAAACAAAACCAAAAAATACACCCACACCAAACACACACACACACACACACACACAGCTACACATTTCCGGGCCGGATAGGATCCTGTCAAATGCCTGACTGACAGAGGCAGGCAAATCTTGCTCCATGCAGCTGTCTGTAAGCGTTGTTTATCATCGACATGGCCATCCTCCCCGATCCCGATGTATGATCCCGTCGCGGAAGGTGGACGTCGGGTGTCGAGCATGGTGTTATTCTTCCGTTTTTTTTTTTCGTTTGTGCCACCTTCCTGCGCATTCGTGAAAGTATTTCATTGGGCCAGCTCGTCGTCGAACCCGCTCGTAAAGCCCATCGGCGGAAAAGGAGGTTTGGGATGAAAAATGGTTTTACTCGGAAACGGTTGTACACGGGCACTGCCGGATTTCTACCCACGGGGCCCTTTCGCCAATCTGCGGAGCCCATCGGAAGCTCATGCCCGGAAGTTAACCGATAGAAGAAGAAGAAGCAGCAGCAGAAAAAAAGGGCAGTTCACACCGAAACCCCACCTCGAGCTTGAGAGACCCACACATTTTCTTAAACACCCAACATTTTCACGCCTTGTTGCGCTGGCAGAAGTGGGGAAAGGTTGGTGGGAAATGAACGGTTTGGAGTACACTTCCGTTTGTTCCGTGCGTGTGCTCGGCAATAGTTCACCCGGCGTGGGGGTGTGCTGCAAAACTGCTGAAATCATTTACGCAAACAATTGTTTTCGTTTGCCACCGACTAACTAATGATGTTTACCGATGCGTCCGCTTACCGCCATCGGTGTGGCCAGATGTACCGAAAACCACAAAACAGGAGAGAAAGAAAAACGTTGAAGAAAAAACGCTTCGAATGTCAGTAACAACGGCTTCATTAGCTGAGCGTTGCGTGAACTATGAAGTCAATCGAGCTTTTGATCTTTCCACAGAATTTGGCTGAAATTCTATCCATCCACGCCCTTGGGCTAGGGCTAGATCGGTAGGCGTAAAGCTGTAGTGTAAGCAGCAGCAATAATTAAGCCAATTTGTACGATTGTGTGCGTGATGCTAATGACAAATAAATTGCTAATAACACCACATCTGCATCAAACATAGTAACGAAGCTAAGCCATCGCTGTACGGGCGATGTAATAGGTGATATACTTTATGCATTATGAAATATTCGTAATTGAAAGCGAATCGTTGCATAAGTGATTGATAAATTGTACAACCCAGCGAACCCATATAGCGGGTAAGATAATCGATCCGATCAGATAAAGTTTTGCTGTGGATCAAAGGGAGTAAGCGTGAACAAAGAAGCGGATGGGATGGGAAATAAATAACCGGCTTAGTAGCATCAAAAGTAGATCAAGCTGTTAAGCAAACAGGGCAGCAAAGAAAAAGTTTACGCGAACCGCGGGGGGGGGGGGGGGGGGGGGGGAATAATAAAACTTTCTTTTTATGGACAATCCCAAATTGGTGGGACGAACTGGTGAGCGAAGAAACGGTGTGGAAATTTCTTCGATCACTGCCGAGGTTTACGAGGAGTATTGGCGAACTATTTATCAAACAAGATTAATCAACATTCTTTGGAGCATTATAATCATCGTTAATACCTATTGTGTTCACCATTTTCTGGTGTGTCTTCACACTTTACTGCCGGGTAGATACGAAGGATACGAAGTTTTCACTATGTGTTAGTTCCCGGTGGGCACCCGGGGGTTGAAATTGTTATGTTGGGTTACATTTAATAATAGGTTAATATAGGTCGTGTTGAGGGGGAAATGTAGAGGCGGATTAAGACGCTACCAAGCCCCCAGCCCTTAGTAACTTTTAATTATTACGTACTGAAATATTTTCAAAGCGTTTGTAGAATTTTAATCCGCCATCGACATAAATCCAATTCAATTAATTTGGGAACCATGTTTTTGTATCGTATTTTAGATTGATATTTGCTTTTTGATTATTGTTACTTTTGTTTATGAAAATTGAAATGCGTTTAAATAAGCAACAGTATAAAATATTACGTTTTTTTGTATGAAATTTCTAAAACAATCAAACATTTATTTTGAAATTTCATACAAAAAATATATATTTTGATATTTTATACTGCGTTCGAAAATACTCTTTTGATGATGATGAGGATGATAAATAATTTCAAAACTGTCAAAAGTAAAATTGATAAATTGGCTGGAAAGTAAAACTTACTAAGTTGATTAAAATCTTATTCGAGTGCTTTGTCAGTCAGAGTTCATAGTTTAGCCAGAATGTTGCTCTTCAAAAATAGTTAATTATTAATTATTTGAAACCTTAACTTATCTTACTATCCACCATTCAATACAGATAACTTTTAGTAAAATGTTTCTTTTAGTGTGTGATTCTTCTTATATCTATGACTTTTACAATCCCCAAGAGGTTTTTTCCCATTTTTACTGGCTTATTTGATTTAGTTCCACCATGAATTTTGATAGTCAGAAACGATCCGGAAGAGATTTGGTACCAGTTCTATGGTGTAAGACTGACAAACTCGCAAACTTGCCTGGATAGTTTCTAAGAAATCATATTACAGCGTTCTCCATATTACATTCAACAAAATGTAAGCAACGTCCGTTAAATATCCTTTAATTTAACAGTTTTAGGTGATGTGTACACTTTAATCTACATTAATTGTAGTGGAAATGATTTGTTTCCATGCGATAATGGGTATATTCAGGCTTAAACGAAAAGAATTTCCAGGAAAAATTCGACTTTTCATGTGTGTGACAGAAAATATCACAGCACGAGTGGCCATGTTTTACCTATGGTCCATCTATGCATGGCAAAAAATGGTGCGCCGGGTTGTAAAAACTGTTTGTTGGTTCGAAATTGCTGTAAACTAAGAATAAAAGAAGTTATCGGTCATCACGAAGGCGAGTGGTTACATTTTACGTAAACAAGCGCTCTAACTCCAAACCAGTTTCCTAGTCTCCACTGTCCTAGTCTCCAGAACCATCCTAGATGCAATTCTCCATTTATTGTTAGATCTTGTCAAACGGACATATTTGAAAGCGGGGTTTAACTTGTCTTTCCATTTCTGCCAGTATGGTTTTTTAAATCTACAAGCTTTTATGAGGCAAACAAATACATTAAACGTTTGGTGATGGCTACCATCTGTTCAATCTCTCCATTTCTGTCATTACTACTCCAGCTATCCTTCAACAGATTTTACAAACCTTTTTTTTAAATTTTCAAGTTTTTTATAAATCCATCGTTTATTAAACCAAATAAAAAATGATAATATTAGACCATTTGCTACTTTTTTTACAAAAGTAAACGGACCAGGTAAAAGTGTAGCTACAAATTCGGTGAACTGAATGTTGTCGATGTTTCAAATGCGATGTGTTTTACATTTCAAATCAATTCCTGTTTAATGTTTGTTAAAAATGCTTGAATTTTAGGAAAACAGAAACAAACAACAACGCCTACAACCAGAAGCCTGTAAAATTTAATCAAACTCGGCTGATTGATGGATGGGAATACATGTATGATTGGAGAAGCATTAAAAATAATCTAGCGTCGATTATATATCACACTATGAAGCGAATATTTGCTACAATAATCGATACAGGCATCGATCGTTTGCGAGATATTTGCTGTTTTGGGTAAAAAAAATTGAAGCAAAATAGGGAATGCTTTCTGTATTTTATAAAAGAAGCATTAAATAAATAATCACGTAGGTGACGTCAACGGGTTTTCATTAAAATCAATTATGTAAAAGCTGTTATAAAAGATTTCTTTTCCACTGAAAAAAAAAGCAAAACCTTCCGAAAAAATCTATAGTAAAGATATTTAATTTGTGTAAGCGTGTGACGATTCATCAATTATCCTTTCCCACCTGTAAAGTGTGCACCCATTTATCCTTCGCTGCATCATCGACTCAACACCAAGCTTGAGGGTATTACTCAAATTAATTAATTATTTGCTAATGAAATCAAGCGTCCCACGATCAAAGAAGCGTTTTGCGAGAAACTTTCACGATCGATCAAGCGAAGTGATTGAAATTGAACAGATTGAATGGACGGGGTTAACTAGGAAACGTTGCCCGGATGCGATAGCACTGAGCCAACCTGCAGAAGGATGTATAAATATGACATTTAGCAATAACGTTGATTGGTTTTTATCATCCATTACAGGGTTTACGATTTTACCCTGCGTTGTTGGAGCTTATTCGTGAATCGATTCAAACAGAAATGGTAGAGACACAGATTAATCCTGAAACTCTCGCAGTATGTAGAATCTGTTCAAATAGAAGCTGACTCTATTCCCGCAATGCTGACTGTCAGTTTACGGACGCTTCGTAGCAAGCGTTTCGGCAATGGGCAAGCGTATGTGTAATGGCCGACGGCTGAATTTGAAATTACCGGTAAAGAAAATAAATTCAAATCAAAATTACAGATTTTGTAATTTTTTCTCGTTTTCATGTAAAAACTGTATTAATATATACCGTATAAATACTAAAACTTAATTTAGATTGATTTCCGTGTAAAAACATTTCACTGTTAGGTGTGCACGATAATTTTTAATTCGCCCAACAACACGGCGTACGCGTGGGCATTTCTACGGATGCCAAGGAAGTCAAGGAATTCAACTATTCCTTCAAAATGATTCAGAGAGTTCCTGANTTGACTTCCTTGGCATCCGTAGAAATGCCCACGCGTACGCCGTGTTGTTGGGCGAATTAAAAATTATCGTGCACACCTAACAGTGAAATGTATTTACACGGATATCAATCTAAATTAAGTTTTAGTATTTATACGGTATATATTAATACAGTTTTTACATGAAAACGAGAAAAAATTACAAAATCTGTAATTTTGATTTGAATTTATTTTCTTTACCGGTAATTTCAAATTCAGCCGTCGGCCATTACACATACGCTTGCCCATTGCCGAAACGCTTGCTACGAAGCGTCCGTAAACTGACAGTCAGCATTGCGGGAATAGAGTCAGCTTCTATTTGAACAGATTCTACATACTGCGAGAGTTTCAGGGTTAATCTGTGTCTCTACCATTTCTGTTTGAATCGATTCACGAATAAGCTCCAACAACGCAGGGTAAAATCGTAAACCCTGTAATGCAAACTGCTCTGCGCCATGCGGAACAATAGTACTGCCAGAACGGGACAATAGTACTAGTTTGTATTAAAATAGTGTTGAGAGCAAATAAAACATGATTTAAAATATGAATGGAAATTTGGAGCATGTAAATTTTTCAATTTCACTTACGTCAACCAGCGTAACCGTCTCTTTTTGCACTTTGCAGGCCACTTTCCGCTAGATTCCGAGTACTGTCTGGTGTGGATCTGTTTGGATGTTTTATTTTGCACCGCTAGCATAATGCACCTGTGCACCATATCGGTCGATCGGTATCTGTCGCTACGGTATCCCATGAAATTCGGACGAAACAAAACGCGGCGCCGCGTCGTGCTGAAGATAAGCTTCGTATGGTTGCTTTCCATTGCGATGAGTCTCCCATTAAGTCTAATGTATTCTAAGGTGAGTGCAACCGTACAGTCGCTACCGGTACGTAGCACAACATATTGCAGGGGTACAGCAGCATGTTCCTACCAAATGGGAACATGTGTGTTTTTCTTGCAGAACCATGCGTCGGTGCTAGTGAATGGAACGTGCCAAATACCGGACCCGGTATACAAGCTGGTCGGATCCATCGTGTGCTTCTATATACCGCTCTGCGTGATGTTGATAACCTACACGCTTACCGTACGTCTGTTGGCACAGCAGAGCGAGAATCTGGGTGGCGTGGGCAGTGGTGGCGGATGGTCCAGTGGGTGGTTGGGCCAAGCGCCGGCATTTGATCGGCGAAATACATGGAAACGAATAATTAAGCTCAGTTTGCCCACTGCCCAGAATCCGCACGCACACTCCGCTGCCTCGACCGACACGGAACTTTCCACGCTGGATAATCACGATCTTTGGTTGCTAGAGTCCAGGTAAGGCTTTTGTGTGTTGTGCGACAGCGATCAACTCCACTGCAGTCGAATGCAAAGTGTTTTGTTTCAGTTCGTTAAATGGTTTTGTTTGAAAAGAATCTTATTTTTTAAACAATTGATTTAATTTTAACCGAAATGATTTCATGATTTTAATAACAATGCATACAGTCAAAGTGTGTGATTAGTATAAAATGAAACAAAAGTGAAAAATAAGTTAGCTGTAGCTTTAATTTATGGCCACGGCCATACCAAAAGAATGTAACATACAAGGCTTCCCTGCCACGAAGCTTTACATCAGTGGTAACTTTTCTTCAGTATTCCAGAACCCAGCTCCATTACGATGACTGCAATGCAGCGATTCGGTGAAGAAATGCTGANTTCTTGCAGAACCATGCGTCGGTGCTAGTGAATGGAACGTGCCAAATACCGGACCCGGTATACAAGCTGGTCGGATCCATCGTGTGCTTCTATATACCGCTCTGCGTGATGTTGATAACCTACACGCTTACCGTACGTCTGTTGGCACAGCAGAGCGAGAATCTGGGTGGCGTGGGCAGTGGTGGCGGATGGTCCAGTGGGTGGTTGGGCCAAGCGCCGGCATTTGATCGGCGAAATACATGGAAACGAATAATTAAGCTCAGTTTGCCCACTGCCCAGAATCCGCACGCACACTCCGCTGCCTCGACCGACACGGAACTTTCCACGCTGGATAATCACGATCTTTGGTTGCTAGAGTCCAGGTAAGGCTTTTGTGTGTTGTGCGACAGCGATCAACTCCACTGCAGTCGAATGCAAAGTGTTTTGTTTCAGTTCGTTAAATGGTTTTGTTTGAAAAGAAACTTATGTTTTAAACAATTGATTTAATTTTACCCGAAACGATTACATGATTTTAATATCAATGCATACAGCCAGAGTGTATAAAATGAAACAAAAGTGAAATATAAGTTAGCTGTAGCTTTGGCTGGCCACGGCCATACCAAAAGAATGTAACATACAAGGCTTCCCTGCCACGAAGCTTTACATCAGTGGTAACTTTTCTTCAGTATTCCAGAACCCAGCTCCATTACGATGACTGCAATGCAGCGATTCGGTGAAGAAATGCTGAAACTTTCTCAAGGGTTAGAATCCGTGGCACAGCACAGCGATCGGCATCTCGCTACAAGTGGCAATACACGATCACCGGATCGTAGCCGCGAAGGTGAATCGTTCCGGTAAGTGTATTTCCCTATGTTAGAAACGAAAACCTTTTTGTTATTGTTGAAGAGCGGCTATGAAAAACCGTATTGCTATGAAAAACTTTGTTATAAAATTTATTAAACAGCTTCGTGAAGTTTTGGATCGATTTTTGTTGTTGTTATATTAAGAGATAATAACATTATTAGCATCATTATTATTATTATTATTTATTTATTTCTTTACATTTTAAAAAGTTGGATTATTTGCTTGCTCAAATTCAATTAGTTTAATGTTTAATTAGCTCAATTCAAAGGTTTAATGAGCTCAAGTTCAATAAGTTATAACATCCCTTTCTCACACTACGAAGGCTCATTTGATTCGTGATACCTCCATATTGATTTGATTAGTGATACCTCCATACTTTTAACGGGGAAAACGGTTGCAATGAGCTGCGCTATGATGCCGGACAGGATACGACTAGGTGTTACCTGCCTTTTTGGATTATCTCCTATTACTAAAAACGAGTAAATTGATCATTCGAACCGCTTCCGCATGCGACGCGTTTAGAAAAGAACACAAATAAAAAAAACCGATCTCTTCTCTCGATCGTCCATTGCGAATATTTTCTGTCCAATCATAAAGTCGCTTTGATCATCCAATTCCAGGTGATCTTTTATTACAATATACTTAATCAGATGGTCACTACCGTGTTGGTACATCCTAATTTGGGTACTTTCTTGTTACTAGAAACAATTGAAAGCTTTTATATTTCGGTACGATACATAAAGACAAAAATCTTGCTTAATGATTTACTTGTTAATTTATTTTACAAACGTATAACTTAGGGACGCACACGTGCAGCTAACAGCTCAGACGCTAGGACGCTTCTGTTCTTTTCTTACTCGTTCGACCTCTCTGGAGATCACTCGTAGGTTGTCCTGTCGGTAGATTGCACTTACACAGCAACCGGTAGCCGTTACATGTCTCCGGTGACTTCCTGTGACAGATCTATCGAGCCAGGCTGGACTTAATCTTGTTGTCTTGCCATGTTGGGTGATACTTAATAGTTTTAGAAGACTACGAACTACTTTTGATAGAATATGTTCTATTGTACTGAGCTAGGCCTTTGGTAAAAAAATGTTATTGATCCCCTTTTTACCACTTTCATGTTACAATCTGTGTACGTTGGTAATTTAGCTTTTAAAAACGATAATTAAGAAAACAATATGTCCATCAATCTAACAATCGCGAATTTCCTTGGCGCTAAAATCATTTGATCACGTTAGTAAAGTATAAAACGCACTATCGTACTAAAAGAAAAACCAGGATGTCGTTTGAATCATGCATAGAGCTAAAAACGTTGTTACAAGTTAGTATCCTGTTCGTCAGCAAGTTGGATGCTGTATCCAAGCTTTTCGCCGATCCGCTTTGGTCAGCGGATAGCAGAATAAAAGAGCGAATTAAATCATATTATCGCTCTTGAACTTTAATCGGAAACTCAGCACAACGATAAAGTGTTTCGAGGAATTCGCAAAACACTCAATTTGAAGCAACAAAAGTAAAGGAAAATGGAAAAGAATATGAGCTTCGCCTTAACACGACGACTTTAGTCACAAATCAAAGATGGATGAAAGTGGACTTAAGCAATCGAATGGCAGGAAAAGGATCGCTACATCATAAGTCGTGTATGTGTTGCCAGCACGTAACCCACACTACGGCAGAGCTGACGCGCCAAAAAGAGTTCGGCAAACGACTAGCCAGGGCTTATGTATGCGGATACCCTTGATGGATTGATAAATCCGAGAAAAGTGTAGTGGTAGCCGGATGACTACAAGCAATACGCACACATGGTCGTTTGATATTTGGCAAGAGCCGCGTCTGCCTGATTCGACGATGACGAGCAGGAGTTTCGTATTTCATGTATGTGTCCTGGAGTTTTTTCTGCTTGAGTTTTTTTTCCCTCGCAGCCGTTGTCGTCGTTGCTTCGCGCTTTGTTTCTTGCTTTTATGCCCGCGTTTATAGCGAATGGCGGTGCCACGCGACCGACTAAAGCTTATCGCTCGCACACAAACACAAATCGCCCAATTCCACTGTCCCTTTTTTTCTCAACCCTCCACCTCCGAAACGTTGACTGATGGCATAAGATTAATGCTGAGTTGAGGAATTTTCAGCAATCTTTTACGTATGTCATCACTTCCCGCACGTGGATGGGGCCGGTTTGTTAGCTTCACGACGCGTGGGCCACAGCAGCAGCAGCAGCAGCAGCTGTAGTAGCACTGATTGACCATTCTAGTGGAAAGAGTATAAAATAAACGTAAACTCTGTGTGTGTGTGAGAAGCTATTTCAAAGGGCTAGGTTCTGCTTGGATAGTGTTCTGCTATTTACAGCAGCCGAGAACATTCACCTTCCTTAGCGGTTATTCGGTCGAGATCAATATTTCTAGTGTTCTTGGAAATTGTTTACAAGTACACATTTAGCTTAATCGTATCGCGTTACACCGGAATTTGTCGTACAACTTTCTCCGTTTCGATCCGAGAAGTTAATACTTCATGGAAGTGTTTTTTGATGTAACCATCGGCGCCAGTGCCTGTTTTCTTTGGTGTGTTTGTGTGAGTTCCGAAATCATTTATTCAACACTTTTGAGTAGTGGAAGATATGTGACACCGGCGATCGTTTGGCGGCTATATAGCCGCACTGGTGCTATTTATCGTTACGCATGAGGCGATGATAAATTCATTACATCATCCTTAACATGATAAATTTGCCTTCTCCGCCGCGGAATGCCACACGGGATTCGTAAAGCCAATTCGTCATCGTCTTTGGGTCTGCTAAGCCGGAAATGGGCTGTAGGTGATGAAGTGTATTACATTACAGTTATCGTATCGCGATAAATTCAATTCGTCGACGTCGGTAACATGTTGCTGTATGCGTAAAAATGGGGCTTGGGTTTTACTTTTATGTTTGCTACTGCGCCTCCATGTACCAAACGAACGCTGGTGGCAGATAAGACGCTTGCGGCTGGTGATGTTATGATGTTTTCTGAAGAATCGTATTTTGTCCCCATATAGTATCCTTTTTTTTTGCTCGCACATCATCACACACACTGCCACACAGACTCTTTCGACGGACGCATTTTTTGTCGTTATCATCATTTAATTCAATTCATTCATACATATCTATTAATAATCACGATAATTTCATTTGGCTAGGCCGGATTATGAGAGGAAATTAAATCAGACAAACTATGTATATACTTTTTCATTTAATGCTAAATGTTCTTATATAGATTTCACCATAGAATTCTCAAAATGGAAGTACAGTAGAACGTCGGAAAGACCGAAATAATGCCAATGTTGATCAATTTCCACGGATATCTGGTCCACAATATATACAATATACGAATTTGAAGAAGCGATGTATGCATACTTTTTTCTCATTAAAACAAAGTCTATTTCATTTACACGAATCTTAATGAACAGGATTTAGCCGCTCTTGAGAGATGTCCATGTTCACTATGGCTACTAAGAGATCTCATTGGTTAGAAGACTTTGGTTTACAGGTATTTTATGTTACTATCGTAAAACACTTTCGATCTAGCTAAATACTCGAATCGAATGAGATGCCTTTAGGTCATCACAATTGCGTTACGTGCCTTAAAGTGAAGTACATCATAAGCTGAATTCGATTGATAGAGTCCAGAACACTCTGGTTCTGGTAGAAGACCGTTGGAATTGTGAGCTTTGACAGAAAATAATATAGAAATTTCATTTATCCATCTAATATTCGTCACAAAAGGCACCAAAGGTGGTGCAAAAGTCATTTGCAGGATCACGGATAACCCGTCCGCTGGATAATCAGGCCCCAGATATTCGACGTTCTATTGTATTTTTCTTCCAAATTTGTCAGCAATTCACTGTAAAGCGGTTTCAAATGATCTTTTATTTCAATTCCTTCGTTTGCAGTATAATCCACAGTAAAAAACAGAACACAAAAAATGCAGCAGGAGCAGCGACGATGACCACCATACGATCACCGGTACCGACAAAGAAGCGACGCAGCTCCACATCCACCTGGATCAATCGACGCAATTCTGGAACGCCACCGCCCGTTCGGTTAGTTCGAAAGCGTTTCAAGAGTTTGCCACACGCGATCCCGCCATCGGAGTCGGACGAAATTGAGGTGGATGAGCAGTTCATGCAAGACGTACTGCTGGAGTTACGCGAAAGGGAGGACAAGTCAACGCTCGAACCTTCGCGGAAAAAGACCCCACAGTTGGTGGAGGAGGGCATATCTTCCACTAAAGCCAACGGTCGTCATATCGATGGTGAGGATACGTGCAGCGAAGATGTAGGATCTGGTGTCAGTTCGCATCCACTATCGCAAAGTCATGCAGGACAAAGCCTGAAGCTGCCACCACCGTGCAAATGTCCATTTTTTGGCGAAGGTGCGTCCAACCGACATCAGTATTTGCGCCCGGCAGAGATTAAGATCGTAAAGACGAGTTCCGACTACAGCTCGATCGCGGGCACCGGTGATAGCCTCGTGTACAGCACGATCTCCATTTCGTCCAGCTCCAACGTAACCTCACAGCCTACGCGATCCATCTCGAGCAGCCTTTCGACGTTGCCTGCGTCGGCACTGGCGTCCCCGAGCAGGAAGTGTAGCGCACCGAAGGGCATCTCCGTAGTGACCTGGGACCAGCGTCGCCATCAACGACGCGGTTCTAGCTTTGGTGGCGCGAGAACTTCGCTACTACTTACACCAACGAAGGCAAGCCCGTCCAGTGTGTCCTTACGGCGATCGATCAACCTTCGCCACTCTACGCTCGAGGGCGGTTCCTGCAGTGTGGCCGGCAGTGGCGAAACCATGTTCCGTGGAGCTCCCAAAAAGAACAGCTCCTCGCCGTGTCTGATGCAGCATCAGACCGGTAGCGGTGGCGCTACGGTAGCGATGATGGCAGTTGCAGCGGCCAGCTCGACCGTACCGACTATGGCCACCACGACGATGACCGTCCGGTCGCACCATTCGCGCAACTCGAGCATGATCTCGCGTAACTCTTCGCGCCACGGGCGCATCATTCGACTGGAGCAGAAGGCCACCAAGGTGCTCGGCGTGGTGTTTTTCACCTTCGTTATCCTGTGGGCGCCTTTTTTCGTGCTCAACCTGCTGCCGAGCGTGTGCAAGCACTGTGAAGACAACATCGACCAGTGGGTGTTTGAGTTTGTAACGTGGCTCGGGTACGCCAGCAGTCTGGTCAATCCGATTTTCTACACCATTTTCAACAAGGCGTTCCGGGACGCGTTCCGTAAGGTGCTGCTCTGCCGGTACGGACTGAAGGCGCGCCATTGGCAACCGAACAGCTAGTACGCGGCCGTCCCGGGACGGTTGGACCATAGCGAACCAGTTTAGTCATGG
>STHB01000006.1:2249537-2284742 GCA_018908115.1 Anopheles rivulorum
GAGCGACAGCATACACATGTTTTCTATGTTTCGGTGGGATTATTACACACTGGTTTCGTACGTAACATTCGTAACCCTGGAGCGAGGAACGTCTGTTTCCGGCGATGGCAACATCTACCCACACAAAGGTAACGACTTCCTGGACGTTGAATGGAGACACCCTTCAGTCGCGTTGGAGTTGCACTTTTCATTCATTGACGGGAAGTGTGTCTTCCTGGAACCGACGCCGGATCCGATGGTAATGAGCAAATTTTGACTCTTCCAAGCGACCAGAAAGGTAAACAATCGCACACACACACACACACAACCTGTGATTGAAGTGTTCTGGATCATGAAGATTGGGGATCGGATATGCTAAAGTACATGGTTGTGAAAAAAGGGGTTGAATAAAGTGTAAGTATATTCTCAGGTGCGTCGTTTCCCATGCGTGTTCCTTACGCCCTTTTAGCATCGAGAGTAATGATTGCTTTGAACAACAACAACAAAAAAATTGGCTCTCCCAGTCTCGTTACGAACAGATTGAAGTGGGGGTTGTTTTTTTCTTCCCTTAGCTTAACGAAGTAATTCTTAACGCGAGAAAGCGTCGGTACGGATACGCGCGAATGCACTTGAAAGAACCAGAAAACCTCAACAATCACGGCCATACCACCATTCAGTGTTTGCACTCGAGACTCACATTTGCTGCAAAATGTACTCCCACGTCATCTGTGTGTGTGGGGCTGCAGGGTCAGATGGTACGAAGCGTGGGCGTGCAAATTAGGAAAATTATTCGGCAACGTTCCAACCAACCATCTCGGAAATGCCGCAAACTGCAAAGTGTTCCGGAATGTGGGGAAAAACGGGACGGTACCAGTTTGCGACGCAGGACTAAGCAAACAGATATGTCGTTTGTCATGCAGTTCTGTGTCTGTCCACCGCCAGTCGGCGATAACGGGGAATGATGACGTTGATTAGATTGGGTATGTTATGAAGTGTCGAACGAGGACGACGATGGCGCAGTTACGAGAGCATGAAATTTGCATTTCATCAAGTTGCGCTAGAGCATACCTGCGCCATCCTGCCAATATCGGCCGGCATGTTGTGGTAAACAATGACACCGGCTAGACATGTAATGAATGCAAATCCTTTGCACCATGTAAGATGTGAGTGTGTGTGTTTGAGGGTGGGTTTTGGAAATGTTGTAATGCTTTGTGAATTTAGCAAAAGGATTTCGCTTTTTCGTCGTACACCTGATTGCATAATGCGGCAGGTTCATACTAATGTGCAAAATGGCATAATTAGTTACGGAAGGTGTTTTTGGAAAAAATACATTACATAAAAGAACATACATACGGTATGCGGGAATACGGTTTGAGCAAGTTAGGATCTAGCGGTTAATCTACTTTGCGAACTTTGTTTGTGCTGTTCGTTGTCTTAAAAGTCATTAGATGGTTCAAACTATGTGTTTGTGTCAATATATGACTTTTTCGTATACTATACTGTTTTACATTATATTCTCCTTTTTTAAATCCTCTTTTATCATCTTACATTTATTGGCTTGGCATCTTTAAAATTATGCAAATGTTTGTATGACAAATTAGAAGGTGTTTATAGGAGCACAGAGTTAAATTTGTGATATCAAATGGCAATGTTGTGATATCATCTGGTATTAGTGTTAGCTGATTTTTCAACCATGTTTTAACCTGCTCTATCTCTTATGAATGTTGACTACGTTGCTCCAACAGGTGAAATCCACTGTACAACACCATTTATTTGAAATTTTACGAGCAAAAATGTCCCACAAAGCTAATGGAAACTAATGTTAAAATAGTGAAAAACATCTTGTTAAGCTGCAAGCATGAAAATTCATAACCGCTGACTTTTTCCAATGCATTCACATAAACTTTCAATAAACGAGATCCTTTAGCGACTCAAAGCACACGCTGTCATTTGCCGGTTGTAAAGTAGCATAAAGCATTCATGCATTATCGAGCATAGACTGACATTAGCTACCGCCGTCGTCCACCCAGCCTCGTCAGTCCCATGGACGCTGACCCTGTACCCAGTAGTGCTTCTGATGAGCAGCTTTTACGAGGGAAATGTTACGCCGTTCGACCATCCATCCCAGTGGATGCATCCGGCGTTACTAAGTTATCCATCACACCCTTGACTGATCATCAGTCGTTCAAAACGTCCTTTCGCCCCACTGCTTTAACCGTCGGCTGGCCGTCCATCGCTGTACAGCACACTGCTGTGCTGTAAATTACTTGCCATAAATTATTAAAATGGTACTCTCCTTTGGGCCGGCAAGGCAGAGCGATACATTTCATTCCACATGCACTTTCACGTGGCCACAGCAATGGCGCCTTGGGTTTCGTGCCGATTTCAATTCAATTTGCCAAACCGTCTCCCAGCATTTACAGCTTTTCCCTTTGACAACGTTTCGTTTTGGCTTGAACAACAAGACATGTGAAACATTTTCCACACGATTTGCCTTTCCGAATTACGGCCGGAAAGTGTGGCGGTACGCTGGCCGCCGGAAAAACCAACGTCCGGGCCCGGAGTAACGGAGTCATTACCGATTCCATGCATTGACAGGACGGGTTCTCAGGTTTTCTGCGTCCTGTCTAGCCGTCCGGACGTGTGACACAGAGGATTACCTAGACGTATCGCAAACGCTGCACCATCGCGAAGAGAAACATTACTTGTGGTTCAGCTTGCCACCTTCGATGGTAGGCATTTGGTATGCCGTAGTGCTGCAGACAAAGCTTCCTCGGTTTTTGGTGTGACTGAGCTGGGGTAACGTCAACCGAAAGAATCGTTACAATCGTACCGTTGTAGGAAGTGCTCGACTGTTGATTGTCCGCTGCGCGCTACGTAATCCCTGGACTTTATGGACGCTTTGCTCACGTATGGTGTTTCTTGGCCGGGGAACAGTTGGAATAAGTTATTCACCAGCTCCTTACCACACTTGGCCACGTGGCCGTGGCATTCTGCGAGCTGAAAGTTATGCACAGTCGTCGCCAGCCGCAGCACTAGTCACGCTGACTAGTCTCCGTACCGGCGAGAAGCCTTCCGTTCGCAATCCAAGTGTACTACTGCTGCTGAAACGCCCGTGCTTGGCCAAGTGTACGGGTACGGAACAGAATGGAAAAGAATCCATTACATCATCACCAAACGAACCCGGGCTTTGGTGGCGAAGTCCTTGAAGCAGCGTCCGCTGCTTATGTCTTGAGCAGCGTGTGTGCCGACTGCAAATGACTTCGAATCGGGCACTTGTGCTTTCCCTCGTTATCCCGGTGGCCCGGTTGCCTTTACATTGGATCGAAATCGGATGCCATACTTTCATCGATTGCTTTCCACACGTTGCGGTTGCGAAGGTTTCGTGAAGGAAGCCGTTGGTTCACGTGCGGTGGAAAAGAATCAAACGGGCATGTAGCAGGGATTAGGCCGGTTGCTGTGCCATCGTTGTTTGTAAGGGATTGTGCACAATTCTTTCGAGAAAAGGTGAGATCATCGCTTTGCCCGTACGAAGACCCGTGTCCTTGTCTATAAATGTTCCCGGCGTGTGACATGCCGATAACTGGAACGTTTCGCAGTTGAACGGAGGAATCTAGAAAATAATCGCATATGGTCGTCTGCTATGCGCCTGGAAAATTATTTGATTTCATGAGCAAAAAGTGTCTCCGCAAACAGGATTAACTCATGATTCATTCAATTACCTTCAACGTCGCCATTTTGCAAGCGTCATTCTAGGGAAGCGAATAAGGAATTGAGATCCAACGTGCAGCAAAGGCCGCATCGTTCTCAAACAATGTTGAACAAAGTTGAAAGCAAAATCATTCATAAGCTTGTTATGTAATTATAGAAAATAAAACATTAAAATCCCGTCCTTTTGTGTTAGCTTCTTGACATTAGACTGGGGAGAAAAGTTTAATAGCTCTCCCTTCTCGTACTTTGCTAGTGCTCATGTTTTATTAAACTTTGACGCAACATAGCTTGTACTCCATCATTCGTGTTTCATTTACTTTCCATCTGCCAATTGGCATCCAACCGGTGTGGAAATTAGTTAAACACATAAAAAAAAATAGATCAAAGCACCAGCAGCAGCAATGTTCCCATTTGGCACTCACTAAAAACCATGTTTGTTGTTGCTGGTGTGCCAACCATCCGCTTTTTTCCCTCCACCTTACAGCTCAAGGCTTCGAGGTTAATGAAAAATGAATTAATTTACCATTTTCACGAGCAATAGACAAGCAACAATTTTTAAGCTCTCCATATTATGTCGCTGCCACTCGATTCGGTGCATGTTTGGCTTCAGTCCAACCGCCGCTTGACAGTATCTGTTTTCCCACCTTGTTCGCTCGCAAACACTGATGAACCGATGAAAAATCAAGCTCCCAAAGTGGGACAGAACAAAAAAAAAAGGAGATACCCGGAAAACATAACACAACACCCGATATGCCTCCACCGTTGTTATTCCCTTACCAGAATGCCATCATCAGCCCTAGCCCGAGATAAGGAACGTGAACTTCTATAGGCAGGTAGCAGCAATCGGATACTTGATGCCAGATAACATCAAGCGAGCGAATGAAAAGTTTAGCGCTTAAAAGAAATCCGCTCACGGCTTCCTGTTTCTTTTAAGCCGGTCGAATGAACAGGTGGAACACCACACGGCAACACCCTTTTTCGGTTGCGCTGGAGCAATTTTACCTCCGACATCGCCATTTGCAGGAACGGTACGTACGTGACTCGGATGATCGCGGGTGTGTCTAAAACAATCTTTCCGAAACTTGAGCATGCCGTTTTTACGCCTCCAGGCATTCGACATGCTTACTGCTAGGGGAAACTGTACTGTTTCACCGTACACTGTATTGCTCCTAGTGCTGGGAAAGTCGGGCAATTTGTACAACAAGGGTAGGCCTTTTTATGAACCATGGTGCCACTTGAAGTAGTACGAGTGTTTGGAACGTATGATTGGAGAGTGGTGTGTCGCCAACAGCAATAAAGTATTATATTTATATTTTATGCCATCTTTGAGTATATTAAGATTAAACTTTAAAGGTTAAACAAAAGGGCATTTAATTCTTTATGGTTCAATTTTACTATCTTATTTACCTTATTGTTTCGTAGTTCGTTTGTAACTCCCAATTTGGCCAGTATATTACCTTCTAGGATTTGGACTTCTCGTTGCAAGTTGGTTATAGCGTGTGAGATTCGCTATCTAATTGAGATTGAAACTTGAGTTTGAAAGGGTTTTATGCTTAGGATTATAGTGTTTGACCCCCCAAACTAATCATTGTAACAAAACCAATATATACTAAGCTTGCAACTAGTCCTACTTCTATTTAAGTGGGGAAACAATATAGTTTTAAAAATGTCTTTATCAATTATGTGCAAATCTTTCCCATTTTCTTGTTTTTCTTTAATGTTAAAATATTCCAAAACTGATAACTTTACCACGTACACCCCCACTAAGTAGACAACTCAAGGGTTATAGAACGAAGGTGTTACCTATCCCACACAGAATGGAGCAAAATCTACCCATTCATTTCGATACACCCATGAAAAACTGCCTCTGTTCCATTACCAGCAAAAAAGGTAATTAAATTTCCATTCCACATCGGTGGCAACTTGTAACGAGGTGCTAATAAATTCAGCAAATTGAGCGAAATGTGCTCAATTAAACAGAGGACTCCTCTGCCACGTTCCGCGTACTCCGTTCCGGAGTCGGGAATCGTATCTTCACTTTGCCCTGTCTGTCTGTCACGGAGGGTTCAGTTACCGTGTTGACGGAATGGATTGAAAATTAGCCACGCAGCTGCGCGTTTGATAGCCAATAACACTGCCGTAGTGGTACTGCTTTGATAATAATGGAAATATCACCAAATTCGTAACGGACTGGAGCGAATGTTTTTTGTTCGAAATATTGCTTTCCAACCACAAACGAATGAAGCGTCTTTTAGCAGTTCATGTGCTTGCAACAAACTTCAAACAATGCTATTGAATAAATGTTAAACGGTGCCAGGAACAGCTGATGGATTCCTTCAGCCATCGTTGCTTTAGAAATTTGGCTCCTGAAATGAATGAAGGGCTAGTTCGCAATGGCGCGCGTGTACACCCTCGTAACGCTCGTTAATATTGCAACTTTCCTACAAAATAGGTCAATTCATGTTGACAAAGCCGGTTCCGCCACACTGCCTGGTTCATATCCTTACGGCACAATACGTCATCAATCTTGCAGTATGTTTTTCTTCCCAGAGCTCCATGCAACTTCCGCATGCTGTCGAGTGTTCCAAAAACCCATTGGGTGAAAACTAGTTCCTTCCCCTTTTTTTCGCGTGTACCATGTGGACTGGGAGATGAATCACCATCGTTGTTGCTCGATCTCAAAGACGCTCTGCGTAAAATCTGAGCTACTTTTGCCATCAAGTCGGTTCTTACGCTGGTTTTTTTTATTTTGTGTATCCGCCCAATACTTCTGTTCGGCAAAAAAAAAACGGCAAATCGTTCTTGGGTCGATTCTTGTGTCGGACCGCTTGCCGTGCACTTCCGGCACACTTTCGGGGAACGAGTGGTTTTGACTTATGAAAACATAAACATCGTTTCGCCCTGATGAACTTTTCACTATTTTACTACTCGTGCTTCCTCACGAGCACATTATTCAGGACATTTTGTGCGCTGTATCGCATTATACCGAGCGTGGAGGTCCAAGTCCAAGAGAACGGGTGCGTCATGAGGAGGAAACTTTCACTTTTTCATTTAAGGGTTTTTCTTTCATCCTTCGTCCCCACATTCAAAACACTTTCCGAGCGTTTCTTCCATCTTCGTTAAATGCAAATTTGTTCTTTTGTCTGCTTCCGTATCTCATTTTTGCATAATGTGCTTGCGGAAGTGATGCAATAGCGTATCGTTATAGTGGGGAATTTTTATAGCTAAAATTGAAATAGGATATGGTTGACTACATTACGGATGGTTTACGATGACGAATAAATTAGAAATGTTTCTCCCTTCCTTTCTTGTAATCATCTGCAATAAATTTGTATTATGGGTGTTTCACATGGACAACAAAACTACTTCTTTTGCGGATGTGACGTAACAACGAAATCGAACTTTATACGAGTTCTGACTACTAATAATAAGCCTAGTAAACCGTTAGATTGTTACGCAAGAAAGTCGTTTTTTACTGTCCTGTTTTTCTTGTTTTCTCCCCTATACTATGTTATAAAATATTCAACTAAAGCTGGAGACACTCCGCAACACTGTAATCCATTTTTTAAACTCACTCACGGTACAATATTGTACCCGTGAGTGGCAAGTTGGTGTGTTCGTGTGTGGGTGTGTTGCTTCGAATAACAAACTTCATCTGTACAAGTTTGTCTAGAGCATACATTGTCCAACACTCGCTAAAAAAAAAAGTAGTGTTTGTGCCCTGTGCCATGTGCTAGCTGCTTCAACAATTCCACTGCTGTAAATACATTGTCCGTGCCAATGTCCGTCGCCAAGACACTGCTACGGTTGCAACCGGGGAATGCAATCCCTTAACGATTGCTGCGGTAGAGATCCATTTTATGAGGCACTTTTGTGCACAATTTGGCCATAAAAACCGTTTGCCAGCAGCTTGACAGATTAAATGTCTAGCGGTCAACGGAAAAAGCACTATTGCACTATAGTGGTGCAGTTGCTCTCGTCTGCTTGTTCCGGGAAGTGGTTGAATCTAGCTGTATTGAATGGAGAATTTTCTCTACTATAATATGTCCATTGTTTCTCGGAAGTGCATTTCCACTAGTTTCCTGTTCATTCTTCTATGCGCATGGTAAATTTTAGCTGAAACATAACAAAAGGTTTGCTTGAGTAAAGATTAAATTTTGTGTCTTTTTTTTCTAGCTTTACCACTAAACTGCTTATAAATCATCTAATTCAGTCATAATCATGAAAATTACGATGCAACCGCTAAAACACGTTTTGCATGAAGAAAGACCGATTTCTAACGAATACGAAATATTCACTCCAACCCATCATTCAATCCAAAATTGAATAAATCTCCCCCACAAAATGTGATCCAACGTTTGGCATACCGAATGCCGGTACGACCGGAGGCCAGTTTTCATTTCCATCAATCGTTCATCATGCTTTGGGAACCCTAAATTAGGCTCCCAAGAGACCCACCCCCATGTGTGTTTGTGTATGTATGTGGTTTGTGGACCAAAACCAAAAAAGGATTAACATCTAGCGCCTTTATTCACGATATTTCCCACAGATTGGATTTGGGTAACGAATGCTACCGGCTACATAATATGCTTAGCATATTTATGCAAGTAATCGGTATTCATTCGAGACCGGTACAAGTAATGCTGTGTGATTGGTAATGCGTAAAAGGGATAAATTACACATGAACGTTGTTATGCTTCGAGCTAGGAATCGAAATGCTTATGTAAAGGCTCGAAACAAAGGCTTAATGCGAATCCTATTACTCACTGCTGCCGCTGCTATAACCGATCGGCAAAGAATGAGTCGTTGCCGAAAGCGTTGCCAATCTTCTATAAGCTTATTGTTCGTGACTAATTCCTCACGAAATATGACATGTGTTTCTATCGTAAACCGATAACAGCTAATCGCGGTTTCAAAACTCGAACCCACGATCCACGACTGTTATAACCAGTAAGGTTGATAACGATAAGATATGTTTCCATCGCATTTTTGGGTAAAATCCGGTAAATAATTACGAAGGGTAGAGCTAACGCCTTCCAGTTCGATGTGACCATTAGCTCTGGGCAGAATGAAGCTTCTTTCCTCGTTACTAGCTTTGGCAGCTATTTTACTGATCGGGTTGACATCTGTGCAAGCCTCGTGCAACTTTGGTTTTGGAACCCGTGTCCGAGGTAAGACGAAAGTGCTAAATCACCGGAAAAACAGTCTGATTTAGTAGTGTTGGTGTGTATCATTTTAATCGCAGGTGAATATGTGCTGCACACAATTCGTGTTACAAAACGTGCTGCTGCAGGACCGGAAAACTTGCAGTTACATCTCGACTATCAAGCTAATCCACTGTTAAACCAGGAGATTACTTTCACCGCAGTGCAGACGGAATCTACTTCTTCCTGCTCGTTTTCCATACCGGCAGAAAACAATAGTAAACGTGTGCAATCAACAGTGACAAGCACAATACCGATAACCGAATTTGTTATAACAATGACAGTGTACGGTATCAATTGGGCGTAAAAGCGAAAGCTCCGTGCGATTTTGTTAGTGTGTATAATAATGGTGAAAATATAAAGCTCTACATCTATCTAATATATAACATACAAGGTTCGAAGTTTTGTTTTCTTTTTTTTTTGCAACAATTGAAGTGTCCGCAGGGAGTCACAATTTGATGATAACGTTGATCAACGAAAATACCCGTCCGAGTGACTTTATCCGCAAGCAGTCCAATATTGGGTAGGTTCGGTTAAGTTGTTAGTCAACACAAACATCACAAAGATAACGTAAATCGAATGTTATCTTATCAGAGTGTAAGGGATATAAAACCAATCCGTTCGTATCTGTATCCATTGGCACTCATGGCACTCATTCGTGTTTTTGTTTTAGAGTTAATGGGCATTTATGATTTAAATCCTCGCAACAGACGAATAATAAAGACAATAAAGACAATAAAGACGAAAGTGTTCTTATTTTGTTGTTCCACTGGTAGAGGTCCTGATATCTTATACGTCAAAATCGGAACCAAAAATGGTTGACCCAAAAATTGAAGAGCCAAAAAGAGCCACCCAAGTTGTAGTACGACAAAAAGAAGCCGAAAAATCTAAACCACAATGAGAGCGTGTCAATTTTGGTATCTTTTACGCCCTTTATCCCCACGTGAAAAACTTTCCCATAGATGATGTCCTTAAAATCTGTTTATCACAGTTCCTGGAAGCTTTTGAAAACTTTTGCAATTACTGATAGTTTTACTATATTACAAATCGAAACGTTTCCTAATGCGGTAGACACACTGGAGCAATGTAGTATAATTTCCTCATCCCTTCGAAACTTTACCCTTTCAAAGTTTAGGATTTGCGCTTCCAGAATAAATCGCAACTCGAGCTTTCTTTCTCTCTACAAGCCCTTAACTTCTTCGCGAGAACAAGTTTCAATTTTACTGATTAAACATTAATTTTAAATCGACTTCAGAAACTCCAGCCTGACGAAAGCGCCACGATTGCTTTCGCATCTCTGTCAGTACCACGCGGTACGAGTTGATTTTCGATTTTCGTTTTAATGTTGAACCGGCATTCGAGGACTTTCTGCAGCGATCTGCATCTGAACTTGAACGAGTTGCCGGCGCCGGTACGAACGCGAAAGAATGGTTCAAAAAGCAATTTCAAAAGTGCTCCAGAGGCAAAGGGTTCAGCGTGATGTAACGATTCTTTCTTCGTTCGAGACAAAAACCACGACCTTGGCATCATCTACCCGGCCTTCATCGAGGTGCACTGCGCTTCAAATAGACCCTGTACGTATAGGAACGCTGCAAAGCTTCGCCCCGACGCAGCTTTTTCCATTTATACCGAGTTCTCATGCGGTGGAACCGATTCGACAATAGTTTATGACAGAACCATTCGTTCCCGGTCGTACGAGGGCCAATCGTACCGTGCCGTTTCGATTTTGTGGAGAGACTACGGAACTAGCAAGTACGGCAAGTACCTCATTGGCTGAAGTCCTTTCTGGCGGATGACATTTTGCTGATATGTGGTGACGTTGATGCAATACGCTTTACGACCTGCGGGCTAAACAAACGTCACTTTTTAACCTTCACTGGTGGACACCTTTTGTCCTCCCATTTGGGGAGTTCGAAGCTATGAACACGCGTAGCACTATCCTGCCACCCAGCTCGGGAAGCCACTTGATAGTGTACATTTACTTAGTGTAAGGGTGTTTTTTTGTTTTGCAGTAAGACTGCATGAGAGTATCTCAGACCCGGACGTGTGTGTGTGTGTAGCGTGTAGAGTAAATCACGAAATGTTCACACGCTTCGCTGACCTCGGCATTCTCGGCTCAACGGTGCACATATTTTCGTTGACACGATGCCAAAAACAAACACAACAAAAAACCCAAAACAATATACCACGGTGTAGTAGTAGTACTGTTCCAGGGACTGGGATGGATGTTTCGTGCTGTTTGGTATTCGTTTTCAAGGATGCGGTAAGAAATGTCGACCGCAGAACGTAAGGCAGATGGAATGGTTTTATTTTTCTTTTCATTCGTCTCGTTTCAAATGTTCCGGCTGAAGGTTTCGTCTGCCTGGTTTCGAATAACTATACCCAGGGTCTAACTTTCCTTGTCTTGAGGGTGTTGATGTGGTTACGTTTTCGATTACGACTGCCGTTGATTATGGTGGAATGTGTCTGTGTTTGTGTGTGTGTAGAACGTGCAATTTACGTCAGTTACTTATAAAAGGACACTGATGTTTTTGAAGTTGACACATTACACATATTGCCAGCAATAATAATTTTCTTAAAGGGCGCAATTAAAATCTGCTTCAAGGCTAAAACTTATTAGTTCGATACTGATCAAAAGTTGTGTTCATCAACTGTGGAGATCTGGAGCATGTGGGTTTCTGTTAATAATGTCACGAGCATTGAATTTCTTTTACATATTTTTTGATGGTAAAATAGTTTGTTGAATATTTTTTAATTCAAAAAAACCTAAAAATATTTCCTGCTGTATCCCGGTTCAGAACCTTATCAAGAACACCTCACGGTAACGAATGACGAGAATTGCTGTCCGATCTAGAACTGTTGCAAAAATACTACGGTAAGGCAAAAGACAAAATGAACAAAAATCGATAACGTTAAAACATGTAACCACCTACCTGCAAAAAAAAAAGGAATCGCTGGTCCGCTTTTCAAAGACTGAAGCTTCCTTGCCTACTGGCCAACCAGCATCTTCTTCCTGGCAAATTCATATTTCTTTAAGCAAACCGATTCCGGAAATGTTGGGCAAAAATAGACTTTGGCTACAAAGTCTAGCTGGAGTTGTTTGTTGATCCTCCTTTTTGCTTCACAAAAGTTCAACGGGAAGGGACAGGGTACCTTTTTGATTTTATGCATTCAATATGAGGTTTTTCGCGGCGTTTGGGGCTGAAAAATGGAATACAGTTGCCACTCAAATTTTCCATCATCGCTCGACCCGGCCCCGGGTAAGCGATGAAATGCTTCCGGGATATGAGATGCGTGAAAAATACGAAATCGAGGGAAAATTGGGATCGGGAAGAAATAAACCGTCCAACCGGCTCGTGGATTTTTTTTTGTTGTTGTTGTTCCGATGGCCACATTCTAGAATCATCAAAATATCCCCGAGCTAATGCCACTGCCAATGGATGTACGAGTAGTCCGTCTGGTCATTCGATTTAACCGGTCACTGGCTTTGGCAGAACACCCTTGTGGCATTCGGCAAAAAAAAGGTGCAAACGAAAAAAAAATGCTAGATGGAAACTCATCGACATGAAAATCCAATTACGCGCGAGGAGTCTCTCGCAGGGAGAACTTCGAGCACCACCCACTCGGTTATGTGGACGATGTGTGAGTGTGTGGTGCTATGCAAAATTCTACATCCTTGGTGCTAGAGGCACTCTTGCATTGCCATGTCCATGTTGATTCGTAGAGCAACCTATAGTTTGTAGGACAGCAGAAGAAACGGGTTCAACAACAAAAAAATCTCCCGAATCTATAGGGCTAAACATGCTGAGGGATACAACCGTCCTCCCCCCGAACGTAGGGTGAACTGCTGTTTGATGGTTGATGTACGATTCGCCCGCGGTTCTTTTGATCCGGTACGTGATTGTGTTGGTTTACTCAGTGGATTGTTCATCAAGCTGGGGAAGGATTGCACCTAGATTGAACTGTTGCTGTCGGTATTTGGTGGCGCTCGTGTTACCACGTTGGAGAGGCACTCGAGAGTCATGCACAAGGGGGTTTGAATTTCCACTATTATTCGCATCATAACTCGACATGTCCGAAACTTCACGCTTTCTGGTGCGAACTCATGTAAATTACACATTGCGGCACAAGATTGAGGTTTTTTGTTTTTACCTTCCATTAGACCAGAACGATACTAATTCGGTAGAAACCTAAATTATGCTTATCATTCAAAATTAGGTTTAGACCTTTTGAAAACCCAAAATCAGCTCAAAATTTATCTTGTTTGGCTTTATTTACTTTTTTTTGAAAAGTTTCTCCGAAAATTTTAGCATATTTTTCCCTTTTAAGACTGTTGAACATGATAAATAAGAAAAGAGGATCGATTGCAAAACTTGGTTCTGTGTTTCACTTAGCGGTAGAGCATATATGAGCGAATTGTTTAACCTTCCTGAAGCCTTTGATTGATTATTCTGCGAAATCATCCAAAACACGAATTCAATGAAAATAAAAATGAAATTCGATTTAGAGTAAAGAAAGTTGTTTAAAATATGTGGAATTTGGAAATTATTCCTTTTTGTTGGAAGAACTTCACAATTACACTATTTTAATTATATGACAGTGATGGTTTATTTAAAAGGGCACATTGCTTTATCTGCTCTAACAAAAACTAGTTACCTGAGGCGTAATTAACGGAATCGATTGAAAACTCAACGGAAAATCAGTAAAAAGTAAAATCATTTTTCATTGACAACTTCTCCGAGACTGGCTCAATTTGGTACCGCTTTCGTAGCACACCCAAAAAAAAAAACTGCATCGTTAAAGGAAAACTTTTCCCGCACAATGGGCCTTCAAATTTCTGACATGTTTCTTCCTTTTTTCTCCCACCATGGCCACACGGTGTGCGTTTCGCTAAAAATGCTCCCTACCTACCCGATTCAAGTCCGGAAGTGGGTCAGTTGGAAAATGTTATAATAGGAAATAATCCAGCACGGTCGGTAAACTTCCCTTTAACCCATTTGGGATAGACGGTGGTCGCACCAACGCTGCACCGGTTCCGGTGTCTCAACGACGCGTTGGCGCTTCGGTCAACCGAATGCTGTCAACGAGAAAAAGGCGTGTTATCACTTGACAACACTCGTTCCCCGTCGGTGGATGATGGTCGGTCTCCTCCGCTACATGAGCTAACACGGAGCAAACGTGCTGCTTCGTATGGCCGGCAACGAGCATCTCATCATGATTCAGTCGGGAAGGCGCGCAGCGCCACGTGAACCTTGTTGCCGGTGGTTTACCAACCCTCTTCATGCGGGGTTGGAGTGATTCAACAACGAACACGTACCCACGTGTCCACCCTTGTTGCCCCCGGGGTCACCATAGCATAGGAGATAATAAATTTTCTCCCGGCAAACAAACAACGGCCAATAAATTTCAATTTAATCAGCGTCAAGCAATCGGCAAAGCTAATGCGAACCGAGGGGAAAAACTCCGAGGAGAGCAACTCTGCATGGGTTGGCAAGGGTGCAGAAACACGTGGGGGAGTTGGTGACTCATGATGCATGATGTACCTGATGCAGAAATAATGGTCCATTCTACAGAATGACATCGTACTTCGATGTGAAATAAGAGCTTCGGGGATGTGAACTATGTTTGGAAGCCCCAGCTAAATGGGTGAAGCAATTAAACGGATTGTCGAATAGTTCTCGCGTGTATGGATAGTGGAGTGATTTTACAAACATATAAGAGCGTTTAAACAAAAGGATAATTGATACCCAATGTTGTTATATCTTTAATGTAAAACAAAAACAAGCATTGCGTAATTATCTAATGATGTGTACATAACACACATTCCATGGAAACAACATCGAGGTGCTATCCTATTACAGATTAAATACACTATTAATGTTCGTAGTAGTAATTAGTATTTTGTTCGTCCTTTTCCATTCCTGATAATGGAAGCGAAAAACAAGGGAAAATATTGATCGACACATCCTGGAATGGTGCCTATCAACATAATCCTTCAGACCGGCGTGTCCTGTTCGATTAATATGCTTTTACAGCACAGTTTTCCTGCTAAACCTTTTTGTCTGCAAGTGTTATTTCGTTACCTTCTCGTTGTTATATCCGTGCCTGGTAAAGAGAACTAAAGTTTTATCATCAGCACTATACACCGTCTCATTATGCTACGTGGCAGTTTCGCTCTAATGCTCTGTTTGTAAGCGTGCTTCAAGTCTTTTTGTTGTTGCTCTTTTCTCTGCCCATTATCGGTACAGCCTGACACGCGGACAACACACTGCCGATAGGTCCGGCAACCGGTTCGCACCATCGTCCCACGGAACACGGAACAACACAGGAAAAGCTTCATCAACAATGTTTCAATTAAGTGTACGACACCACTGCGGACGTTAACACGGGCGTACACCATTTTTCGTCGGGCCGGGAAAATTAACGTCACCCATTTCGGTCCTTCAGTGTCAGGTGGCGGGTGCGCTAGCCTGAAAGCTTCTTTGTTAAACGCGTGCTCCGCTCGGTGCCCTGCATATTGTCGGTTACCCGAGCACGATTTACTCCACGATTTCCGGCTGTCGATTATCGTTTGGCCAGCGTTGATGGGAGTTGGCCTTTATTGTCCCATCGCTTTTCTTCGTGGCTCGCGGCACCGGTCAACTGCTAAACGTTATTTGCTACAGCACAACAACAACAAAAAACCCACATTCTCCTGCTCGGCCAGGTTGATGATGGTACCGGGTACCTGGTTGCCATAATGGAACCTATCATCCTATTTATAGCGGCTAAATCGAATTTCTTTTTCCGACTTTCCCGCATCTCCGCCAAACGTGCCCGCGTGTGATCAAACTTTCCACCACCCGGGAAACGTTCGGAGGGGCAAATTGTAACGGCATTAGTGACAAACGTTCCTGGCGGAAAAGTATCTTCACGACCAATGTTGGCCGTTTTAATCGATTTTTCCAACCCCTCCTGGCAGGAGGGAAGCACTGTTAGCCCGCCCTGAGTGTGGTGTGCTGAACCATTCTCGGGTTGGGTTGGTGACGATTGGAATTCTAGGCGCGCATCCTGCCGCGTTTACAAGCGAAAGGGAGTATTCCATTCGCGTTTTTGTAGGTCACCAGACCAGTTGCCGCCATTGGCGCGAAAGATAGTCTTCGGCGAAGGGTGGCGACACTGCTGAACTGCTGGGCTGAAGGGAACAAGGAAGCAAGAACTAGGCCGCTACAGCGGCGACCCAACAATGTAAGCTATAATCCCAACGCAAATACAACTACTTCAAGGGGACATGTTTACTGGTCAGTGATAGAAGTAGAACATGGTTGCAATGATAATAACACAATACGGGGAACATATTTGGAAGCTGAAAGGAACAAACCGTTTACGTGGGTTGTACTATTGATCCAGCAGATAATACTGAATCAATTGAAGCGTAAGTGGACGTCTGGGATAGAGACCCAAAATTACTACATGTTACTGGCCTTCGCCATTACACCTAGTCCAGAGTTCCCCTCTACGGAAAGCTCCGTAATCTCTGCTACTACCAAAAAGCTAAACAAAACATTGGTTCTTCCAACCCGTACCAAGGCAACGTAGAGCGCAGACATAGCGTGTCTGGTGGCCGTTAAATGATTAATGAATGTTTCTAAATTAATCGTCCTTGCTGTGAGAGCTTAGCTCGCTCGCTGTGACATGGGAGTATCTTTAGTTTCGAAATGCAAACAATACGTTCACGATGTACGTGTAACACCCAATGGTTGTCGGGGAAGCTATATTTACGGAAAGTGCTCTCTGGTTGAAATTATTCTTGCGTTCTAAAGCGTATTCCAGCATTTTCCTTTTCCTTAGTACAACATTGTCGTGAGTCAAAACAATAAAAACCCATGTTGATGAAGCGGAAGGCCGGTAAAATTGAGCTAAGCACAGGGGTTTTGCTATTTCGTGGCAACTTTGCGAATGTTGCGAACGAAGCTCGGAAACCCCGTCGATCAATCTGACGAACTGCTACTTCTGCTACCCACCAGTGGCAGACGTAGTGTAGGTACGTTCTGCTGCATAAGACCTAACATGCCTTCGTGCGCAAAGTTGCAAAATATGTTTATGGCACGCAATTGATTATCCTTCCCGTAACGTACGCGCGTGAGAGTGCAACGGGCGCTGCTGAAGTTTTGACATTTCTTCCAGTATATTTCTGTTTTTTCAAAATTGCTTTCTATACCCGGAGTGGAACGATAACTTTCTGCTGAAACGGACGGCATGTCCGTTCCGGAATCGCAGGTTGGGCTTAGGATTCGTCGTGTAATCGTCGTTTGTGATATGGAAAGGACAAGTTTACGCAAAGGCACGAAATAACCCGCCGTTTGGTTCACCTTTGTCTTTTAGTGTTTCTGTGCATCAATGTGGTGCATGCACCAACAGTTTCTACAGAAAATGACTTCTAATGGTGTATGTTTTGTTTTGTGTATTTGGAACTATTTCACAGGAAGAGGGATGGAAACTGAACCGTACCAACTACTATCAGGAAGGATGGCTAGCGACGGGGAATGTGCGAGGAATCGTCGGAGTCACGTTCACGACCTCACACTGCAAGAAGAATGTCGATTACCCGTTGCGGACAAACTACAATCTTCGTGGACATCGGTCCGATGTAAGTGTCATCAAACAAACCTTTAAGATACCAATTCTTCGGTATATGTAACCACTTTTCCATTCCCTAGGTGATCCTGGTTAAGTGGAACGAACCTTACCAGAAGCTGGCAAGCTGTGATAGTTCCGGCATTATCTTCGTATGGATAAAGTACGAAGGTCGATGGAGCGTGGAGCTGATCAACGATCGTAACACACCGGTGACACACTTCTCTTGGTCACACGATGGGCGGATGGCGCTGATCTGCTACCAGGACGGTTTTGTGCTGGTGGGTTCCGTCGCAGGGCAGCGCTACTGGTCGTCGATGCTGAACCTGGACGCAACCATCACGTGTGGTATCTGGACGCCCGACGACCAGCAGGTGTACTTCGGCACTACCCAGGGCCAAATCATTGTGATGGATGTGCACGGTGCGATGGTGTCACAGGTGCCGCTCAGCTCGGATGTAGGCATTACGGCGATGGCGTGGTCGTGCGAGAAGTTCAAGATGGAGGAAGGTGAAGATACGGAACCGGGCGTTACCAATGCATCGAAGCGTAGCTTCGTGTTGGCCGTGAGCTTCCAGAACGGGTACATTTATCTGCTAAAGTCGTACGACGATATCACGCCAAGCCAAATCCACACGGGCATGAACGGTGAGCTAGGAATTGTGATGGAGTGGAGCAACTCGCGGGAACTGTTGGCGGTAGCCGGGACAGAGCTGGGCAACCCGCACGTGACTGATATCCATGGTGCTACGGTGTACAACAATCTACTCAAGTTCTACACCGAATCCGGTAATCTTCTCTACACCGCCAAAATTCCAAATAGTACGGTAAGTATCGTAGTTAATGCACTGTTATTGCAATAAAATAATTCAACACAAAAATGCTTTCTCCCCTGCAGTATCCAGTGTCTGCCCTTACGTGGGGTCATAATGATAAGCGAATTTTCATAGCGACGGGAACCCAGGTACATATTGCTTGGGTTTCAAGACGCGTCGCCTCGCTGCAGCTATTCTGTCGTCTGAAAGTGCAAACCTCGTTGGCTTCGGAAGCATTGCTGCCAAGACTGCCCCTGCCCGGTCGGATAAAGGCGCTGATCGGGAATCTGTTTGCTCAAACTATACGGGTAAGGTATCCGACGTCGTTGCACAGCGTGGCAATTTAGCATGCTAAATGACTTCTAATCATGTGCTTCTAGTGCTGTGTTCCCGATTTGAAGTCACTGCGAGAGTTTGTGTCGCGTCCGCCAGCCTGTTCGACGCGATTGCACTGTACGATGATACGACACGACGACGATTCCAACCAGAGCTCAGGGACATGCTACACGCTCTATTTGGAGTTTCTCGGTGGCCTGGTGCCACTGCTCAAAGGCAAACGAACCTCCAAAATAAGGCCAGAATTTGTGATATTCGATCCTCAGGTTGATGGTGAGTAAAGAGGCCACTTTGCTTTAATATCCGTGATAATTTAAATATAGTTGACATCTTTACCACAGAAGTTTCTCCATACTGTACATATTCATCGGACTCGACCACCACCACAACCACGACGAAAAGTTCTTCGACATCTAGTCACTCGACAACTGGCACAAACGGTCGATCAGACAGCTCGGAGAGCGATATCGAAGACGAATGCCGTAAGGCTCAATTTACCAGCATCGTATGAATCGTCCACATCTGCTAATGTTTTATCATATTGTAGGATCACCACGATTAGATCGAAAACGAAAGACTGGGACGAAAAAACGCAACCCTAGCAGCAACGATAGATCACCGAACCAGAATTCCGACTCGACAGAAAATAATGAAGATTTGGCTTATCTCGATACATTACCAGAGGTAAGCAGCAACAGCTCCAGAGTTGACTCACTAAAGAATTGCCCAATACAGTTTCGCTCGTATCGAATCTTTCAGCACGTGAAGCTTGTGGAAGTAACGTCCAACATCTGGGGAACAAAGTTTAAGATACACGGACTAGCTAAAACTCTGCCGGCTAATCTTGGACAGGTTACCTACAAAACGTCGCTACTACATCTGCAGCCTCGCCAGATGAAACTGGTCATCACGGAGCTGCGCGATGACTTCCCCACCGGTCCGGATCCCAACTTTAATCCCAACATTTTCTCCGAGGACGAAGAAGATCAACAGCATCAACAACAGCTGCAGCAACAGCATCAGCATCACCAACAGCACACGCATCAAATGCAGCATCACTCACAACACCATTCCAACGGAGCACACAGTCAATCGCTAGGATCGTCCTCCAGAGATAGTTCCGGTTCGGGTGCTATTAGTCGAAAGTTGCTAAACGAAAGTGCTCCACCAATTGCACCGATGTCTCCACGTCCGAATCGCTTTCCTTCGCGACCTCGCCGACAGCAGCACCAACCATCTGCATTGGCCGGATGTTCCTCCGCGACCGGTGGGCTGTCGCGCAGTGGTGTACCGGGCTTGGGTCCACTAGCACGTGCCGAATCGTACGAGGACGATACAGATGGGGCCGAATCATCCGTCGTAGTTGTGAGCGATCTTCATAGTGCGGCCGCTCGAACTCCTCCTCGGCAAAGCATTGGGTACAGTCTCGTTAGTCGGCCATCATCCGCCTCCAGCAATCAATCACGTGTTGCCATTAGCCCGCTTTACTGTGAAGGTTCGGTACCAACGCTTCAATCACCCAAGAATGCAGTTGCGCCGAGTGATATTATCTTCGATCGCCCACCAGCAGGACAGACGACGCTTATGAGCTATTCGAGCAATAACGACTATATCGGTAGCTTGGTACAGGTAAAGAGTGCTCTTGTATCATCCGATCACCATCATGGACGCAGCACCATGAACACGACAATGCCGCTAAACTTAAATCTCAATCTTGACCGCACGGAAGCGAACCGTTCGAACGGCAGCAGTGGGAAAGACACTTCACAACAAACCAATGTCGTCCGGTGCACACCGAAAAAGCAAAATCTCAAATTCATCGACGAAGAGTCGACGCCCAGTACATCGGCCTCTGCTGTCGTCCCGAATTCGACACAAGCACCCACGCCGGGGAATACTATCACTTCCGCCGCAACGACAACTTCTGCTGTGGATTCAAACGGGCTTGAGACACCCTCGTCAGAAACGGTGTGCGGTATGCATCGGACACCTACCGTAGCGTCGATGATGCCTTTCATCCCTGCGAGTTCGACCGGAGCAACAACTACCCGCATTCCAGATTCCATCACGCGTAGCTGCAGCGTAGGATATCTGGACAACATGACGATCGTACCGGGCGAAGAGGCACTCTCAATGATGCGACGTGATGCACCTTACAAGCGGCTCGTACTAGTCGATAAGAAGCGACAGAAAAAGTACAAACGCAACTTGGACGAACTGCGCCAAGCGACTAGACTGCGAGTGGACGCAAAATCAAAAAGCCTTGACTCCTGCTCGGACATTTTGCAGGACGTGCCCAACCTAAACCGTGATCTCATCAACCTGTTCCGCCAGATGCCGAAAGTGAACGAACTGTCCGAAAATGAAACTGAATATTCTTCATCCGATCAGCTGATTGCCGGTGGTAAGAGTTGCTTGAAGGAGATGAACGGTGTACTTCCCCGAAAGGGTGCCCCAATGAAGTTTGGCCCGGGAGTATCCGGACAGGGTGGCTCAAAAACTCCAATACTGAATCGTAAGGAAAAGCCAAAAAGTTGTTCCATTTGCAAGCAGATTTCTCCCACGGTTAACTCCACCGAACCCGTTTGTGTCAAGTGTCGTAAAGCTGGCACCGTACAGGATGTGCCGGCAGATGATTGCAGAAAAGAATCCTCAGCGAATGTAGCCTCGTCGAATGATGCGCAGGTCATTACAAACGGTCATGATACGGTGAGTGCTGGAAAGCCACCACAGGCACCACCGAAAGCGAAACGTACCACTCTTGGACAGTATATCCGGTCGGCGTGTAGCAACCACTATGGCGATCACTCGAGCGGGAAAGACTCGAACGGTGCAGTTACGTCCACCGGGAAAGGTGGAGGATTTTTCGATCGAAAGTCATCATCCACCCATCAGCAGCAGAACGTGCAACAGTCACAGGTAACGAGTAGCGAATGTACGGCAGCAGTTTCTGACGCACCTGCAGCATCAGCTCCGTCCAACAGCACACCATCCCGTTCGGTGGCCAGGATCGTAACGAGCTTCACCGACAGTCCTCTGTTTTCTCGGCGCAACCGACAGGCGAAGGCACTGGAGAATGGAGCAGACACCAGTAAACCGCCGAGCGAATCTAGCACACCCATTCTGCTGCGGTGGAACGCAAATCGCCACAACAAGCAAGGTAAAGCCGATTCCGTAGATTCGCCGAAGAAGCATCGTCGCAACGGTAGCTGCCCGGGACCCAGTAACGAGTCGTCGATCGATGGTGGAGAATCATCGATCGCGATGGCTTCGGCATCATCACAAACGGAAGATCCACGACCTAGTGGATCGGGACATAATGGTCCGGCGGGGCTGATTAGCAGATGGCGCGATATGGAGGACGGTGGCCGTCAGTCTACACCTCCGGCATCGCCGGCACGGCTTGCGCGAAGTTCTCCGGCATCGCCAACTCCAAGCAAGAAGAGCAAGCGGCACCAGAGTGCATCGCCCATACGGCACATTTTGAACTCACCTCTGCTAAATCGACGCCAGCGGAAAAAGCAACACACCGAAAGCTCGGACGATGAGAATGGTGGCGCTGGTAGCCACAATCACAGCAGTCCCAGTAATCATACGGATGACAGCAGTGGTAGTACGAGCGCGAAACAGTACCGTGATCTTGAAACGTTCCAGAAGGCACAGCTGCGACAGAAGGTTAGTAGTAGCATAGTGGTTGCTCGTCGTAAACTGTCATCCCTGCAATTCCTCATCTTTCCCATTGCAGCTAAAACGTGGAAAGATCGAACCGAATGGTGTGGCCAGCTCATCGCAATCACCTGCCCCGGTACGGCGCGAGTTTGTGATGCACAACAAGGCCCCGATGTGGAATGAAAACAGTCAAGTCTATCAGCTAGATTTCGGTGGGCGCGTTACGCAGGAATCGGCGAAAAACTTTCAAATCGAATTTCGTGGCAAACAGGTAAGCTAAAATCGCTCTGGCCAGTACTGGTACTAAAGTCGCTTCTTATTCTTCTACTAACCGATTCTGTTTACATTTGCAGGTTATGCAATTTGGACGCATCGATGGTAACGCGTACACGCTCGACTTCCAGTACCCATTCTCGGCACTGCAAGCGTTCGCCGTTGCACTGGCCAACGTGACGCAGCGTCTGAAATAGTGTGCTTCGCTTCGTTCTCACGCACACGTCCACACCAACACACGAGTACTAATCGCCTTAAAACACTGACTGCTCGCACACCGGTGACCGGAGAGAGTGCTCTACATATCACACTGTATGATTGTCGCTTGTGCCAGCGATATGGGGGTGGTGTTGTTGCCATTTCGCGTTTGTTAATAGTTACGCGCTTGATACATCCGGATATTGTTCGCATATTGCTTTACTCATCTTCCGGTGGTGAGCTTTAATCGATCGGCTCAACGCTGTCGTTTGTCGTTTGCTGTTTGTGAAACCGTGCACTTCATCTAATCTGCTAGCTAACTCCCATCGTGCATGTATCATTGGTCGCCTCATAACTCATCGCTGCAATTGTTATTCCATGTCGATCGTTTTCATCGTATCACATATCATTAACATTAGTAAAATTAGTAACCATCGTAAGACGGTCCACTGTTCGGGAAGAAGTCATGTTCGAAAATGTACGTAAAAAACACGGGATACGAAGGAGAGGTGGATGCGAGTTATGTGCTCTTTTCTAAAGCATCTATCCGAGGTGGGAAAGCGCATTTTAAATGAACGTAAACGAGATAAACCTAATATGATGAGACGCTTTCTTGTATAGTGCTAAAAAACGGGGGCTTGAACGAAGAGAACAAAAGCTGCCGTGCAGCAAAACTGGAACGACGTGTAATATTCCATTAATTTATTTTTTTGTTTTCAAAATGTGAACCTTATACGGCCCCATGGGGGGGGGGACATGCCATGCTGTGCTGGAGGGCAACAAATTGTTAGATAACATCAAATTAGCTAAAATTGGAGTACACAAACGCGTCCGAGGAAGCCGACATAATTCTTTTTCTACTCTTGCATGCGAGCGTTTAGAGATTTAACTGAAGGCACCGATCGTATCGGGCGCACACGTCCATAGCGCGCGCTGCAATCGCTTTAGCCAAATGGTGCAATATTGAAACAATTTCTAATACACTTTATTACCTTTGTTACATCTTTCTCTCTGTAAGCTTGTGGATTAGCCATTTCTTTTCTATGCAATCGATCCACCGTGTCTTCTAGTCAGCGCCACGAGCCACGTACCGCACGAGTATTTTGTATCGGGAAAAGTCGTTTGGAAGTTTTGCGACACACCGGGACGGGCTTTTTTGTAGGCACATTGTAAATAAGGGTACACACGGTAGGGAAATGGCCGCAGCATTACGATTTTTGTACCTTTGTAACCGTCTTGTACGATGATACGACAGGGACGGAATATGTAAGACAAAACTACACTCAACACCTAGGTTACCATGCAAGCAAGTAAGCAAGCAAGCAAACAGTTCACCCTTTTTGTCTAATTATCATCGGTGCGTGTACTTAACCGTATTGTGCGTAGTTCAATTGCATCCCATCATCCATTACCACCCACATGCATACATAATTTCTTCGTCGTGCGATAGGAAGGGTCACATGTGTGGCCATGTAACTTAGTCAGATTGCGCCTGTCCGATATTTCCGTATATTTTTAAGATAACAATTGTTTTGCTGTTGTGTAAATATGCGCGAAATCACCATAACCGGTCGCTATCGCAGATCATCTCAGTTGATCTGTGTTTACTGGTGTCGTATGTTATGGTAAACATTTTACAGTCGCGTTCGTTGTTTTTCGCTCTCCTTTCCGTCTGTTACCTTTTGTTTTGTTGCTGTTTTCCGTGCAATCTGTTACGTTACGATACTGTGGTCTACTTTTAAGCAACTGTTTTGAACACTATTTTATACTCTCCCCCTTATCTGCTTCAAGCTGTACATTTTCTAGCTCAACGCTTTTTGCTCTTTGTTGAAATGTCTCTAGTAAAGGGGGAAAAACAAAAATCTGTAGCTGCTATAAATGATTAGAGTACGTGTATGTCGTTTAGTTTAAATTTCGTCCCAAAGCTTTACCCAAAACACCCGAACAGAAATCGGGACAGTGTGGTACAAACAAAAAATGTGTAGCACAGTCCTTAAGTGGGTGGTTAGGCAGCACACTTTCTTTAACGGCAGCACTTTTCTTAAGCTGGGCAATGGGAAGAGAGAGAGAGAGAAAATTTGCGCATTATTATAAGCCCAACATATGCACACCGCTTAAAACTATTGTGAACGTTAACCACCATTTTAGTACGACAAGAACAATGCATATGCAAAAATGCCACTATAAAGCGTTCCATTTTAGTTGTAACGCTGCACACATGTACGACAGGATGAAAAGAAAAGAACGCAAAAGCCAAATATAAAATTCCATCCAACGGTATCGTTTGCATATCGCTCGTTTACGTATGCTAGTTTACAGTTTTGTTGGCGTCCTTTTGTTTCTGTACAAATGCAATACAAACAGTAAGAAAACGGCCCACATTTATTGGAAAATTAGTGAACAAAAAACAAAACAAAGAAAAGAAAAAAAAATGTAACAAATATAACGACTCAGCGTAAGAATATATTTTACACCGCATACGTCCGCCATATGGCTGCCAGTACTTCCCAAGCAGAAGGAACAGCTTCCGAACGAAAGAAAGAAAGAAAAAAGGAAACCAATGGAAATAGTGAAGTAAGCAAACAGTAAACAAAAACAAAGGAGACAATGTTTTTAACACCACTCTAAACACCCATTAACTATTGTGGTAGAGAAGTGTAGCAAAGCAATAGAGGGAGGCTGCCACAGAAGAAAAGAAAACCGTAGAGAGCAGAAAAAACAACAGTATAACCATTCACTTACCTACCCTTTGTACATACTTATCCTTCTCGTTGTGCAATGGTGTAGAATTTTTGCGTACATTACAGAATAATTTGAAAAGTGGCGGTAGAAGAGGCTAAAAACTCTATTCATTTAGTGTTACGAACAGGTGGTGTCCTCTCGCAATTTCAAGCTCGCGCCGAAAGGCAATTTTTCTTGCCAACCAATTGCGCGCATTGCAAATAGAAGGTTTTTATTATACGTTTACAATGCCACCAATGGATGCGAGAACTAAAATTGAAAATAAAACCTTGTTGTTTCCTTCGCAACGTATCCATCCAGTTTGAGGCGGCACGTCTTTTGATGCTGGTGCTGGACAATGCTTTTAATGTCCGGGAACCACTATCACCAGCATCGGTGGACCCGATTAGTACGTTCATGGTACGAACACGATTTGAAAGATCTCCTTTTTGCTTTAGCTACTGGAAGCTTTCGCGCAGCTTACGGAAGAACTTTGGGAAATAAAAACAAACAAATCCCAGTCTACTGCGCTATCCGATGAAAATAGAACGCGTTTCAATGACGCTTTTAGATAAAACAAAAATGTACATCAAGTTGGCGTGCAATGCTACAAAACAAACCCCAACCCCCGCCCCAAAATACAAAGCATACGATAGGGAACGTTTTTTGGCTGACAGTGGTAGGAGAATACAAAACTACAGAAACAAAAATCTAGAAGGCTAGTATCAGCACTGGCAACACGCACGTTTGTGTAGGCATTGGAATTGGAGCTAGGAGCTAAATGTCTAGGTAAATTGTACACAGCAGATACGGCCGTTGATGTGCTCTGAGTGATACGAACTGACGAAGGACCGTGGCAATAAGCGTAACACATTTCTATTGCTACCGTTGCGAGACGATGTGTATGAATGCGATAATAAAGAAATGCCGTTCAATGTTCGAAAAAGAGCGAAAGTGTCTAGAACGATTTGGTGGAATTATTTCGAAATTTTGGCCATCCTCGCTGAATTTACTAGAGTCCGGAAAGATAAAATTGATTTGCGGGATTTAACTGTCATTTTGAAATTCCGACAAATCGGTCACGCAATGACGTCACGCACTGTAACGTTTTATTTTTCCGACAGTGGCGTTAGCAGTGCAGTGTTTATCTTATTATTTTATTTGCAAATTTATGCTTGAATGTGTTTGAATAAAAACATATACTCAATTTGAAGCGTATAGAAACGTTCATCGGCTTATCAAATCATCTTTTTATAGATTAATTTGATTCGTACAAGATCGCCCAAATGACCGCGAGGTTCACCTATGTGTTGCGATTTGTTTACGTTAAGAAATGTCAAAACATACAAAAACACCGGCAGTGTTTCGAATGGTCTAATTTATTTAAAGATTATTTAGCTTATCTTTAGGCTGTTACGTACACTTATTGCATCCCCCACAAATGGCCATGAGTGTATTGAATGGCCATCGCTGTGGACAAATTTTAAACAGAAACGTATTGAAACTCCTATCCCGTGCGTGTACAACTAAAGTAGACGGCCCCGGAAAAGGTAAGCAACGAAAGATTTGTTGCCTTGCTGCTGGTAATTGGTTAACCATCTTCTCATTCACCCGTTTTAGAACGAATGACAAACTGTAACGAAGAAACTATCGTCGTAGAGAAGGAAAACAACATTACATTGATCGGTATCAACCGACCGAAGGTGCGAAATGCTATCGACTCGATGACGGGCATAAAATTATCAGCTGCAATTGCTGAGTTCGAAAACGATCCCAAGGCGGATGTAGGTGTGCTGCATGGAATCGGTGGTAGCTTTTGCTCCGGATATGATCTGGGTGAGCTAGCAGGCCAGCAAGACTCACAGCAGGCGCAATCCATTGTACACAATCCGGAAGGAGTAATGGGTCCCACGAGACGAATGATTCGAAAACCGCTTGTATGTGCCATCACTGGGTACTGTGTGGCCGGCGGGCTAGAACTGGCACTAATGTGCGATTTGCGCGTGATGGAAGAAAATTCCGTCCTAGGATTCTACAATCGACGGTTCGGCGTGCCACTGATTGATGGTGGAACGGTTCGGTTACCTGCATTGATTGGTCTTTCGCGTGCATTAGATCTGATCCTTACCGGTAGGACGGTTTCCGCTAAGGAAGCCCTCGAAATTGGACTCGTTAATCGGGTAGTAGCCGTCGGAGCTGGACTCGGGCAGGCTTACAATCTAGCGATGAGCATTGCAAAGTATCCTCAGCTATGCATTCGGCACGATCGGGATTCAGCGTACTATGGTACCTTCTCGGGCCAATCGTTGGAAGAAGCGCTAGAGCGAGAGGCGTCAACCGTTACCGCCGAGTTGCTGCAAGAAGCGAAAGTAGGTGCGGACAAATTCCGGCAGGGAATCGGCCGCGGGGGAAGCTTCAGTGGGGTCAAGGAGCGCAAACTGGCCGATTGGGAAAAGGCAGAGATGACACATGAATCTAAACTATAGCAGATCAAGAAAATTGGTTAAATTCATTTTCAAAAAGGGACTTAGTACACATTATTACAAATAGTAAGCTTATGAAAAAACTTGTTTTTTTAAATTAAATGTGTATGATTGTTTTGTTATACTTGTAAAAAGTGCGTTTAGAAAGCAGAAAGAAAAGAAACGAAAACGTGGTGATGATAACGATCAATCGACTGAACAAGAAACATTGGTTACTAGATGACATGTACCCTTTCAAGAGATGAGATTAAAAAGATGTGGGGGAAAAAAAACTCTCCCCGACGGGGAATCGAACCCCGGTCTCCCGCGTGACAGGCGGGGATACTGACCACTATACTATCGAGGACATGTCGGAAAGGTGTTCTATTTTGGGGCATGGCAGCATGGCGATTAATAACAGTCGAATCATTCTTCTACTAATTTATGGTTCATTTTTACCAGAAAGCGAATAGGATCTTCATGCTAAAGGTTTTACTGATATGTGTCATCAAAATAAAGCTAAACGCCAACAAACGATTTTATCTAACAAGTGGTTTACTAAAACTTCTGCATTCCTGTCCAGTTTGGCCGGAAGTCTTTGTTCCAATGCCACCCCAGCATTTGTTTGCAAGTAATGGAAGAAAAACATTGACATTCATATCTTTATCTCACTGTGTGCGGACAAAGGAGTTTCGGGTTTCTTTTCTTTTTTTTTTGGGCAGCGAAACTTTGGATTACTACAACGCACATTACACACAAAGAAGGGACACGCAGCTACTAAGTGCACTACAGTGAGTTCTTTGATTATAAGAAAACATTCATTAGTTCGATCGATCGAGCTCACGTTTGAGGTGGATAAGGTTAGGTGTAGAATGTAGGTTGAAAATATTTAAACAAAACTTGCTTGCCGAAGATCTTCCGTGCACGATCGTGAAGCGTACTGTTGAAAATATGCTTAATTCATCGATTTTCCCCCTTTCGTAGTGCATTAGTAATGGCTTTCTACACATCTAATCGTGCACTTAACGTAGGCGTAGACGAATGCCTTTTTATCATCGTAAGACTTACGAGCAACAGATAAGTATGGTTTATAAACAACATCATCGTACGATAGGATACGTTCCTGCCAATTGTAAAAATAAAACTAGAACAAAAACAGACGCAACATTAGTTTCCATTCGTCAGGGGGTTTCCTTCCTGCTATGCTAAATATATTTAAGTGTTAGACGGTAAGACTACCAAATTTTCTCCCACAGGTCAGGCCACTAGTCTCCGTGTAGCCCCGGAGCGTAAGGACACGATTCTTGATTTTCAAAGGTTGTTGGTACACGATTAGTGTGTGATTGATTCTGACGGATCGAGAAGGAAGATCAAAAAGTGAACCGGAACCGGTTCTGCCGCCGCCGAGTGGGAGGGTGAGGACTTATTCGTTTGGAAATCGGTACTAGATTTT
Organism: Anopheles rivulorum; assembly: GCA_018908115.1. NCBI lineage: Eukaryota > Metazoa > Arthropoda > Insecta > Diptera > Culicidae > Anopheles > Anopheles rivulorum. Next base: position 2,278,975 of record STHB01000006.1, read on the forward strand.
ATTTTCCAGCAAATGTTTCCCCATTTCCCTCACTTCGCTTTTCGTGTACCAGCTGGCTTTAAGCGTATGCTTTTTAATTTCGATTTCGCATGTATTATCGATTAACACTGTACTGCCGAATACCGGTTAGTTTTTCCATGGTTTCACAATGATCTCAGTGTGCTGTGAAAAGTTTGTGTGTCAAGTGTGTGTTTTGTGCTGTGTTTTAAGTTTATTCTGTGTTTGTGTATGTGTGTGTGTGTGTGTGTGTATGTGTGTTCTTTTGTATACATTACGAAGTATTGTTTTGTTTCTTTTACTATTCAAATAGTTTAAAAAAGAGATTATTTGTTCTGCGTTATTTTGTCCACGTTTTCGCTGCTTTACGTGAAATTATGTATAACATTTATATTTTTGTGTAGTTTGTGGGGTTTTTTTTACATTTGTTTTTCATTCGTTTTAATAAAATATTCCTCTCCCTCGCCGCCCAATCACTCTCTCTCTTCCTTTTACTCCTTTTTTCCTTTTTGACGATCTCTCCTTTTTGATGAAGGTTGGTTCACACAAAGACGATGGGTGCGGATTTAGAATGGAGCCAATGGAGTTCTACATTTTATTATATCTCCTACAGCAGTGCTGATCAAGAATGTGACTTCGTCAAATTGTTATCATTCCTAGCAATGGGTAATTAAGTGTTGGTTTGATATTCAAAAAGAAGTTCAAGTTCAAGTTAAGGAAATGGTACAAGAGCTTGTACAAAATTAAAGCCAACACTTGCCGTAAAGTCTCGTTCGTCTCGATGCTCCTCCTGCTCCGTCGTTCTTATGATTCCGCCTCCTCCTTCTGCTCGTCTGTTCATTTCACTTTACAAAAGCGAAGAACTACGTTACACTCCTGCCCGGTGTCCTTTCATGCAAAACTTTTCACACAGTCTAACCCAGGTTGTGATCGGTAAAGATTTCCGAGGCCTTGACTTCCCGCTAAAACAAACCCCTCAGCACCCACACACCAAAGATGCAGTATTTCGGAATATCGCATATCACACGGTTGGGCAAAATGCGAAAAAACAAAAGCTAACAAACGTATGTTATTGTTGCCAGTAACTAGGTACTGTTGTAGTCAGGCTTCCTGAGATATCATAACCTTGGTCCAGGGGGAACCAGACTTCAGGCACAGTAAATCAATGCATGCGCCTCTGTGTATTCTATGTATTCGCTTTCAGTTCAATTTTATTTCAAACCCTACACACACAACATGCATACGCGGATAGTTCCACCGTCTTCTCTTCGATCCTTCCGTATTGTAATGCCTATATCTCTGACCCAGCTTCCCGCTTCACTCCACCAGTGTGCGTTGCAGTAATTTCTCTGCCACTGGCCACTGCCTCCTCCTTTCCATCGAAACAACAAACTTTGAAATCAAACACATGCGTGGCGCTCGAATAAATGTTGGAGCGCGTTTACACCAACCGGGACCAACAGCTCCACCACACTAAACACAAGCCATGATTAAAAAGAAGATGGTTGTTGCGGTACTATCGCCTTATATGTGTGACCCCTCGCAGAGGGAGGAGTAAAACAATAAATTACTAACTTATAGCTACGCAAATTGTGCTTTCGAAACATCGATCAACTTACTGTTTCGCAATTTGCGCCCAAACCCCACCCCTCTTACTACAAACTATTTAACCAAAAAAGTCTTGCCCACCCCACGCGCCTAACTATACTGGAAAATTCACTAGTTTCCGTTTTGAACTGTGTATGGATGTATGTATGTATGTATGTGTACAAACGTATGTGTGTGGGCGATTAATAATAATCCGAAGGATGTGGCAGAACATGGGAAGCTAACGCTCGCTAACGGCGCACTCATCTTGTAGAACAAAAATAAAAGAAACTACTCATTTGCTGCTATCACAAAGTGTTGCCGGCGACACAAGATGTGTTAATTTTGATTCCTACACCATTTTTGAAGTTGCTATCACCCAACCCCTGTGTTTGGGTTATGGGAGAGGTGGTAAGTTAAACAGCAGTTTTGTTGAATTTTGTTTTCGGGTTTCGCTTCAGCAATCTCCCCTTTCACAAACTGGGCTAGATTAATGGTTGGATAGATGCCGTGCATTTAGATTGGAGGCGTCAACGCTTTTTCCCGCAATCCTGGAGCGTATCCTACTATCGTTAACCCTGTTTTCATTTCAAAATATCGCATCAATTATCTGCGGTACGCTTAGAGTGGTGCGTAACGAAAGTGCAATGACAATCTGGGGACATTTTCTTATACCAAAATGTACCGGCTTTTGATTTCCGTTAATGTGTTCCTAATCGGTAGTGCGTTTGCAGTGGGGATGTGCTATTTAAACGTATGTAAACTTATGTGAACCAGCCTTTGTGTTTGATGTTAATCCATTGCTTCGAGCATTATTTTGTAAATCATCTCCTGCTTTTCCCCCGTTTTGTTGATCGCTTCGTTTCATCATATCTCGATAGAATTACGAGTACCCATCCCCACCCCCTCCCCCCCTTCCCCACCCCACCCTATTTGTTGTTCCTCATCCGATTTCTCTCCTATCACACAGCATTACAATTTTAGTCTCTTCCTCCGCACGGCGCATCGAGAACGAGTTTAGAGCTCTCCGAATTCTTCCCAAGATGTGTGTCAGTAGCATCGTGCGCTCGCCATATCAAATGTAGTACCTCGGACGGTGTAACACTACCCCACCGCTCCATGCGATTCTCTTAATCCTCCTTCTGGTTGATGATGGTTGCATGCTTCACCTCGTACTGATCCTGATCCTTGTCGCCCCAGCCCCAGGTCGTGTGGCTACCGTCCCCGGTACGCTTGACGCGCTTCTCCACGATTTCCTGCGAGACCGTCTTCAGATCGTACGCCCAACCGATCTTGGCAAAGAAATCGATGAATGCCGTCGTCAGGTTCATTCGGTAGTTGCCCAGCTCAGCCGTCTTGTAATCCCACGGGAACACGTGATGATAGTTATGCCATCCTTCGCCAAAAGCGAACGAAGCCACCGTGCGGTTCTCCGAGGGAGAGATAGTCCTGCAGCAGAAAGAAAACAAACAAAAAAATGCTCAATTTATAATTGCCCCTGATAACAAAACAACAAACAAACACCAAACAGTGCGGAATACAGCGGAACAGGTTGAGGAAATGCAAGGGATGATGGGACGAAAGGGGGAGGTGGTGGGATCACCGTTTTGTTGATTGTTGACGTGTATGTTTGGTATTAAGTTTGACAGCCCATGGGAAAGTGTGTCTACTGCTGTGTCTAGCCGCCCGCGCGCGATCGGTCCCGTTTAGTAATGATTACTCACTTATCGTACGGCTTATCGCCCCACTTGTGGGCAGCACTGTTCACCAGCCAGGTCACGTTCAGAATGAATGTCCAGCGGAACAGCGTGGCAACGAACCACGCATTGGTCCAGCTTTCGTTCCAGAAGTACACCGGAGTAATCGTGGGCAGAACAAAGCAGGCCAGCGGCATCAGTATCATGTAGTGTCTGTGGAAAGGAAAGTTAGCATGCGTTAGTTACTAATCCGATGAAAATATCAACCATCATCACACAGTTGCATCTTCTCCATACACTTACTTGCGTTGGAAGCGCAGCACAGGGTCACTTTCCAGGTCCGAAATGTCCAGCTGTTTGCCCTTGGCAATGACTTCCGGGTGCTTACGACACAGCAGCCAGCCGATGTGCGAAAAGAAGAAACCACGGGTTGCGTTGTGCGGATCGGCATCGGTTTCGGAGTACTTGTGGTGCACCCGATGATCACGGGCCCAGTGCAGTGCACAGTCCTGGAACGCGATCGTGTTAAACACGGCCAGTATGATGCGGAGCGGCAGCTTCGCCTTGTAGGACCGATGTGCCCACAGTCGGTGCGCTCCCGCCGTAATGCCCAGCCCGGATACGACGTACAGAACAAATGCTGGAGAAAGCCGGAAAGGAAACGAATCCGTCAGTAAACGACATCATCTGGTAACTAAAGCGGACAACCGAACTTACCAAATGCGATAGTGTAGAGACGGGCGGAAGTCAGCATAAGAAAGGCACCGTAAATGGCGGCCAGATGAAGGTAACCGAAGGCAATTACGTTCCTCCAAACCAGCTTTATCTTGCGCTTTTCCGCACGCTTCAGCGGGGTCACATCCTTCGCCAAACCACCGTCGATCGTTTCGGCGTCAAGCTCGTTCAGCACGCCAGTTGCCTCAACAGTTGCGTTCGGGGCCATCTTTGTCCCTTGACCTTTATTATATTTTTTTGCAAGTTTCTATCGACCTTCCAGCGGCGAGCTAAAGCAGAGAGAAAATGGAAATCGAATGTAATTATAACCTTGGCTATAAACGCACTAAACACCACCACGCCGATCAAGTTATTATCAGTGCCGGTCAGCCAGCCCACTGCGGATATATTTTTCTCCTGACACATCAAGAACGGGTGGTAAAGTGTGAATTCAGGCGTTTTTTCTTTGCTTCCCTCCTCTTTCTGCACACCATGCACAAAAAAAAAGGTCAGGGCCATCATCATCGATGGGTAGTCGCAACAGAACACACCAGAGCGGAGTGTGAACCTGTGCTAATCGATAATATTCGCACAGCAGCAGAGTATGACGGACAAAAATATCAACGGTTGGAGAATTCGCGTTTTCGCTGCGTGTTGCATATTGATTTTCATTTAACACAAAACAATCAAACCCCCTCTAGCGGTGTGGGGATGGGCTGCACATTTTAAAATGTGCTTGGAAATGTGCCGATTGGTTCTCGGGTTCTATTAGAGATGATTGCATCGACACGTGCGTCCATTTTCCACGGCGTAATGGGGAGTTTGGCGGTGATGGTGCGCAATTTTATTATCACACCCTTGCACACACATACACATAACTCCACATTTAGTACCACCAGCCACGGTAACAGCCTGTCGAAAACCTCGCCAAGGGTGAGGAAAAATCACTGAAATGCATATCACAGCCCTGCTCTATCCTTCTTCCCTAGACACACCCTAACCCTACACCTACAGCAGCTCTTGGCCCTCTTTTACGGCGCGTGCATTATTCAGGAGCAACAGATGGTTTGGAGCACGGGAGCCTATACACGCACAGCCAGCCAGTCTTTATTATTAGACGCAACTGTTTCCTGTGGGAATGTGCTGGACTCATGTCCTTCTCCTCACTGGGAACTGAAAGCGTGTAGCGTGTTCAGTTTCATCGTAGCACTATCGTCACATAAACCACACACCACAGACGACACACGACACGACATGCTATTCTAATCAATTCACGACAAAAAAATGCAAATGATTTGTTTAGGAAGTAGAAAGGGGGGAAAAACATAAAATTTGCATCAATCAATTCGAAAAGACAAAGAATCTACAATCAACCCCAAACGCACAATCTACAACGCACGCAACTCGTCGTCTCCGTCGTCGTCGTCGAGCGAGGGCTAGTTGAGACGCAAACGCAAACAAGAACGAAATGAGGTGGATTTTGTACGCCCCATCGTGCGGCTGGCTTCTTGCGAGCAAAATTGGAGACGCAATTTCGAAGGCCACCATTAGTATCAGAACTATAGTAAACATTTGCACACTTACTTACACACACAAGCACAAACAGGTTTATCTGCCCGTTATCAATGTTTGCACGCAACTAACTTTTTCACCAATCTGTGTCCCACCAGCTTCTTTTGCATTAAACTTTAAGCGTAAACTACCCTCTACCCTCTAGAAAAAAAGCACACGTCCTTCTTCTTTTCTTCGTTGTTTCGCGGTTCCTGAGCTGTT
>STHB01000006.1:2285930-2388735 GCA_018908115.1 Anopheles rivulorum
AAGCTGCTTTGCAAACTGTCACACAACGCATGATGGCCACGTGCGGACGCGCGCCACCTTTTGCGCACCATTTTACTAATCACCAACTGTAATGTGTTGTGCAGTCTTTAGCCACAACACTGTGTTTGACGTTGGTCAAATGATCAATAAAACAAACCAACCATGATTAAGCATTGACGGCGCGCATCGAACGTCATCAAACCATAACATCGGTACAAACATTATTTGAATATGAATGACCATTTCCCTTTTGCGGTTAGACAAAACCGCTAGATAAAGTTCTTGCACAAAATGTGTAGAATAAATATATAGGAATGTTTAAAATCTTTACTAACATATCGATAAGTTTTGTAGACTAATGCCCTAATCCATGTAAAGGTTACACTAAATCACCACTATCAGCTCCTATACCAACAACTCGCTTACTTAGCACAGTAGAGTAAGTGCATTGGCATTTTTATTTTTAAAAAATCACCGTTGCCAATTTGACATTGCCACAGTACCAAAAATATAATCCCGTTTGGCAATGACGATCGTGTACCTCTCTCTCTCTATCTCTCTGTAATGCGCTACTCACACAGCAATAGTGTAAATGTGTAAAACTCCTAACCTGTAACAATAAGAGACACGTCCACGTTGAGTACACTGCACTACCACTCGAAAACCGTTCCAAGCTCTAGCAAAGTCAAGATGGTACTAAAACGTCTATCACCGGTGGATGTACTTCCTAAGCAATCGGCCACTTTTGTATCACAATCAAACTCGTCAGCAAATCAAATTCTCGCACTATTCGTGAGGTGAAAGTCATCCCCAGCGCTGATAAGATGGATGTTTGACGTGAGACGGTGCATAGGTTATAAGGCAACTCTAACTACGTACGATCCCCCTCCTCCCCTCCCCTTTCCCCCCTTTAATCCCCTTTCATCGTACAACGGAAGGGTCATACGATGAGAAGAATGTAGCAAAGATTCTTGTTGTTATTTGCTTGTAGTACCGCGTTGCAGGTGCACGTTGCGAGGCACTGGCATGGCACGCGGCTCTAGTGCTTAGTGATCCCGACTGATCACGTCAAATCGCCATCATTGATCGGTGTGTGATCACTGTCTGGGGATCTGGGGAGCGATATTTCTGCCACAACAACAACGTGACGCTACCGAGCGTACTCCCCCCGACCGAGCGGTGTCTGTTACTGTGTGGTTCCATCATGCCGGTTGGCGAATCGAAGAAGCTCAATTACCTACTCCCGGGCGGTGCGCGCCTGAGAGGTCAATTGGGAGCTGCCGGTCAGCTGATCGTCTTCGTAAGCAAAAAACGGTTATCAGTGTCTGATAGTGCGGAATCACGGGTATCGTTACCGTGCCTTTATAGTGCACTTGAGAGCCCGACAGTTCGTCCTTAGGTAGATTGTTAAGCAATTGGTAAAATTCGCATCCATTCCGTCCTATTTGTCCCACACGGCCCCATTCAACCTGGCGAACGCACGCTTTCGGCGTACCACAATGCGCAAGAGAACACACAATCGCTCGCACATTATGCCGTACAAAACGATCGTCAGCATCAGCTCACTGTCACGTGTTTCAGTTCTTACCTCCCTCTCTTACTGTGCCGCTTGGCTGCACTGATTGCATAGAAGCTTTTTGTGTGCGACTGAGCAATGTTGATTCATATGCTAGTTTGCATTCATGTTGCCAGCACAATGCACACGCAGCCACCGGGGGTAAAAACAGAACGGGAACTTAATCCACGACGAATCCAACGCGAAATCAAATTAGGCTGAACATCTTCTCCTCTGATCCCAGCTCTATATAACTCAGAAGGCAAACGAATCAGTGGACAATGGGAAATTGTACTTGGAGGTGTTGAAAAATGGCTGAAGATGATCTTTCACTCGAAAGGATTTTATAAATAGATGACATTCGGGACGCACATCCCTGATCAACTTTTCCTTCTGTCCAGAGTATGGAACACGTGTTTTTTGTGCGATTAAACAATCTCATATAGACTACATGGAGCGTCAGGCAGGACGAAGCTAAAATGGAATCATGATAAGAGATAGAAGAAACCGTCAAATGCAGAGCGTTTTTGTTTTTTTGTAAATGAAATAGAGAGAAAATATTTACCAGCTCTGGATGAAACTAAATTAACGAACAAACAAAAAAAAAATACGACCACAGCTGCATGAGCCGGACTTGGCTTATCTCACAGTTAATGGCAAATTAAACCAGACCAGCGTGCGCTTGTACAGGCGAAATAAACATGTTTTTGCTGTTTGCCTTTTTCGCTGCGCAGCTCTAAAGGAGAAACGGGAAACTGGTGGTTATATGCTTTACATCATCAAAAGTGCGCATACCAAAAAAAAAATACGTTGTCTCATTAGACGACTTAGGGTTATGACTTTTTTTCATGCATGTTTGCCAGGATTTGGAATACAGCAAACCCCTACAAAACAAGTTCAGTTAAATTGCATCTTCTCAGAAAGCACCGTATAAACTGGCGGACGGATGAAATACACGGACAATCGTGCACCTATAACGAAACCTTTCGATTGCAAAGTCTGCAGGGCAAACTACAGCCAGGGCATGCAGAAAAGCGCCTCTTTCCACACACACATCAGTACTGACTGCTACAGTGATTGTTGACGCAACTCACGAAAATGTGCGTGCGCCTAACCATACTTCATCTGCCGACCTGTCCATAAGTTTCTTGGTGAGCAAACGTAAGCTTGTTGCACTTGTGCCGGCATTTATAGCGGCGTTTAGCATTACACATCGTACACCCACCGAAAGAAATGGAAGTTGCTCTAGTTGCATTTTTCTTTCACCCTTGCATTGCTTACCTTACGAGCCCTTCGTTCTTCACTTTAATATTTTGACATGGCCGGTCCAGTCTGTGTCGGACTGGCCGGTAGCTTTGTGTGTTTCTTCTCCTTTACACTTTTTGCACGCTTTTCTTCTCGGGTGCGTTCAATCGAATTGGTCTTTCTGCAACTGCAACTCTACAGTAAATAGCAAAGTCAGTTTTCGGTTACCAAGCCTACCAATCCAGCTTGCTGTAGAACAACCGTCTGCTCAAAACGATGAACAACAAAGAGTAGCCGAAATATAACGACGATGGTCTGCCTTTAATTATTAACTGGTGGTGGGTTGATGAAACTACTATTTTCCTGCCAATTTCTTGCCCCAGCTTAATCGTGTCACGGAACAACACGGGCAGCAATCACCCAAGTACCCCCCTCACACACACACACAACTGTTTTCCATTATTGAATGGGAGAGCGAAAAATTAGCACAATTCCCATTTCACCATGGCAACAGCCGGATGAGTGAGTCAGTGCTTCCTATAGGTTTCAATTTTCGATTCAAAAACGGTGACCTACACAAAAAAGGGCACACAACACAGCAAAGCAACGCGCTAATAAAGGCTTTGACGAAGAACGCCCAATAGCAGGGTGGAAACCATTTTTATGCTGCACACATTTAACCCTCACAAATAAGTCCAATAATTGTGTGCGCTTCCTACATAACCACACATGTGCAAAACATTTCCAGCGAGCCAACGAAACGGAAAGCGTGTTCGTTCGCCATCACTGGGTTCGCCGCTGTTTCGATGGGAGAGTGGTAACCAGCAACCCACCACCAGCAAGCAGAGGCTTACCTTTCACACGATTAGGTAAACTAAGAAATGCTATCAAAAACTAACAATCCTCGATTGGCGAGGATAGGGAAAGAGCGTTGCAATATGCTAGAGACTACACACACAGCATTACATTATACACAAACACACGAACACACACACACACATCGCTTGCGGACAAGGTGCAAGTGCTCACCTGTTGCTTATGCAACACGCTGCAACTGCATTTTACATATTATTTTATCTGTGTTTTTCATTTCACTTTTGGAACAACGCCGTTGCTCTGTGTAGCATTTCCTGACTAGTGTAGTCATTTTCCAACTCTGTTTACTTACTTCATCCAGCTCAGACCTCGACACAACAAAAAGGGGAAAACCGTTGCTATAATCCGAATCGCTCCAGTTTTCTCCATCGATGGGGATGATGTTGCCCAGCTGTTATTCGGTTAAGCACAAATGCGTTTTTTTAACGCGCTTAACCCAAAAAAAAAACGCTGTCAAGCTGCTTAAATGAAAATCGCAAATAAAGTATGCAAACAAAATCAATCACACAATCCCATTCTCATAGCACCATTCTGAGAAATGCGCACATCATCGCATTAGAAAGCGGGAAGGTTCAGGTTCAGCATCCCAAAATTCCACAACATTGAGCCTTAACCTTTAGATATGTGCGAACGACATACAACACAGCCAAACAGCGCGTGTAAAAATAAAACCAATTTAGTTTCCACCGACGCAACACTCACCCAACACTCAACCAACCCTCTCCCGCCTGCCCAATAGCAGTAAGCGCAATCTGCATTTTTTTTTTCACGCTCCCCCGTAATGGGTGCTCTATTTTTGCCAACCCGTGCATACAGATCGATCTCCTGTGTGGCCAGTCGCACATGGGACGAGGGCATGATACGAAAACATGCTGCTGTACAGTAAGAAGCGATGGAAACACTAAGAGGGGGGGGAAGTGCTTCCGTTGCCAAACAGAGAATGAATGGCAAGATATTTAAACAACCGTCCGGCCAACCGAGTGCGCCGCCACCACACACACACACACACACACACACATAGTTCCGTTATCTACAAAAAGTTAAGATACGATGAAACATACGTTTACTGTCCAGGTATTATATGCATGCAGTATACTCCAGGTAACAAAGCTTACCAAAAACTTTTGCTTTCTCGATGCGTTAAATCTCGCGAGCAAAGCAGCCTTGGCAACCGGAGTACCGTGAATTTTCAACGCCTGCTGAAGTCATTTCCAGGTGTTGATTAGCGGCTGATGCTTGAATATCGTGTCAATGGGTGATCCAATCTATGCAGAATGCATTTATTGTCAAGTGCGCACACTACGAGCCCCCCGTCCTTGTCTCGCTATCGATTCCCGTTCCAAGCGAGATAAAGGAAGATGTTTCGCACCTTCGTTCACTCGAAACCGATAGAAGTGTATATGTAGAATGCTATCGTTCCTTCTGTTTTTTTTCGTGTGTAGAATTTGCTTTTTAGCAGTAGCACCAACCGTGCACCGTCAAGGTGCATTCGTGCTGCAACTCATGCTCTCTCCCCCATTGTGATCTGCGAGGGACACACCGCTTTCCATGGCCAGCAGAGCTGCATTTTTTTTACGTAATATCGCATCATTTTTCACACCCTGTCTCCGGCTAGCGGTGAAATATGACCTACAACTCACCTCTCTCGGATGATCAAGGTGGAGGAAACACGCTCGGAACACTAAGCTACACAACAAGAAAACGCGGCACCGTCAGTTGTGTCGGGGAAATACAATTTTGTATTCAAAAGTCAAGAACATCTTCCACACAACATGAAAGCATGCCACAGAGCGAAAGGTGGCAGCATCGAGGCGGATTGGAAAGAAGATGACGAAAAAAAATTAAAAGGTTTACAAATCGATTTCTCTCCGACGTATTGTGGCGAACCAGGAAAATCGGCCAACTCTCTGTCCCGCACACGCACGTTGACAGAGCGTAAATCGTCCAACCGGAACAGGGTGCGCTTTTTCGTGGCAATATTCACAATGTTTTGTGTGGCAAATAAGGCTACACGACGATGTAAAACCAGCTCACCACTTCTTTTTCGTCCGTGTTATGACCACTTTCGGTGTCGTTTACTGTCTGGCACCAACCGAAATCTGAAATCTGGAAGCGACTTCGGGCTTTTCTTGCCAAATCACACTATTTTTCCCCATCCCGTCCACGATCCGCACACAGTGGAAGCCGCGCACACAAACACGCAAAAGCACTAACACACTTTAAAAAAAAGAGATTATTACCAGAATGTGTAGAGATTGAGAAGGAAACCGTATTTCCTTCACAGCCTGCTAAGGACCGAAAGCCGTGTCCTGAATTTCCGAAAGGACGTTCCTGCCGCAAAAAACTTCCACCTTGGAAGCTTTTTTTCTATCCTCCTTCCGTTTACCGGCTGCCGAGAGCACAGTCCGCACTAAACAGATGTTGCGGATGAAGCGCTGTTCGCTGCTGCTATTGACGGTTGACACTTCGTCGAACTGAACTGGTTAGAATGGAGCGCGGAACGTTATATATGATGAAAGCAAGCGTTGGATTCGCATCATGCTTGTGTTCGAGCGCAAGCCCCTACATCGCCCCACAAAAAAAGTGCTAGCGTGTTTGTGTGTGTATGTGTGCGCGCGACTGTAGCTGTCTGATCATTCCATCACGTCATCCGGCAACATTCGCGTTCAGTTCCGATGGTTCTACCAAGGTAGCAGGTGGCGAAGGGTGGAGGAGGGAGGGGGGGGGGGTGGGGTGAAGGTGGGAGGCGACAGCGCGAATGATCCTACGCTATCAGCACGAAGTCCTGAGTCTCCTTCAATCAGGAAACCACGCCGCGCGCATACACACGTCAGTCGTTGTGTGTGCAAGAAGGAGACGAGCAACGTTAGCAACAACGTAAGGTAAGAAAGTGAAGGCGAAAAACTGGCTTTCCAACCGGCTCCTTCTCTTTTCGTCGCTTCACCCTATCGCTCCCCTTCGCCCAACACTGCGCTTTCTTTCGCGAGGATTAGCCAGATCCTCTTGACCACGACCACGTTCTTATCAGCAAAGGGAGGATTTTCGCTGCGGTAACCTCACAATTGCGCTTTCACCCCGGACAATCACGACGGTGCGCGCACGTACTCACATTTTTCTTCCTTTTTTTTTGTTAGAATCGCACTCTATGCTTACCTTGGTCGTGTGCTTATCAATATTTGGCAACCACCGCTCCAAAACAAACGCCGAATGGGTCGATGATGTTCCAAGTTCACTCCCACAGTGTTGGGGGATGCGAAAAGCAATTAATGTTCGCACTTTCCTAACGTACCGCAGTAGAATGCAGCACCAGAAAACCCGAAACCCTCGCACTGCCCAGCACTGCACAGACTTTTCACAACCGCGCACTGTGAAGAGTTAAACGAAAATGTACCGGTTCCGAGGGGGAAAATGTGCGAAATCGTACGATACATATCGGCCGCTGGTTGCTATGATCGCACACGCACACACGCGCACAACGAGGCCCGTGTTTGGGAGAGTATTGGTATCGTTGGTTTACCCGACGACGATAAACTACTGCAATCGCAAACGACTCTGTTTTGAGTTGTGCGAACCAACTGCTACTTGATAGGTGCGATGTGAAGTGGGTTTTCGGCCAAATACCGACTGTTTTTGCTGATGTTGTTTTTGTTTCCATACAGATGGACTTTAGCACTATGAAACTATTGTTTTGTTATCTGCATTGAAGTAGGATAGATTATCTGGTGATACAATTTCTGCGTTATTGCTGTTCATCGATCTATTTTGTCACGTTGCAGACATTTACATTATGATCTCAAGGAGTACAATAGAAAATCCTTCAATTGAGCACTACATAGTCAGACCTATAATTAATCCATTTGAGCTGAAGCAACCCGAAGCAGATAGCTAAACCCGACAGCGATTGAAGATTATAATCCGGTAAATGTTATGTTTTTTTATTTTTGCTAAATTTCTTTGTTTTTTCTTCGATCAAGCTGTAGCTTAATGGTAAGTTGTTGATATCAGTTGAACCGTCATCTGATATCATGGATATGATAAGGAGGAAATCGACACAAGACATTCATCAAACACGTGTTTTATAGAATTGCTAAGCTTTCTTTAATTCCCGTTTACCAAAACAAAATGTTCTCACGCTTTATTTGAAAGCAAATCCGCTGGAAGGAGAGTTGTTTTTAGCGCTCGTTTTTTTTTTTGCGCGGAAGCTAAAAGAAAAGAATCCCGAGATAAGCGTTTGTTTTCGCCTTTTGCTATCTGCAATCTGGCTTATTACGCGATTGCCCATCACAGGTGTGCTTTATCTTTTCGCCCGATACACCCGTTGATTGGTGCTATGATTTATTGTCAGGTGTGTAGAGCAATGAGAATCACGCGCTTGACAAGTGAAAGAATTTCATGATAACGCGTAATGAAACGCTAGAAACACGTCTAGTGAATTATTCGTGAGCTGAAAGTCAAACTGAGCGGACGTCACAGTAGGCACGTTTAGCGGCATAAACGGGCGACTGAGTCACGTGTAAAGCAGAACTGTTTCACGACCAGGATTCATAACGCACTCGTTTTCCACATTGTTTACAGCGCGTCATTGCAATCTCTAAACATTTCTATCAATCGTCGTCATTGGAAATGTACCGAGCGTATTATGCGCATTAGGTGGGATCAAGTTTGGGGCCGCCATGCAAATGATTAATGCAAAACAGTGAACCAAACGTGGGTTTTAGATTGTTGACAGAAATGATTCCAACGTTTGCTACAGCGAAGCGCCAAACAAAGTCATGCTAAAGCTTGAACACTTGGATATGTAGATGTGTTGTTATATTTTTTGCACACATCAAAGCAGACAGAGTAGGAAAATATGCCGGTTGCCGTCAACGATGCGTGCGTAAACGAGACAACTAGTGGTGTACGTCGAAATCGGCTGTTGTTTGTTGATCGAATGAAACGCGTGCGAGCGAAGGAAACCGGTACGCACAGAAAGAGCGAAACCGACAACCAGCAAGAACACAACATCACGCCATTCATTTCCATTAAATTCTTCTTTTGTAACGATTTCATGCCGCTGCCGTTGAGTCATGAACCGCGACATCAGCACACCAACACACGCAGAAAGCGTTTGTCCTAACGGGCGATGCGTCCCGGATGCATATGCTAAGGCGTGCACGTGTTGTATGACGTGGTGCGATGCGTTGCTATTGACCTTCACAATTGCTACGGCTCGCGCCATTTCCGTTGCTCCTTGAACCCTTGGTTTCTGTATGCTACACGTTATCGTCTGACCCACCGGTAGGGTTTGTTAGGTAAAGCATGATGCGATGCTGCTTTGCCGTTGGCTAAGAAAGAGTGCAAGTTGCGTGCTAATTGCATAATAGCCTTGTCACTGGAATACGTGTCGCCTGTAGGGTTAGAACACATGGTTTAGATTTGTAATTTAAAAATGCAATGTCTACGATTAGGTTACCACATTCGGCAGCATATGCTCGGGGTGTGCATTTCGTAAAGTAAACAATTAGGTGAAATTTACCTGTTTTTTTTTTTCGAATGAACCAATCACAAGGCAGCAAATGCATATCTGCAAAATGTAGAACAAAACTGAATTCAAAGGGACAAACAAACAGCAAACAATTACTTATTTAAATTTCGGAAAGTCTTAACATTTCCCTAGAAGAAGTGGATGCAGGTTTTTGAAATATAAACTCCATCGCTGATCAAAAACAAGCCTGCATGTAAACATTTTAAATCTTTTTGTTTGCTTTGCGTTATTTATTGGCAGCACTGGTCGGAACTGTCATGCAAAACTTCAAAACGTCAAAATTCCATGAAAGGCAAGACCTGGATTATTCATGTCTTCGACGTTGGTTTAGGTTGGATTGGCAAAACAATTGAAGAAAAAAGCAATCCACTTGCTTGTATTGTAGGCAATTTTTAGTGAAAAATAATTAGTCAAAAGATAGCCAAAACTGTGTAAGATACTGCTTTTACGATGCCGGTAAGTTTGCCATTTTGTTGCACATATTCTAGGCGGTGAAGCAATTGTGGGAGATTTACGACAGTGTTTTCTGGATAGCATTAGTCATCGTGCGTATTTAATGCGTTGGGGTGTGTCGTTGATGTTATGAAAATTTTAATAGATAACACCGTTGATACGTTTCCACTTCCACATTGCAGGCATACCATTCGCAAATAAAGGATTACTCTCAATCCGTCGGAAATATGGCCATTCTGCCGATCCGAACGCAGGCCCGTGGACCTGCACCTGTCAACCCTGGCCTGGAGCAGGACATTATCGATGAAACGCTGTACTACTTCAAAGCCAATGTGTTTTTTCGCACGTACGAGATCAAGTCCGAGGTAGATCGGGTCCTCATCTACATTACCCTCTACGTGACAGAGTGTCTGAAAAAATTGCAACGATGTTCGAACAAAAGTCAAGGTCTGCAGGAAATGTACACGCTGGCCATTTCCCGTTTTGACATTCCAGGCGAGGCGGGCTTTCCGCTAAATGCCGTTTACGCTCGACCGAATTCATCAGCAGAGTCCGAATTGATGAGACAGTATTTGCAGCAGTTGCGCCAGGAGGTGGGCATCCGTGTTTGCGAACGGGTATTTTCCGGCGAGGACGGTAAGCCTAACAAATGGTGGCTCTGTTTCGCCAAGAAGAAGTTCATGGACAAATCGCTTTCGGGACCGGGTCAGTAAAGTGGTTTCGGCGTTATCCGCTTCCAGGGACGGACTTTTTATTACGTATTTGCATTTTTGTCCCTATAAATTTCCTTTTAAAAATAGAATAAATTCTGTGTAAGTTCTCTACGGATTGGTTTTTGAATGAGTATGCACACGGTTATGAAGCATTCATGCTTTATTTTTCAGTGTTAGTTAGTTTTTATCATACATATTTGCTATCCACGGGTCTGGACTGCGACCAAAGTGCTGCGCCTCGTTTTAGCGGTACAAGTAATCGGCGTTGATGTTGGTGGCGATTTCTGATTCCCATTTATCACCATTGCTCAACAGCTTTTCCTTGTTGTACAACAATTCTTCGTGGGTTTCGGTCGAGAATTCAAAGTTGGGTCCCTCGACGATGGCATCGACCGGACAAGCTTCCTGACAGAAGCCGCAATATATGCACTTGGTCATATCAATATCGTAACGCGTCGTACGTCGGCTGCCATCGGCACGTTCCTCCGCCTCGATAGTGATTGCCTGAGCCGGACAGATGGCCTCGCACAGTTTGCACGCAATGCAACGCTCCTCTCCACTCGGGTAGCGACGAAGGGCATGCTCACCACGGAATCGCGGGCTGAGTGGACCCTTCTCAAACGGATAATTGATGGTTGCCGGTTCCTTGAAGATGTGCGCCAATGTAACAGCAGCACCGCGGAACAATTCCGTCCAGAAGATCGTTTGTGCCGCCCGATCGGTAATGTCGTTCATGTCCATGCTCTTTTCCTTGTTGTTCACATAGTAGTATTCTTCCGGTTTAATTGCAGCAGGCTTTGGCTGAGAACTGTAGCACCTAACCGCAGCCGAAAACGAAGACGGGCGAACCAATCGGCTGCCTACAAAATACGCGTCGAACGAAAGAAAACAATGTTACACAAGCTTCGCCAGACGATTTACGACCGGTACTTACTCTGTTTTGCCAAGGAAAAGATTTTTATGGCCGACATAGTTGCTTTTGTGGCAATTCGTGTATGAAATTGAACAGTTTTGCTATTTGCAAACTATTGCAAAATTTTTCACAGTTCGCTTTTGCTATCGACAGGATTTTGACAACACCGTATGAAGTTACGTAAATATGGAATATGATTTCCTACATCGATTGTTTACATGTGTTTCTAAGGTTTGTACAGTTTCATCTGTACCAAAAATGTTACCAAAAATACATTCATTATTTGGCGCACCATGTTTTTGATGGTTAAATATAAAATTCACGAAAAAAGTGAGCTTAATTTCAATGGAAACTATGACGGTAATTCAATTCATCAACATGCTTCGATTAAACAAAAAAGCATAACCGTTCATCGATTCGCATAGCTCTGCTCTAGACACCTTGAACAGTGTTCCGCCATGTCAAATGTTCCGCTGTCCAAAATGTCATGAAATTTTCAAAGCCGAAAAGAAAAAGATCAAGCGCGTCGAAAAGTGATAAGTTTCGGTGTTCGTTTCACCGTAGAATCACTAGCAAAAAGGTTCCTTTAGCCCAGCTTAGTTACAATAAACGAAGCAAACCATCTTCATTGCACTACAATGGGCCGAAATTAGTATACGTTTGCGGTTCGCGAGAGAGTTTCGTGGTGTTGTTTTGCGTGCAGTGTAGATGGATAAGATGCCGAGGGTTTGAGGGTGGTTGGAAGCATTTCGCTCCCTTCTTGTTCTTGTCCGATACCTGCCACACAACATATACAAACAAAACCGAGTGGTCTTGTTGTTTCGTTGCTATTGCGGAATGAAAAATCGGAACGGTCAGTATATGTGCGCCTTCCAATATCACATGTTAGCGAGATTGTATCCATCGAAGCAACCAAAAATTGCTTTATCCATCTTAGTGCGCGTGTGAAACAGAAGTAGTTGATAGCAAATTTGCATGAAAAATGAATCCGGATACGGGGTCCGTTGCGATTGATTTGGAGAGTCTCCAGATAAAGGATAACTTGTTCAAAAGCGTGAAGTGCTTTATTACCGGAACCCTTGATCCGAAGGTAGATATTGGAACGACTATCGTGCAGCTTAATCTGTGCAAGTAAACCATTTCATGCTTTCTTCCAGATAACCAAATTGCTCGAAGATGGCGGTGTGTCGCTGTCGAAATTCATGGACTTTAGTACACACGTCGTGTGTGGAGAAAACTATGACGAAAATGATATAACTGAAGCCGGGGAGTTATACGACATACCGTCAGTAACAGAGGCCTGGGTTGTAGCATCCGCTCGATTGGGTCGGCTGGCCTCGACGAAGGCTTACTTTCCGCTAAAGTCGGGAATATTTTGCGGTCTTCGTTTTGCCGTAACGCAGGTAGATTTACGCGATCTGCGTAAACTGTACGCTGTACTAACGTTTCATGGAGGCACGTTCAGCACTCAACTAGATCGTACCACTACGCACCTAGTGTGTGGCAGTGCTCGTGGTCCTGCCTACACTAAAGCTCTTGCCTGTGGCACGAGTGTGCAAATAGTTACACCGGACTGGGTGGCGGACTGTTTAAAAACAAGCAGCCTAAAACCGGTGGCCGTGTATCACCCGAGACTGTTACGAGAGCAGGTGTATTTCAAACAGACCGCATCCGTGGGTGGTGCGAAAGGAACAACAGAAAAGCAAGCACTGAATAACATTTTAGGGTTCGATTTTGAGGAAGGAATCGCTAAAACAGAAGTTCCTACGAATGGTAAAAAAGATGATCCCAAGTCTAGGCCATCGAGTGGTGCAGAGAGTGCTGCGAAGCAAGCTTCACCAGCGCCGAAACAGACGAGTGGTGGGGCAAACTTGGGTCCCCTCCAATCGACTCCTCCACGGTTTGTGCGGGCACAGGGCCAACCACAACAATTACAGCAGCAGCCTCAACAATCGTCACCGGTACGTGGACCTGGACCACACAGTTCGAACATGCAACAACAGCGGCAACAACTGTTACATAAAGCATTGCAACAACAGCAGCAGCAGCAGCAACAGCAACAACAGCAGCAACAGCAGCAGCAACAGCAACAACAGCAGCAACAGCAGCAACAACAGCAACAGCAGCAACTGCAACAGCAACAACAATTGCAACTACAACAGCAACAACAATTGCAACATCAGCAACAACAACAACAGCAGCAACAGCAACAACAACTACAGCAGCAACAACAAATACAACAACAGCAGCAATTGCAGCAACAACAGGTTACAATGAATACCCCAAATACAAACATATTGCAGCAATCGTTACAGCAACCGCAGCAGACCTCTCAAACGTCTCAACAAACGATGCAGCAAACTAATATGAATTTTCAAACAACAACTACGCCTGGTGGAACAATAATACAGCAAATAATACAAGCCCCTATCCAGAATAACTCACAACAAGGTCAGCAACAGCAATCCCAAGCAGGAAAGCAAAACATACAAGTTTTGTATAAGAGTGGGCTGAATCAGCAGCAGCAGCAACAGCAGCTCCAGCAGCAGGGTGGTCAAACGCAAATGCAGCAACCACAATATAGTCAGGCTACTGTTACCACTACGCAGACTGGTCCCGATGGGCAACAGAAGCAGATCGTACGTCAAATTACGATAAACCAATCTCAGCTTCAGCCGGGCCAACAGCAACAATTGCAGCAGGGACAGCAAACGATGCAGGTGTCCCAGTCGCAACCGATGCAGCAGCAAATAATACAGGTCCAACGTACTGGATTGAATGCACAGGGACCGCAACAGCAAATGCAATTCCAGCAGAACAATCTAGTAGCCAGTTCGTCTTCTTCTGGTGGACCAGGACAGATGACGATGATGGGAAATAGCGGTGGGCAAGCTTCCAGCGGACAGCCTGTTGGTCAACCGAAGTTTATACAACAAACGATAATTCATCAACCGATGGGAGGCAATTATCAAACCGTGACAAAACAGGTGGTTTTGGAGCAACAATCGCCCGATCAGCATCAAGGACAGCAAGCACAACAGCAGCAAGTGCAAATACAAACGATGCAACAACAGCCACAACAGCAACAGCAGCAACAGCAGCAACAGCAACAGCATCAACTGCAACAGATGCAGCAGCAACAAATGAAACCGGGACAACCGCAGGTTGTTCAAAGAATCGTACAACAGCAAGTCTTTCAAGGGCCACCAGGATCGGCACAACCCGGTGGCCAAAATATCGTTATCATAAATCAATCTACTAACCAGCAGCAAATTATATCCGGCACTGGTATGCAGCAGATAAATCCGCAGCAACGCTTGCAGTACATGCAGCAGATTCAGCAGCAACAAAAACAGCAACAGATTATAGTCAGCAATGCTGGTCCAATGGCTCCAAACTCCCAGCAACAGATGATGCAACAGCGAAGCATTGTCACGTCTCAGGATGGTGGAAACGGTGCCCAATCCGTGATGTTACAGCAGAGACCCCAGCTGCAGCAACATCAGCAAAGCACTCCAATGATACAAGGTCAGCAACCGCAGCAACAGGTATCGATTCAGGGCCAACAACCTGCAATGCAGCAGCAAATCATCCAAACTAATGCCGGTGGCCAACCGCAGACAATAGTGGTGCAGCAGCAGCAGCAACAACCACCACAAAACACGATCGTACAACAAGGTGCCATGGTGCAGCAACCACAGCAGCAACAGCTTATTATAAATCAGCAGCAAATCATACAACAAACGGTAGTGCCTAATCAGCTACAGCAGCAGCAGCAGCAGCAACCACCACAGCAACAGCAGCAGATCATACAGCAAACTATTGGGCCTAACGGCACACCGCAGATGGTGCAGCAGCAGCAACTTCAAACGGGAGGTATACAGCAACAAATCCTGACCACTAATGGGGGCCAGCAGCAGCAGCAGCCCCAACAACAGATGATGGTTGTTGGCAGCACAGGCGAACAGCAGATGCTTCAAGCTGGTCTTGGAGGGAATGAAATGATACAACAGCAGACACAGCAACCGCAGACTCCGACCCAAGCAGCAGGTACACCCCAACCTCAGTGGACTCCACAAAGCCCCTTGCAACAGCAGACTCCCCCCGGGGCCGCTTTTCACACACAATCGCCGCAGGCACAAATGCAGCAATCTCCAGTCCAGCAGCAGCAGCAGCAACAACAGCAGCAACAGCAAGGAACATCCATGATACCTGCTGGCGCGACAATTGTACAGCAAACGATAGTACAATCCCCGCAAGGGTTGGCGCCCGGTCAGCCACAGTTCATTCGCACAACGGTTAGGCCGCAAATGCAGCGGCAACTCATCCAGCTCGATCCTCAGGCCAGAGAAGAACTAATGAAGCTGGATCCTGCCGGTCAACAGGAGTACATCAGTCGCCTGCAAGCCAAACACAGTTTGATGCAGCGTCAGCAAGCTGCATTCCAGGGACGACCCGGGCATCCGGGAGCACATCCCGGTGCACGGCAGCAGATTGTCATACGCAGTCCAATGCCACCCGGCTTGAGCCAGCAGCAGCAAGTGCGATGGCTGCATCATCAGCAGCAACAGCAACTACAGCAACAGCAGCAGCAACAACAGCTACAAAACGCTCGTCAAGTCGTTGTGCGACAACCGGGCGCACCGGGGCTGAGCCCGATCACGCAGCAAACTGTTGGGCCAGGGCCAGCTATGGGAACGTCCTATCCGATCGATCCGAATGCGACACCGGCACAACAGCAGCAGCGTTTGCAGCAGCAACGTCTGCTTCAGATGCAGTTTCAGCGCGAACAGGTGCAGAAAAATCAGCAACAGGCCGCCGCTGCGGTTGCAGCCCAAGCACAGGCTGGATCGTCACCGCTGCAAGGCCAAATGATGTCGCCGGCAGGTGGATTCGGACCGGAAGTGGTAGTCGGAGCGGATGGAAGTACGATGGTGGTGCAACAGCAACCACTCGTTGGACCACAAGCAGGAACACAACCGCCGGGTTCCTCACAAACTCCGATCGATGCTGCCGCATCGATACAGGCCCAGCAACAGATGCAGAACAAGACGAAAACCGCACTTGCAAACATGTTGTCCAGCCGGTTGGGCAATGGTGGAACGGTTCCGGCAGGTGGCGCCGGATCAACATTAGTTGATGGCGGGCAGAGTGGTCAGGGCGGGGCCAGTGGAGGGGAACCTTCCGCTGCCGGTACGTTACGGTTGATGACAGCGCAGCGTAATGCCGCTTTACACCAACAAACGATGGGACGCTCACCACAGGAGTTGATGGCACTTCAGCAGCAACAGGTCCAGCAGCAACAACAGCAGCAACAACAGCAACAACAGCAACAACAGCAGCAACAACAAGTCCAACAGCAGCAGCAGCAGCAGCACGTTCAGCAACAGGTTCACCAGCAGCAAGTTCATCAGCAGCAGATCGTTCGTCGTACGTTGGGTAACATAACGAATAGCGGAATGCCGGTTGCTGGTGGCCCCATGGTTGTCGGTCCATCCGGTGGCCCAGTAGTCGTACAAACGGCTGGAGGTGGCCCTGGTATCATCCCGATACCGCCCGGAGCCGGTGGCCCGGGTGTGATGATGCAAAAAGGTGGCCCCGCCCAATTCAGCCCAGGGAGGCCAACTCCACTACCTCGGCCACAATACTACGGCCACAATCCGAATCTGAAGCTGCATCCGGAACTGTTTTTGCTCGGCTGCACTTTCCATATCATCGAGTACGATGAGCTGCACAGCGCGGCCGAGATCGATGAATGGAAGATGATCATCAAGAAGCATGGTGGTGAGATCGAGTCGCACTACGGGCCAAAGGTAACGCATGTGCTTTGCCGAACGCAACGGCACGGCGTAGTTATGCAAGCCATTCGCGACGCCAAACGGTGCATTACCTCGTACTGGCTGAACGATATCGTGCTGAAGCGCCAGCTGTTGCCACCGTGGCAGGCACTGCATCTGCCAACGCCGGCCATTTTCGGCAATCAGAAGCCGGCGACGAAGCACAACATGTCGATTACCGGTTTCGAGGGTGAGGAACGGATGCGCATAAAGCAAATGATCGAAGAGTCCGGCGCACGGATGACGCCCTACTTCTCCAAGTCAAACACCGTGCTGATCTGCAGGCAGATTGAAAATCAGAAGTATAAGTTCGCTAAAGAGTGGAACATACCGGCGGTCAACACCGTGTGGTTGAGCGATATACTGCTGGGAAATTTGAATGCGATGCAGCAGTGCGATATGGCCAAGTATCAGCTGTTTACCCTTAGCTGCCACTTCCGCGTTGACTACAATCTCGTGATGCATTTAATGAGTAAGTACTGGTGTGACTTAGCTGGTCCTTATGTTCGTTACGCTTGTTACAAAGGAATGGAAAAATAATTATTATTTAATGTTGTTACACGTACAGTACTATTTCTTTGCTTACTTAATATCTTAGTTGAACAATTAAATGACAATTGTTGATTGGTATGCATGTATTGGTTACCGAATTGATCGAGGTAAACTAATGTTGTTTTTTTTCAACTTTTTCCACAAACAGCTGCGTGGAAATCACCGATAAATCTTACTCAGGAATCGCATGAACGTGTAAAACGAACGCTCAGTGAGCTGCCTCCACCCGTCACTGGGACGAAGAAACAACGGACTCTGCCACCGATGGAGTCCATTCCGATGGAGATCGTTTGCCAGCGGCAACCGGCTGCCGATGCCATACCGCATGTACTGTTTTCGCAGGTCGATAACAGCGAGGGTCTAACGCGCGCTGTAACGTAAGTGTCGTTTGTGGCTGTTTTGTCACTAAATTGTCACGATTTTGGATGTTAATTCGTTTGCTTTCTTGTCTATTCCGTTCACCCGCTAAAGCAGAACGCTTGGTGGAAAGGTGACCAACAGCCCGACAGAAGCGACCCACCTGGTGATGACACGTGTCGCTCGCACGGTAAAACTGATCCTCGCCTTAGCTACTGCGCGTCATCTAGTGAGCAGCAAATGGGTATCGGATAGTGCAGTAGCGGGCCAATTTTTACCACTCGATAATTACCGGCTAGACGTGAGCGAGCTAAACGAGCAGTTCAAATGCGATCTGCACCAAGTGCTGGAAGCTGCCGGCCGCAACAAACTGTTCGAGGGCAAAGTGTTCTTCGTGACGCCGCAGGTGAAACCGGCCTGCAAGGACGTGCGGCAGATGATTGAGTTGGGCGGCGGTGTGGTGGAAAAAAATCCCCGCACAATCAAGCGGATACGGGAGGCGAACACGGAAAAACCGGGCAGTTATGTTATTGTTAGCTGCCCGGAGGATCGCGTCATCATTCAGCCATTTATCCAGAAGACCAAACACGCGGTGTGTCAAATTTGCACCACCGAGTACGTGATGCAATCCATCATGCAGCAGCGATTGTGTATCGAACCGCACATTATCAAATGGGAGCTGGGATCATAGATGGGGGCCGTGTTCGCGTACGATCGTCGTGTACGATCGCGCCGAGTCATGAATTGCGCGAATGCAATAAATCAGGGAAATTGAATCACTATGCGGTGTTGAGTATCTACGTGGGAAGCAGGACATAAAACATGCTTCTGCTGCAAGGTGCCACTATGATAACCGTGTGTAAAGTGAGAACTAGGCTAAGCAATCAAAACGAGAAAGCAATGAGAGCAATGTGACTATCAACGGAAGAAAACAGATCGTGTGTAAAATTAATTATTTACGCAAAAACCATCAAATCTCACCGTGGATGGTATGATAGAGGTTTAGTAACGTATTTGTACATGTAAACAAGTGTAAATGTTTTCGGTAAGTTTGTCTGATATCTAGCATTCGGTCGAAGATGAATAAAATACTATAGATTTGATTATGAACAAAGTGAAATAAGCATTTGTGTTGTGGCCTCTTTATTGGTGTTGTTATTATAAGGGGAGATATAAATGCGTTTTTGCATGGCGATTAGTTTATTCTTTGGGCGGTAACAATATTGATTGGACATTTTGATCATTTATTGCTGAAACCTTAACCTTTAGAAAATACAGCTGAAATATTCGTTTTTTTTTTCAAAATTGCTCGACAGTTCGATTGATAACCAGAATTTCGATCAATGACTGCTTTCCTTTAGCCATCCCTGAAGCCGATCATCGAAAAGTTTATCGTTCTGCACAATCCAGCTTGATCGTGTGCGTTTTCTAGTGATTCGTTTCATAATAAATCAACAATCCTGATAGATAATAGAGATGCAAACCGCGGCTCGAAACTGGTGAGCGAATTGGGGTCCTTCTTTCTCCTGTCTTCTGTCAATTAGTGCACCTGATAGTGAGTTACAATGTACATTTTTGTTACTTTGTGCCGAACGAAAGTATTGATAAGACGTTTATATATTAATTCAGTCACGTTAATCAGGTTGTCGAACGGTGCGGTAGAACGAATCGTTCGATGGAATTAAAGATTCCTCCTCAGTTAACACCCTGGCCCCGAGGTGGGAAATGTATCATGTTGACCAGACACTAAATGGTGGCGCCTTGACGTTACCTAATAATATGAAACAATATTTGCAGCAAGACAGAAACGCCACGAAACGGTGTGGCAAGAAAAGGTGGTCAGCAGTGAGAGAGGGTCGTTAGTAATTTTATATGTTATTAGCAAATCGATAAAAGCACAAAATTATTCAAACGATCCACGGTGATCAACGAGCAGCCAGATCACCGCTGGTGTACGTTCGGCTGGGTGTTCCGAGGTGTCATGTTGCCATCAGACGGCCAATAACTAGCAGCCGGTAGCACGGATTGGCCACTCGGCGGTTTTTGACAAATTAATGACCGTTAGCGTGCTAACGAAGGCTAAGACCAGCGATCCCGCGATCCCAGAACTGGCGCCGACAACGATCCGTCGCGCCTGGACGCGGATGTGCGTCGCGGATGCGCCAAATTTGACAGGATTATTGGACGTGCGGCACGCAAACACCACCCGCTAATGTGCAGCGTAAGCGGCTTCCAGTGTTGCGGCTTTCCTTTCTGCTTGCTTGCGGAATCGTCGCGTTTAGCATTCTGTTTAGTGTGGCAAGCGGCGGCTTGCTTCCTTTCTATCGAGCGCGAAAAGAAACGCCCCAAAAAAAAATCCACAAAAGGTTTCGTAAGCAGATTCCGCCACCAAACAGAAGCTACCGGTAGACGCTAAGCCGGCAGATAGTATGATATATGGAGAAACGCTGAATAACTCGCCCGTAACACGCTTCACACATCTTGCCGAGGGAAACGCTGTGGGGCGAGAGGATATGTGCCACCCTGTGGGTGGTATTTTTGTGCAACCCCGAACTGGNGACAGAAACGCCACGAAACGGTGTGGCAAGAAAAGGTGGTCAGCAGTGAGAGAGGGTCGTTAGTAATTTTATATGTTATTAGCAAATCGATAAAAGCACAAAATTATTCAAACGATCCACGGTGATCAACGAGCAGCCAGATCACCGCTGGTGTACGTTCGGCTGGGTGTTCCGAGGTGTCATGTTGCCATCAGACGGCCAATAACTAGCAGCCGGTAGCACGGATTGGCCACTCGGCGGTTTTTGACAAATTAATGACCGTTAGCGTGCTAACGAAGGCTAAGACCAGCGATCCCGCGATCCCAGAACTGGCGCCGACAACGATCCGTCGCGCCTGGACGCGGATGTGCGTCGCGGATGCGCCAAATTTGACAGGATTATTGGACGTGCGGCACGCAAACACCACCCGCTAATGTGCAGCGTAAGCGGCTTCCAGTGTTGCGGCTTTCCTTAGTGTGGCAAGCGGCGGCTTGCTTCCTTTCTATCGAGCGCGAAAAGAAACGCCCCAAAAAAAATCCACAAAAGGTTTCGCAAGCAGATTCCGCCACCAAACAGAAGCTACCGGTAGACGCTAAGCCGGCAGATAGTATGATATATGGAGAAACGCTGAATAACTCGCCCGTAACACGCTTCACACATCTTGCCGAGGGAAACGCTGTGGGGCGAGAGGATATGTGCCACCCTGTGGGTGGTATTTTTGTGCAACCCCGAACTGGGGTCTGCGTTATGTTCTCGGGAACGGATGGTACGATAAACTTCCTGAACAAGGGGTAAAGTTGTCACACCTGCAGGCCAGTCCTGGTCTGCCCCTTCTCATGTTTGTGCCAACCCTGTGGTGAAGGGTTAAACATTAATAAGTCGTAAAAACCACAATTCCGTCCACAGTTTTATGATGTAGTCAATTTGATCTCCGACGCCATTTAAAACTATAATGCTAAACGTTTTGCATTAACGCTGGCGCCAGCGATCGTATTTTGTTGTTCCCGTTCAGTGATCATCCCCTAGAGGATGAAGCATTTTCTTCGTGGTAGAACTAATGTTACGTTCTTTTTTTGTATTTTTGGAGGATTTTTTTGGGAAATTCACATGATCGAATGCAATATTTATTTATTTATTTATATTCTTTCGCATATCGTATTTTCGCCGGGTTAAGGATGATAACGCCTGCAGTTATGCAATTATTTTTTACTAACTTTTCATAGTTAAGAGTCCTTTTTGATACTTTTTGTATGGGATCCTTTGTTCCGTAAGAACCCATTCTTACTCTTTTTGTAACTGAGTTTTAAAGGATCTTGCATATCTTTAGGGGCTAGATCAAATAAAGTCACATTTTTGCGATAACCAAACCGAGTTCTTTTCTTTTTGCTTCCTCTTCAAACAATAAGAACAGTACCCGGCCAATGGATCACAATAAAACGGAGCTATTCTGGCACGATATCATTGGTTTTCGGCTGTCTCATCTTAGGTTTCATCACGCACCGTGGCGTCTGGAATTGTGGGCCATAGTGTACGAGCGCGGACACCTACTAATTCGCACGAAACGTATCGGACACACCTTCTTCCAGATCGCGAGTTCAGCTCCAGAACCGAATCAAACGTGCCAGTTAGAATGGGACGTACCGGGTAAAACAATACGATACACTCTTCATCTGTAGTGTGGCCACCATGTCAAATGTGGCCCGGTCGAATAAAAAAGAAGCAAAAGCAAGGCCCATCAAAACTGACCCGCGAAATAAATCGATCCAAAAACCCCACATATAAGCCCGGCTCAGTATTCATTATCAATGCAAATCGAGCGTAGAACCATCCGATTGCTACGATGCGATGTGGGCAGGGGTTTAGATGCTAATGGGGAGGAAGGGGCGGGGGGGGGGGGGATGGTGGCACGCGAATAACCTCCCCCTAAGCGGTCTGCGGTTCCATCTGCAGACGTACCGCACTTCCTTCTGCGTCGCGCTTCCTCCCCGTCGCGATGCACGATCGCTAAGACGCGGCTGTCGACCGAACGGGTTCGATCGTCCACCCGAACGAACCACCGCGGCGATCGAACGCCTCACATTTAAGCATGCGCTAGTGCGGCCGGGATTATTATTCGCGCTCCAACCGTTCGCCGCCGTGTACGTAGTGCGTACGCGAACACTCTGATTGCCACGGACAGAGCTCGTACCATTGTCGTTCCTTCCACGTTTATAGGTATCGATCACAGGGCGTTCTAAGTTGGGCATTCTTCGGTGAACACGAACACAGTAGTAGTACACAGCTGTAAGCAAAAATGGTGCGTTTCGTGACCGTGCTAGTGCTGGTAGTGGTGGCAGTGCTACTGGAACTGTCCAAAACTTCTTTCGGTGCATCGTTAAACCATGGCAACGCCGTGTCACCGTGTCCCACGATCTTCCGGTACGCTACCGACAGTGCGAAGCAGCAAATTTACGGTTTCGTTGACACACGCGAGCAGCAGGTGGACAACATTGGAAAGCTGGAACTGCATCTCTCGATCGCTGGCGAGCTGCATTCGGTAAGTAGCAAAGCGAGTGAAGCTAAACACATCCCTTTTCTTTGTACGTCTAACTGCTAATCTACTGCTTCGCGGGTTGATATTGCAGAAGTACGTCGGCTCGATCGAAGCCATCGAAGACAGTGCCCAAATATTGGAACAGTTCGGCAAAGGTCGGGGCGTTACGTATCGTGTGAACTTCCCCATCCAGGAGCCGCTTCCCAAAATAACGAAGGTTATCTTTAACGAGCGCGAACTTTGCGCCGGACCGGCAGATCGTGGTTCCTTTGTCAGTGCCGTAACGCTTCGCCACTTTCTACGGTCCGATTCGTGCAAGGATAAGTGCGATCGAACCAAGCTAGTGCCAACGAATCTTAACCTTCAGCTGAATCCACCAGCGCCAACTACGGCAGTGATCGCACCGCCGGTTTCTGTACCGAAGGTAAAGGAAGGACTTGATTCCAGCCCGAAGCTCACGACCGGAGAAACACCAGCCGTTCAGCACGAGTATCAGCGCACGATCGAGCGTAAGGAGGAAACGAACAATCCGCAGGACAACAGTACGTCGGTGAAGTATATCCGGGAGGAGATCACTTACCGGAAGCAGGTCATCACGCCGGGCGGTGCAACGTCCCTGCAGGATGATGAACTGCAGCTACCGTCGTTCGTGAGCGGCAAACTGACTTAACCGTGCGCTTGGCGACACGATCGACGCTTGCAGTACATAGTAAATCACCGTGCAAAGGGAAAATACACTACTTATTTTTTTTTTTCGCCAAGACCATTCTCGGCCTTCCACAAATCGTAATTTCGTTTTGAATAAAGCTTTGATTTCTTCATAATCACAGTAAAAAAACGGCACCGCAATTTGGCGGCATCTTGTGATAATGTGCTTATATGGAGCTTTCTGCCTTTAATCCGATCGACAGCCGGTGTGCATGTGTTCGAGCGGCTTGCATAATTAGTACGTCCGATCAACCTGTTTCCAGAAGCGAAACAGCACCGGAGAACGAGTTTTGTCTTAACTGATCTTGCCGTGAGTCACCGTGGATGGGAAGAACCATACCGTGACATACGTGTTCGTGCTTTGTTTCTGTAGCTCGTGTAGAACTTCCTGTTTGCCACAACCCCTGGGGGGGGGGTGCTTCAACACTACATTTGGAACGTTAGAACTTTTCGTTTTCGGAGCCTTAAGGTGAATTGTCAAGGCTTCGACGGTTTAGTTTAAACACCTGGTTGGAAAAAATTGCTGCGTGGTGGATACGATCACGCGTGGATTGCTTTGCTTATGAATACCGGCGGAGATATGGTTGAACTTTATTCTGCACACATGTGAACAACAGTCAGAAATGGTGAGATTACATGAGATGGAAAATTACAGAGTAGAAGAAGGAACTAATTAGAAAATGAAAGTAGAAAATAAATGAAGAAACAGGTGGAGAGAGACATATAGCAAAAGAAGAAAAAGTACGATCGAAATCGAAAGTGAGGGAAGAATACAAAGATAAATAATCAAAACAAGATATGAAAAAATACCATAAAACTAGATTTGCAGAATTGAATGGAAATGATCAATAAAAGCGGAAAAATGGAAAAAGAGATAAGGAATAGATGAAGCAGCAAAGAGGAGAACATAGTAAAAATTAAATAAAGGTAGTGGATAGAAAGAGAATGAAAAGGGTGTAGAGACAAAGATACAAAGGAACGGGTAACATAATGAAAAAGAGCACCTTCCTAACTCCCAACTCAGTTTTGTAACCAATGAACCAACGATTTGTTGCTATAATAACATTTCAGTAATCTAAGTAAAGCAAACACAGCACAACATCGATTATCCGGGCTTCTGCAGACCATCAGCTTACCGGTTAATCGATTACCACGGATAATTGGTACTTTGTAGCTCTTTAAGCCCTATTTCAAGTTGGAGAAGGCACTAACAACAGAATTATGTCTATATTTTTATATTATATCGATATCCTATCTGAAGTCTGATCCCGAGCCGATCCGACACTGTACATGCTAGGATTGCATTGAAGATCATCATATAACATCTCTCATACTTAAGCACATCGGAATTGAATCGACTGGCCCCATATTAGCCGTTAAGTGACTCTGGATGATTCTCAATTTATTCACGCCGTTTTCTTTTTGTTTCGTTTCGGTTCCAGTAACGGTTCCAGAACCACACTAGACACAGTTTGCACTTAGATTGCTAAATAAATACAATCTACGATCTACACATCTACGCATTGTATGATTTATTTTCTTTGTTTCGTTGACTTGGATTGCATTAGAACGAACGCACATCTTTCGCGTTCTTATCCTTACACTAGCAGCTATCGGTTGTCCACTGGCCGGGTAATCCTTGGAGTAGCACACCGGCCCGGGTGGGCATGAGTCATCTTGGGTTTGGTTTTGCCATTTACCAAGA
The DNA here is from genome assembly GCA_018908115.1 of Anopheles rivulorum. Lineage (NCBI taxonomy): Eukaryota > Metazoa > Arthropoda > Insecta > Diptera > Culicidae > Anopheles > Anopheles rivulorum. The sequence continues at coordinate 2,311,442 of STHB01000006.1, forward strand.
TCCAGATCCATAAACTAAAAGCGCTACGGAGCGTAATTTCAGTAGTCAGTTGTACGCGATATTTGGCCCTCAGTGTGTGTTTGTGTGTGTTTGTACGTGTGTAAGGATATGCAGAGAATTGCTTTGCTAGCTTGAAGCAAGCGCAAGCNTTACCGGTTAATCGATTACCACGGATAATTGGTACTTTGTAGATCTTTAAGCGCTATTTCAAGTTGGAGAAGGCACTAACAACAAAATTATGTCTACATTTTTATATTATATCGATGTCCTATCTGAAGTATTAACACATGTACGGTCTGATCCCGAGCCGATCCGACACTGTACATGCTAGGATTGCATTGAAGATCATCATATAACATCTCTCATACTTAAGCACATCAGAATTGAATCAACTGGCCCCATATTAGCCGTTAAGTTACTCTAGATGGTTCTCAATTTATTCACGCCGTTTTCTTTTTGTTTCGTTTCGGTTCCAGTAACGGTTCCAGAACCACACTAGACACAGTTTGCACTTAGATTGCTAAATAAATACAATCTACGATCTACACATCTACGCATTGTATGATTTATTTTCTTTGTTTCGTTGACTTGGATTGCATTAGAACGAACGCACATCTTTCGCGTTCTTATCCTTACACTAGCAGCTATCGGTTGTCCACTGGCCGGGTAATCCTTGGAGTAGCACACCGGCCCGGGTGGGCATGAGTCATCTTGGGTTTGGTTTTGCCATTTACCAAGATCCAGATCCATAAACTAAAAGCGCTACGGAGCGTAATTTCAGTAGTCAGTTGTACGCGATATTTGGCCCTCAGTGTGTGTTTGTGTGTGTTTGTACGTGTGTAAGGATATGCAGAGAATTGCTTTGCTAGCTTGAAGCAAGCGCAAGCAGCTCCTTCAAGACCTTATCGCTTTCGACAGCCAGTAACGGAATGGTGCGACATCGGTGTAGACTACGTATTTGTTACGCGCGCAGGTTAGCGTGTTAGCGTCAAACTGTCCGACGGATACGATGCCACGCAGGTAGTACTTTTGGCCACGTTTGATAACGAGCCCACTGCCAGAATCGCCGGTGCACGGTACTGAGCCGTGTCCGTCCGCGCAGAACAAACGGGCCGAACCGGCAATGAGTTTTTCCAGGTTGCGGGAGCACGAGCGCCGATCGACGACCGTAGCCGTGACGTAGCTAGGGTACTTAGCATCACCATTCTCGGTTACACCCCAGCCTGACACGAAGCCTTTGATGCCTACGATCTGCTCCAGGTTATCACTTTCCGACCACAGACAGATGGGCCGTATTAGGTTGTTATAGACAATGGGCTGGTCGACCCGTATCACGGCAATATCGGAATCTGCCAGGCCCGATTCCTCGAAGTAGTAATCATCGTGGATGATGATGTTCGTTACCCTGCGCTCCTGCAGATCACCATCGAAGAAGTTGTCGATGTTGTACATGCCCGGCACGGTCGTTACATCGTTCGCCACCCGCTGTACACCGAGCGAATCGTACATGCAGTGAGCAGCAGTAAGCAGGTGCGTTGTTGTAATGATTGTACTGCCGCAGATGTACTTCGGTTTGGCTGGTACGCCGGTATCGAAGATCGGTGCCGCCCACGGGAACTGTCCCTTGGGTGATCGGATGCCGTTGATCGAGAGACGGTTAAAGACTTGCGCCGGTTGTCCGCAACCACTACAATTTCAGAACATTTAAAACGTTCATTACTTAGCAATCTTCAATATCTTGAATGTCCGTAGAGCCTTCTAGTCGGGAGACGTTAAGGAACTCTTGTTTTTGCATGCTCTTTGCATTCTTACTTACATGTTTGTTTCCTCGTCATACGTGGGGTTGTAGTCTACGGCTGGACGTTGCACGGGTTGTACGGGTTGCACGGGTTGCACGGGTTGCACCGGTTGCTGCGGTTGTATTACCGGCGGTGGTGTTTGGATCGGTCGATATATGGGTGCCTGTGGTGCCGTATTCTGCGGCGGCTGGTACTGTATGGCGTTAATGTTGTTACCATTACCGTTCGCCAACGGTTGCATCTGCGTGAAGAGCGTATGCTCCAGATTGATGGTGGTCACTATCTGTCCGGTCGCTTTCTGACCGGTACAGATGGTTTGACCGTTCACGCTAATTGCCAGCACACTCGGAATGATATTGTTGAACGGGAAGTTAACGCGATACTGTGCCGGTTCGTTACTGTAGATGTCACGGAACGTTTGCTCTCTCGACTTCACTAACGTGATCGAACCAACGTTGTTCTAAAATGAAGCAGAAAAAGAAGAAACATGTGTTAAAAAATATTCAATTTTTCGGTTTGAAGATTAAAACATTAAATGTGACCAAACCGCCAACCACGATGGTACATCAATTCACCGAAATTATAGTCATTAGTAAGCAGATGAAGATCCAATGGCGAAGAACATGGTGTCCTACTGAGACAAAAAAAAACACAAACACACACCTTTTGCTAACCAAACCCTCCAAAACAGGTTTCTCCCTCTCTGGTTTGCTTAGCGTCACCGAAGCAAAAGCAAAAACTGTGTAAAACCATGACTTTCGGATTTACCGGGTTGTTGTGACAAAGGGATGTCATCGAAGCACCAAACAATTTTCCCTACGCGCTGCTTGGGTTCGAATGCAGCGCCCACTAGGGAATCCCATCTTATCTACAAACGCTTCCCGTGGCTCCGTGTCATTGATTGATAGAGTATACAACCACGGTGGCCACAGATAGTGATGACTGGCTGGAATTTTAAAAAAGATGGCTGCCATCGCTACGTACAAGTTTTACGTGCTAACGACGAAATCTCGACAAAATCCGAGAAATCTCGAGAAATCAAGCGCTTGGGAGAGTGAGTATATTGTACAATTTACGCACTCAGGGTTCAAGAATCTTTGCTTTACGAACCACTCTAAGATGGTGACTAATACATAAGCGGATGTTTCTTGGGCAGAAAATTTTAAATATCAGCGATCACCAACTGTGGTGAGGTCGCTTTCTGGTGGACAGCAAATGTTAAGCGTCATCCTTGCGAAAATCTATTTTTAATTTTTCTCCCCGGACCGGTACAGAAGAATGGACTGATATCACAAAGTTAGCATAGAGATACAAAAAATTTGTTAATTTTCATTTTGAAACTTGAATGTGGAACCGGTTTACATTGAGCAAAGGATGCCTGAATTTCGAATGCGTAAAGTTCCAAAACCTTCCATTAATTTAATGTAGCAAGAGATTCTAACCCGTTTGATAGTGGACGAATTGAATTTTAACTATAGAGAGATTAATTTACATGTGACTTATTGAAATTCTATGCATGATTGCTCGTGAGATCCTTTTGGTTACACTAGATTCGGTGGACGTAAAATGTCAAACTTTAACTAATCTCATCTTTTACAAACTTTTACTATATCAAATAGTATACACGATCGTCTAGTAGTCAGTAAGAAAAATGTTAATATCATGATACAAAAATAACTTCCAAAACGTCCCTCTGAATGGTGCATCCGATGACCAATAGTTGGGCCCGGCGAAGTGACTGAACATTTTGCGAAACCCCTCCGCCGGATGGACAGGTTAGTGGGTAAGGTATATCTGGTTTTAAGTTTCCCTTCTCCCGGTCAGCTTACCTGCGGCACGGCGACACCGATCGAAAGATCAATGTTCAGCTTGACCAACTGACCGATGCGTAGACCCTGTAGCTCAACGTAGCCAAACACCTGGTTGGTGCCCGGATCGAGCCGGTACGAAAACACGTCCGGGCATGGTGACCGCAGATACTGACCCTCTACCGGGCTGTGTGCTAGCGGGCCGAGCAGCACAAGCAAACAGACGCACGTCCGCAGCAGCAAGCTGAACGGGGGCGATCGCGACGAACGGTTGTCGTTTATTCGTACCGTCAACATGGTGTGTTTACTGTGACCGGTAGGGTCTCTCTGTAGGACGGTGCACTGTACACTTTACGCAGGGTGAGGAGAAGGACGGTGCACTGTGAAGGATGGTGGTGGTGGTGATCACGCTACACGTTTGATACTTTCAGCTTTACACCGGGATTCTCATAATTTCTTCCTACGAACAGTAAGGCACGGCAAGGTGTCGAACGATCGTCCACTATCACCAAACTTCGTTCGAGCTCTGATGCGCACACTTTATAGAGCGGAAGCAGAAAAGCTTCGCTTGGATAGAATATCACTTCGATCACCGTAACAGGTTTTCTCACTGCCTGCCTGCGATAGAATTCGTTTGTTCTAATAAAATTTTGATGCGTATATACGGGCGACAGAGTCGCGATCGTACGCTAACTATTAAACCACAAGCTCCGGTTTTGGCACTATCCGGCGTTACTACTGATGTGACGCGTCCCGTACGCGTCTCCTTATCGGATGCTGCGCTGTGTCTGACGATTCTCTCGCCCAAGCACGTCGCGTCGAATGCTCCTGCGTGCGAGGAGCTACAGCTGTGAGAGCAACAAACAACACCGTTGCGTTACCGTTGGTGCGCTACGTGTGTGCGAGAGAACGAGACGATCAGGGAATCAGCAGCCTCCGAGCGCGGCTGCACACACCCAGCATTTGATAACACACACAGCAAACGATGTGTGGTGGCACGGTCAGATTCACGGCACGATTCAGCGATCCGTTCGGTTGCAGCTGTTGATACACACTGATTTGACGGGTGACGCCTCGTGCCGTTGGTGGCGATCGGTTCGCTGTGTGGCGTACGAGCTGCCACGGCACACGGTAATGGTGTGGGATGGGATTTCAAGTGCCATCAAGCGCCACCGGTTTTTATTGTTCGAATACTAATACCACCGCAGCTACTACCGGTTAGCCGAGACTATCCGACTATTTTCATCCATCCCGTCGTTGTGTATGTGTATGTGTGTGTGTGTGTGTTTGTGTCACGCATGGCACTGTTCGGGATGCGGGACGTTCGTTGCGGGCTTCATCTCAACAGTTTTCACGAGCTGCGTACCCTGCCTTCAAGGTTGATCTCTTTCTTTCACTTGTTTACATGTGTGTGTGTGTGTGTGTGTGCGTGTATGACGCTGGCCAAGCCGCAAACTATCACGGGTCAAGCTCTCGTTTGGGGATTACCCGCAGAATGGGCCTGTCCACCTAGTGTCGCCGTCATTTCTTCACGTACGTGCAGCAGCTCGTAGCCGTAGCGCGCGCTGATCGAGAAGCCGGGTACGAATATGAGGACCCATTTGCGCTTGGCCAGCCCCTAAAAACTGGGCAGGATAAAAATTTTCATTAATGAACTACCTTGGTGGGGAATTCCAGCACCTGCCCTTTTTGTTTTGATTGGCTTCCGTTGTTGCAGCGAGGGTTTTGAGAGGGACCGGCCTTCGAAATTATGTGCCCTCCACGGTGGTTGGGATAGAAACGCTGGCAAGAAGGTGAGTTTGTGTGCAAAACATTGTACCCGCCATGGGCAGAACGAATAAAACAATTGTAAGTACCTTTTGGAAAACCAAAAAATCGGTACACCTGTTACAGTGTTTTACATCAGTAAAGGATAATGAAAACGGAAAACAGGGCCGATGTATAAACATGCATGCGCAGTGTCTAGCAGCAACAGCAGCAGCACGATCGATTACCTAAGCTAAGCAAGCAGCAGAAAGGGGGAATTATTATTCGGTGAAACTACATATATATTCCAGTGCATCTTGACGAACACAACAACAGGTTAAACAAAAACAAAAAAACCAAAGCTATTTCCCTGGCATTACAATTAATGGCAGCCACGAGAGGCGATCGTATCGCTCGCCAAGGGTTGAGTTCACCACGAGACGCCAAACGCCTGAGATTTCGATTGCGCTTTAATTCTCACATGCATAATCCTCGCCCTCGATTGCTTGTGTGGTGTTGTTAGGGGCGAGGAATTTATGAGATGCACTCGCATCGTCCACTATCGCCGTGTATGATCGTTCAGCTGCGCTAAAACTCTTTTCACTGTATGCAATAACGATGATCACAAACGGGGCATGTAGTGGTGCGATCGCGGTACACAATACTTTAATGTAAAGTTTAAAATGAATTGCCATTCTATTCAGTCGGGAGATATAGGGCTTGTAATGTTGTGCCTACAGTTTTCAACCAGGAACTATATATTAACAACTAATTTAATTCGCACCGTGATCCTTGGGCTTCTTGGATCATAACGATCAACCCCCGGTTTACGAATCCGGTTTTACTAAAACACGAATAAAAGGAGAAATTCGCACCATGTCATTACGCCATTTCACGTTTATCCGTGTTCAACTCACCTAATTCCGTTTCTCGCAGCGTCAACTGTTGCGTGATCGTCACCGTAGCCATAGCGACTATCGGCTGATTTTTCATCGATTCAGGTTTTCGGTAAGGGGGTTGGTTCAAGAGTAAAGTTCAGCGAGATAGTGGTTCAAAGTACATATATTCTTACGTTTATTGGACATGTTAGCACAATATCTTCTATTTGGTAACTAGATTCGTTGTCTCCGCAAAGGGACGCTTAACATTTTGTGTTGTATTTTTATAGTCATTTTACACTTTACCACAGCTAACATCGGGCCCACTTTTGCACTTGAAATGGTATGCTTGGATGAACATAAGATGGGATGTCAGACATTTTGTTCGCCTGCTACGGTTGGTATGGTTACCAGCTTCTGGAAACCAAGCGATCGTTGTATCTGAATGTTGGAGCAACAAATTGCATGCAAGTCTGCCTTCGGGAAAGATACATCGGTGAAAGATCTAAAGCGAAGATGTCCAGCACCGATTCCTCATACTTTTAGGCTGCTGAGTTGTCACGAATGACATCGCTGACCGTAACGCCATTGCTGAACTCGTTCGCACGCTTGTTGTACGTGACCACTTTCACCGCTCGGTCATGTTGCCACTTTCGGAACAATCGCCAGCCACCGTAAGCAACGGCTACGCACAGCACGCTAGCAAAGATGGCTACCAAAAATGCTAGCATCCCCAGCAATCGGTCCACGTCCCGTTCGAGGTTGCGCAGTTCCTCGTCCTGCTGCTGCTGGTGCAGTACGGTCTGGTTGCCCTGGCCGCGGATCGTCGAGTACAGTGCGTACATGAAGTAGATCGTATTGCGGCCAAGATTGCGCAGAACGGTCATGTCCCGCTTGATGTGGTTCATCGTGTACTGTGGCTCGAACGTATCCGTAACGTACGAATCGGTCACGTGCGTACCGTTGATGTAGCAATCACGCGGATCGCTCGTCGAACGGATGTGCGTGCGGTTCAGGTACGCATTCAGCTGATCGTAGTACGTGCAGTTCCAGCGGTTGAACGAAAGGGAGACCAGCTCGAGGTAGGGGAACTCTTGCCCCAAATGCTCGTAATTGATCAGCTCCCGGAGATAGTTAAAGTTAAGGCTCAGATACTGCAGTGAGCGCATGCGGGACAGATCGCTCACATTCAGCCGTACAAAGTTGTTCTGCGAGAGGTCCAGATTAAGGATCGAGTCGGACGCCAGCAGACCCTGGATGTTGTGTTCGCTCAGACTGCAGTTCTGTAGTCGCAATGTCACCAGACTCGGTATGTTTCGGATCGAGTACTTCAGGTTGTAGTCGAACTTGGACACATTGTTCGACGAAAGATCGAGATACTCGAGCTGGTTCATCTCGTGCAGACCGACAATGTTGTCCAGGTTGTTGTGCGACAGATCGATGTGTTCGGCCCGGTTAAACTTGAACAAATCCGCATCGTATATGTTGTTGTGCTGTATCTGCAGTGCCCGCACATTGAACGATTTGTTCACCGTAAGCGTCTCGATGTGGTTGTTGTCGATCTTCAGCAGTGCGATCTCCTTCGTCTCAATGTACGGCATCCGGCGAAAATTGTTGTCCGACAGATCGAGCTCGTACACCTCGTCGACCATCGTGATCGGATCGAACAGCACCGTGGGCAGAAATGCCAGCTGATTGTGATCCAGCAGTACCGATGACAGATGATCGTTGAAGTGGAACTGGTTGGGCGCAAGCGTAATCAAACAGTTCTCGCGCAAGCTCAATGACTCGAGCGCGTACAGCCGATCGAATGCTTGCCGTTCGAGTGTGTGGATCAGGTTGAATGATAGATCCAGCTCGACTAGACGTATGAGCGAACCAAACGTAAGGTTGCTGACCGTCTGCAACCGGTTGTTGGAAAGGTTGAGCGTTTCCAGCGAGTAGAACTTTAGAAACGTCAGCTCGTTCAGTTCCTCGAAGTTGTTGTACGCTAGATTGAGCTCGAATATCTCGTATCCCTCCCCGACAAAGCTGCTCAGATGCCAGTGGACCTCTTTGAAGCCTTGCCGCGACAGATCCACCTCAGTTTCGTTGTTGCGAAGGTTGAGCGTGTCCTCCGTTAGGTAGCCATCCCAGTTCGGCGAATGGCGGTACTCCTCCATGATCGTTCGGTGCCGATCACGCTTCATGCTGACACACTCATCGCCCCGTGCTGGACCAACCGACAGCAGCAGCCAGATGGTCGTCACGCACAGGCCCGCTATTGTGAATCTGCAAACGGAAAGAGAGTAGGACAGTTTAAAAACAGGAAAAAGCCGCTTAAACCTCGCAAACCGTGCACGAGCATGGGCAGTGAGCACCGTAAGCGCAATGAATGTATCACAAAAAAAAGCTAATGTGAGCAAAACTGTCGGAATGATGTGCATTTTTATTCATTACGGGGATGGGCATACGTTGCCTGGCTGATATCAACTGCAGCACCGAACGTGACGGTAAACCGCTCGGCAACTACCGGGTTCGTTGTTTATTCTTTTGTACGCAATCACTACTACCCTTATTGTACTGCTAGAATGCACATGCCNATCAGGTTGAATGATAGATCCAGCTCGACTAGACGTATGAGCGAACCAAACGTAAGGTTGCTGACCGTCTGCAACCGGTTGTTGGAAAGGTTGAGCGTTTCCAGCGAGTAGAACTTTAGAAACGTCAGCTCGTTCAGTTCCTCGAAGTTGTTGTACGCTAGATTGAGCTCGAATATCTCGTATCCCTCCCCGACAAAGCTGCTCAGATGCCAGTGGACCTCTTTGAAGCCTTGCCGCGACAGATCCACCTCAGTTTCGTTGTTGCGAAGGTTGAGCGTGTCCTCCGTTAGGTAGCCATCCCAGTTCGGCGAATGGCGGTACTCCTCCATGATCGTTCGGTGCCGATCACGCTTCATGCTGACACACTCATCGCCCCGTGCTGGACCAACCGACAGCAGCAGCCAGATGGTCGTCACGCACAGCCCCGCTATTGTGAATCTGCAAACGGAAAGAGAGTAGGACAGTTTAAAAACAGGAAAAAGCCGCTTAAACCTCGCAAACCGTGCACGAGCATGGGCAGTGAGCACCGTAAGCGCAATGAATCTATCACAAAAAAAAAAAGCTAATGTGAGCAAAACTGTCGGAATGATGTGCATTTTTATTCATTACGGGGATGGGCATACGTTGCCTGGCTGATATCAACTGTAGCACCGAACGTGACGGTAAACCGCTCGGCAACTACCGGGTTCGTTGTTTATTCTTTTGTACGCAATCACTACTACCCTTATTGTACTGCTAGAATGCACATGCCATTTGTTTCCTTCTTCATAATTTGTCCCTACCGTTTTGTATGGTTCTGTGGTGAAGTTTTTCGCTTGCATCGACTGAAAGCGCCGCTCCATGACGTCGTAAAAAACAATCGATCATCACGTAATAATTATACATTTATTTCAATTCCATTTGATATTGAACGGCTCGCGCAATAATAATCGTTTGCGGTCGTGGTCTAGGACTATTCTGTAACATCCATTACGAACAACAGCGAAGCCTTCGGTTACATTTAGCAAAACGGCACAAACGGTGATCCCCATTTGCATGACGGATGCATAGCAGATGAGATCTATCTTAATGCTTGGCACATTCGTGGACTGTATGTAACACGTTACTATAAAGAATGTATCACGTTTCCCGATGGAAGTGAGTTTATCGATTAATCAATTGCATCAATTTATCAAACCACCGCTTAAAAGCTTTCAGAAACACCTCTCAGCTTTACTGTAGGCTGTCAAAATCGAAAGATTTAACCAACACAGTACATCAAGCGACGAACCTTTCGAATGTCGCGAAATAGAATATTAAGCTTTCACTTTTTACAAATTACTTTTGATTGTGATTTCTATTTTTGCTTTATCTATCCCAAGGACACGGTATCAATTCATTCCGGTGTAGCTTTTGTTTAGGCTGGGAATGGAAATCAATGTTGTTCCACCTTTTTTTCCATCTGTACAACTGTGCATCCAGCGCGTTAGTTCGTACTGTGACGCCAACTGTGAATCTGCCCGGTGAATTCATTTTATCAGCACCGGGAATAAAATGACGGCCAATTAAATCCACTGGACAAGTGGGGCATACTAATGGTATTATAACACGCCGGGTCCAGTGTAACGTGGCGTAATACCGACACCCTGCAAAGCGGGCATCGTCATATCGACGGTTCGCGTTTCCTCTCGTGTGTTCCAGGCTCGTATGGCCTTGATTAGTACGAGCCACTGGAAGGTTGGTGTATATGGACCGCAGGTTGGAATAAATATTCTACTGATGCGACTGTTTGTTTTCGTTTAAGCCCCATCGGGGGTTTGTGCTTCTTCCGGTGCGGAAAGCGAAAGGTACGCCAAGCGTCTCGTACTACTCAGTCTGGCCCAGTGATAGTTGCACCTGTCCGATAAGGCATTCCAGCATTCCTTCTTTTGCGTAAGTTATGATGAAGAACAAAGCTGGCCACATTGTGGTGACCGACGTTTTGCTGGGTCTGGCCAGTATCGGTAAGGTATATCATTCGTACGTGATGCAGATGTTTACTGAAGCTGTACGACTGAATGATAAAGCCGATCGCTGAAGGTTTCTACTAAGGTTTAGCCGTAGCAGATAGGCCTCACTGCTTGTAAATAAAGACAATCTTGCAATAGCTCAATAGCTTTGTTCTAGCGTTGTGTGTATAAGGGTTTTAAAACACAGTGGAATCCAGGAGAATTAAATTACTCCCGTTCAATTAGGGAAAGTTTGTATTTAAAAGGTACTATTTTATTTCAAACCTAATTCCCCGTGATTCATCGTAATTGTGAGTGGTGGAGAAATAAATCACAACCACTCAAGCATGAACGTCCAGTTGGAAATAACCTCTATTGTGGCTTGTGATACACTGCCATAAGCAAGGAAGAATGTATTAAAGTATAATGTTGTGTAAACACATCAGACAGCTCGTCGCATTGAGTTCATCACATGGAGAAGCACAGACTGCCAAAGCCTACTGTTTGTGTTTGTTTGTATCGCTTGTTTGCTTCGCTCCTTGACGATGAATGTCAATGACAATCGACAAGATCATGGAGTGCTAGATGCAGAACTGCATACTGCTGTTAAGCGACGATATCAAGATTTGATGTTAGCTTTTGATACTTTTATACACTTAAAATTTGTCACTTAATAGAGCTTTTTAACAATATGTTCACAATACGTTGAATAGGCAATTCAACATATTGTGAAATGTTAAATAAAAAACCGATCATACCTCGCTGTTAGCTTCATTCTTGCTTCCGGAACTGTGTTGTAACTTGTCGCAGTTGCAGTGGATCGACTGTGCTGCTTTCTCTTTGCTGCCTTATCCGCACACACGTGCCGTATGGGTAGGAACGATCAGTCACCGGTCCGAAAGCACCTCTTTCCTAGCCTGTCTATAGCCCGTAAAAATTCGTGTGTGCGAATTCACGTTAACGATGGACTGCAAACTGTTCGAAAACCACTTGTCAGACAATTATGAACCGATCATTCTCCGTCACTGTTCGTGCTTTGCGTCTTCCCTCAACTCACTAGCGAAACTATTTAAAACCACACAGCACACTATTGGCGTACGTCACTTTATAGCTCACTACGGCTGATCACTCATTAATGCCAGCACCTAGAATCGATCGGACTAGACGTTAAAGTTGCTTTCGGTTGTAACGTTGTTGTTTGCTCACTTGCTGCGGATCACTAATCGGTGTGGTTCGTGATGTTCAACTGATGTTTTTTTGTTGCTTCTCTCTCTCTCTCTCTCTCTCTCTCTATGTGAGAACAAATACACCAAACGTGCCCGGTTGCGTCGGATGTATCTACAGCACGGAACCAAATCGATAAACATCAGCAATGTTTCAAATCACTGTACAGCCACTGGTTACACTCCCATGATAAGACGAACCCGTACTAAACACATGCATATCGCATCTTTCGTGAATGTAACGCTCTAAAATGCTTGTTGCAATGTGAACGGTAATGGTAGCCTAAAATGTCGTCCACTAGACTATCGACCGGTGGTCCCCCGGGGCGTTTTGTTGTGCAGCGGGCAACGGTTGAACGCGTACTGATCGCAACGGATCGATCGCAGTGGGGATGTTATAATAGAACATTGAAGCCCACCCGACACTCGAGCGGCACAACCCCGTGTTTGCACGATGTACGGTGGCGTTGTCGGTTGGACAGTTTGTCGGGGTTTGTTGATGATACACGGTACCGTAAACACACGTCGGCCTGCGCTGCTGGTGTTGGTTGAAGCTACTAAGAATCACGTATACATTAATGAGTTTTGTAGTACAATCGGCTGGCGGAATTTGAGGGTGCATCAGCCGAACTTGAAATGTGTTGCCAGTGGTGGCAGCGATCGACAGGCGCTAGGGGGAGTTAGTTAACCTGACAGTTAAACATTTTATGTACAGCTTGTAAAACTTTTAATATTGCATTAAGCCTGCTTGCGGTAATGGTGTAAATTGTCGCCAAGTTATCCCCATCCGGGCTACGCGTGCAGATTGTTTCGTGTAGAACAGGGAGCTACAACAGCAACAAAGCGGTGATCCCTCGACAGCTTTTCCCCGTCATGAGGTGTAAACTGCACGAGGTGTTAGGAACGTTTGGAACATCGAACCAACAACCAACAGCGGGAACGTACGTGATCCGATGGGCCTTTTTTCCGATGTCGCGCTACGGCACGCGAAATTGATAAACCGTCAATGATAGCGATATTCACAGCACTAGCAACCACTTCATTACAGCGATCGTACTATGTGGTACGGTTGTGATATTATTTATTTTTATTAAATAGTTTTCTGCACCTCAAGCGCCTGTTTATGGTAGGATAAAATACATTTTGCAGACAATACAATAACAGCATACATAACAAAAACAAAACATTTTGGCAACAGTTGGTGTAATGTTAATGCTGAAACTACACTTCAAAAAACAAAGTAAACAGTTGGCATTTAAATACGTAAACATTATACTAATAAGTTGTTTCTAGTCATTTTCAGTAAATTGTTGCGTTATCTTGCACGTGGAACGTGAGCAATGCAATGGTCGATGAGCTAATGCAGCCAGAACTTATTAAACGTTTTATAATGTTGTGTTTCGAATCAGATAAAATGTTTGTTTGTTTATTTGTTAGGTCAACCTACTCATCGTGTCCTCGGTGTCGATGATGTCTCTTTTAGTCGTTCCGTGCTGTATAATTGTGGCACGGTTGATAACTAAATGCGATTTTCATCAACACGTGTTTGTAATTCCTACTGTCCGGTACACGTCTATTCTTTCGTATTTGTTTTTAATCGATATTAGCAAATAACTAAAAGTTACCCCTTGGGCGAACTTTTTGCTGCATAAAAGAGTGAGAGAATAGAAATAATTACGGTGAATTGTTGCGAACAATTCATTTCCATCACCCGCTTTTTATTTCGGTGGACATTTGTTTGCCAATTTGACACACCTTGCAATTACTTTTCACAACGTGAGCTGCACGTTGCATACCTTTAGGCGCGCAGAAAAATAATTTCATTCATTTGTTGTTGTTTTTTTGTTTTTAACTTCTCATTTTATTTACGTCTTTTCATCACTACGCTTAATGCTTGCTGTATAGCTTTCTTTTTTGTTACTAAGGAGCCGTGCAATGGTAAATGAACATCGTTTGGAAATAACATCAAAACTGTTATCATTCAACGATTAGCCATTTTCTTATACAACATTAATCACTGCTGAACGAACGGAGTAGGGAGTGTAAGCAAATTTTAAACAACACATTTTCATTCGGTACATTTTGTACCAACTCAACTCATGCCATAAAATCGCGCGCGTGTGTGTGTAGGAAAAAAAGGTGTGTGGAAAACACTACTCAAATTATTCTACTTTGTGTTCGCTTTTCAACGTGACAACCAGCTGCCCGACGTTGTAAAATGGTACGCATTGTGGTACAAATAAATAAAACTTATAACATGCACGTCCACAACCGTCCAAAACCGCAGGAGCTGCACGTGGCCGCTCAGTCCATCCCGCTCGGCTGCCGGCTAACGCTAATATCGAGCGGTGATTGTCGCTTGTTACTACCGGACAGTACGCTCGACTCTTGCGCATCGATGTCACGGATCTGGCTGGAAATTCGCTTCATCCTTGGCGGTGGTACGGGTGCATTCGCTTCCACATCGGCATGGTGTGCTGACGGGGCAAGATTCGATTCCGTTCCGTGGCCACCCTTTTGCGTCTTTTCACGGTTCCAGCGCATCAGTGCCTTTATCCGCCCCCCATGATAGTGATAAATATAAAGTGCAGCAAATCCACATAGGACCAGAAAAAGCGACATAATCGCCACCAGCGGGCCCATATACTTGACACCCTTCGGTGGTTCCTCGATCGGTTCCTCGCCCTCGGACGGTTCCGTGCTCGAGTCCGGTGTACGGGTCGGTGTCGGTTTCTGTCCCGGCCGCAGCGGTGTACGATTGTCGTGGCCATCCTTTTCACTGACCGTCACGTCCGCACAGGCACGAAACTCTTCCTGCGGACCGCAACCCACCGCACCATTGCCATCCGGACAAATCCCCCAGTTGTTACCGGCGACGTACTTCCACTGCACCACACAGTTATTGCAGTTTAAATCTGTATATATATAAAAGAACGCACCATTAGAAACGAGTACGATACGATCAGGAAATAGTGTCCCCTACGAACCTGCTGGAAGTTCTGCCTTCATATCGTAGATACGGCTACCATTGCGTGGATAGAATCGAGTCTTCAGATCATTGGGATGTGGAATGCTCGGCGTACCGCTGACGATCCTCATCAGATGCTTATCCAGACAGTCCTGCTTCGCCTGCACATTGTCACAGATGCGGAACTCGAAGTAACTGCAAAAGTAACAATTACGCATAGTGTTTAATACACCGGTCGCCGGGTTTGTGCCGCAACTTAATATTACCCCATATGGCTTGCCGTCAGCTCGACCCGTAGCGTGATCGTGGTGCCGGGTTTGTATCTTCGCACTATTACACCCTGGCCCCATTTGCCACCGAACTCGTGTGGTCGCGGCAGTGGTACATCGAACGGGTCACCACATTCGCCACATTTGCCCTCGTTCTTTTGCCACTGCCGGTTAAACCCGCCACAGTACAGCTCGTGATCGTTGTAGTTTGGTGGTGTTGAAAAGCCGTAACGCCAGGCGGAGGCACGGCTCGGTGGCTCGATCAGACGTCCGTGTCCGGAACAGGGCTGGAAGTCCTGGAGCGCTATTAGAAGGAACAGTGCGCTTGTCACTACCGCGGTTAGGGACGATTTTCGTCGATTGATCATGTTGCTGTGTGTGTGTGTTTTGCTGCACTTGCTGACACGTGGGTTCACGTCGCTCTCGCTAGTGTTGGAAAATGTCCGAGCCCTGAGTTTGAAAAAAACGAAGAAAAAAAAACAAACACACACAAGATTACACTTTTAATACAGGAAAACATGGAACTATATACACTAAAATAAATAAAGGACAAACAGTAGAAACAAACGAACAGTTGAAATATGGTCCGGCAGCGTTCGATGGAAGTTCACGCCACTAAATGCACCCCGATCCAACACCGATGAACCGTCGAACGTAAATGAAGTCCCAAAAAGTGGTCCACCTCACACGATGGGTACCTATGGGTGCCTTAATCCCACCTACCAACCTCCCACCCTCCCACGGATCGGAACCAAAAAAAAAAAAGGGAGTGAGCCATCGTTCGAACCCTGTGCACAGTTTGATAATAGCTCGCCAAACAAAATCCGTCCACCGCGGCACCGTCCGTTCCGATACGATTCCTCCGGTGGGCGGTGGGCAAAAAGTGCATCTTCCGCGTGCTTGCGGCAACATACCGTTTGCCCACTATGGGGTATGGCGCGTAAGCATAAGCGATTTGTAGGTATAGCCCGGGACAGGGAAAAGTGATGCGAGCGAGTGCGTGGTGCATTAAGCATAAACATGCGCACAAACCCTTTGGTACCTTCCGCACCGGTATGGCGGATGTAGCTTCCCAGCCCATAGGAGTGTTGTTGCTGGGAGGGGTTGCTGGTCGAAACAACACGAAAATCAAGTGCACCCGCAGAACAATAGGTATGTGAAGGAGCAGCTGCAGCAGCGTTAAAATACCGACGTCGATACCTACGAGGGCAAACCGATACCAGTTCGTTGTTGATCCATATGTCTGTGTCCGCGTGTGTGTGTGTGTGGGAGGAAGTGGGTGGCTTTTTTTTACGATGTGCAAATACCGAACTCTACTCCTGCCGACCACTTCCTTCCTGATAATGGGCTTGCTACCGGACGCTATTTTTGTACCGTCCGATGTTTTCACGGGGAGGGTTGGAATTTAAGCATCCGGTCAGTTGGCATGTGCATTTTTCAAACACCAACTGCAAAAATATGCTGTGGTAAATCTTGTAACGTATGACAGCTTAAAAGGTGTTTAACACAATCACCAATTACAATGCGCGGCATGGTATGGCAGCAGCAGCATACGTAAGGTAGCTTTTATGATAACATTCGTATGTGTGCCTTCCGCGGTGTAATAGAGTTCAAAATAATCCGATATCATCTTACAACTGATCTTGCTTAGTTGAGCTTACACGTTGTACGCATCGTTACGTTACAATAATGGTGGAAAGATTGCACGTACGATATATCCCTGCGCATTACATCGCCCAAGATGCGTTCAATGGAGGCTCGGTTTACAGATCGCACGGTTACACGTTACTGGGCCAAAAGGCGTTCTCGCACGTATGGCGATCTGTCGTGTGACAACTGTGCGGCATCGCAACAATGGTACGGAACAGTTATTGGGTTATGACGAACAGATAGAGCTCTTGGCTGGGGCTCTTCGGGTTGTTATGGTGGTCGGTGGTTTATATAAATCGTGACAATTTACTTTTGTCACCGATGCGCTTTTATAATTGTTGTGCGATATTAAATTATCGCATCATTGTGGGAGAGCGAAAGTAAAACCCATCCACAACACATGTGTGTGTGTGTGTGTGTGTGGGAAATTAGTTTTGGGTAACGGGTTTTCTTTGTGGTGTTATGTTTTCAACGTAATTCGAGTTTCATAAAAGTTTAGAAAAAAAGAATTTAAGTAAGAAATTTTAAATTGTTTACTGCTTTTACTATTAAAATAGAAAAAAATGCTATTATTTTTAAGAACCAAGACCAATTTACTCTTTAGTAACTTTTAGTAACTGTCTGCTATGCTTTTTGCAGTTCCTACCATTATCGACTAGGTGGCGCCACTGTACAATGTTTTGATTCACTTACCGACCGTCACCACACAGTCGATTGTCATAAGCATCGGCAAATATCAACTCGCGCTCACGCGTACGTTCCCATCGTGACTGACCGAAAATAAAAGTAATTACACCCGTGTCCAAAACGGCGTCACTAGAAAATATGGCCCATTACCATCGCCGGCCGGCCACCATACTGCCAAAGTCTCACCATTTGCAATTGTATGTGTGTGGTGGAGAACGGTTTTCGCTACGTACGGTTGCATTTATCGACTTCTTCACCATCTTCGTCCCCTTAGTAGCGTTGACCCCTTTCTCACGAATGCAACCACTTGATGGTGAACCGTGAGCACTGACCGTCAACGGTCTTGGACGTCGACCAACCAGGCAGACAAACTATAAATTGCAACGCGAACACGCGGTGGCGAGTTGGTAGTGCTTTGCGTGTCAGGCAACAACACTCTGCCACAGAACAGCATTGAACGCTGGCATTGAAAATGGTGTCCAACAGCCGGACGAACGACCGGCGAAGGGAATGGGCTGGTGAGATGCATGCAAAAAAAAAAAAAGAAACGAAACAAGATCGCACACTACCCGTTGACAAATAGCTGTTTCCGATCGGCATATATTTATCGGGCATTGTTCTCACACACGTTCTACTTTCTGGAGCAAATCTATAGAGTGCAAAAAATACAGCTTTTTGCATGTATGCGTAATACCGAGAGAGCTGGAAGTAAGCATGAACGAGTGCGCTAAGAATGTATGCGTAGCAACAGGGCGACCTCTAGGTGCGTGATCGTAGCTGTCAAATTCATCACGTAAGTATACGATCGGTTTGACATGTTTGACAGTGGGAAACCTGGATTAAGGTTTTTACCAGCAAGCAAGCTGATGATAATGATTAGAGTTAGCAAATTCGTGAGCTTCAAACGGATTATAATTAGAGAGCGAATGGAGGACAAAAGATTTAAATTATAGCACCCGCAGCAGTAGAACGGATCTAGTGAGAAAGGGATGCATCCTAAGGTAATGCCGTGAATCGTGATGAGAAGTTGATGCAATGTTTATCCATAAATCGATGGGATTAGACTCGGTTTTGCCATCTTTCGTGATTCGTTTTTATATTTTAAGGATGACCCCGATTTTTCGTTTAATTCGTTAAGGAAAATAAAGAAATCCAGCACTGGGCTGCTTTTCCTTTGTAGAATAAATCATTACATTTCGCACTAATCTCTACCTCGATTGATAAATTGAACATTATATGCTGCAAAACTACCACACGATTGATGTAAATCACTTACACAAATCATAATGTGTTCCGTGCGATGCGAAACGACCAAACAGGGTAAATGATTCAGTTAGATGCAATTTTCGTCAATTTCCTTGCGCCCAAATAGGTGAAGCCAATTCAATCGACGACCGTTCAAATGGATTGTTTGGGAAAGAAAAGCCCCGCGGCACTAAACGTTGATCGTTGATCATGCATGGGTGATTAACCATAAAGCACTGAGCACTGGTTTAGTTTTTTGTTCCAGCAGCCATCGGCACATCAAAACGGAGCACAATAAAATGCATTTTATTTGTTTAGGTACGCCTTTTCATGGGTGCTTGGAGCCGAAAATGTGAGATGGAAGCCCGCTTACAGCAAAACGATATCGAACGGTTTGTTTGGGATATTTGTGAACCAAAACTGTTAAACATCGTTTTACCTAGCGAGTTTACCTTTGGAATGAGATCGTTTCACTTTTACGTGTCAATGAAGCTATTGTTGTGCGTTAAAAATTAGCTTCACGATCACTTGACAGGAGAGTGCATAAGGAGCGATTTTAAAACTTTGAACCAACCCAACAGCTGGGTGTGCTTTTCACGAGCGATCTAAATGATAATTCGATGCGATACATCATCGTGCGATGTTTCCATCGTATATATATAAAAAAAAACAGAGTGCTTCAATGAAAATGCCAATGGAAAGCTAATACCGGAGGCAACGAGCTCGCAAACAACTTGCACCGTACGAAAGTCGATCAAACGCTAGCGATAGCGCGTTGTTGGCCGCAGCCGGAGAGTGAAGCGACCTCTTGATGCCGATAAGCACCATTAACTTAGATACGGGCTTAGAGTGAATCATTTAGCGTATGTTGGCATGAATCTTGCAAACGGACAGCAGATGAAGCTGGCAGATAAGAAAAGGAACAAATGAAACGATGATCTGTGTGTTTAAAATTGGCTTAAAATTGTTCAATTATCAATTCACACGATGCGCATAAGATGATTGACATTATGAATGCGATAAGAAACCGATATTATCTTTCAAGAAAAGCAATAATTTTAAGCAATCTCTATGAATAAATGTAAGCCACATAAGTTTTCAAATATTATGCACCATTATCACCTAGCACGTGGTACGGTGGCGTTCGCAGTGACCACCGAATTATGCAATGGGCGTACTTTTAGCGATTAAAAAACTTCAAAAGCTAGCTCCGGTGGACATGGTACGGAATAACGAGGACACCCGGTGCGATGTGTGGAATGTGTAATACCGAAACACGCGTACACACGCGTGTGCTTTGTGGATGAGCGGGTCTGTGGAACGCTAATGCTAACCTCCCGAAAGCTGCCCCAGCCATTGTTGATTGATTGATGGCACAAGTTGCCAATGGCTGCACTACATTGGGAACGGGCGTATGGACACCCGCAACACCCAGCCAACACATTGCTGCTGGGATTGCGTAAAAACATCCAATTGATATGGCTGCAACTCGTTCGCCTATGCTGTTTGTTTTATGTTGATGAATTATTTTCTTCACCTTACGGTCACAACCAAAGTCACATGGCACATCGAATGCTTCAATTCCGGACTCGAGTCCGTTTGAAGAATATAAAAAAAACACCTGTCCGCAGGAGGGCAAACGCACTTCCTGCAATCTAGCATTGCCTGTGGACAATTAATGTTAAACACAAGTGGTGTAAGTGAATCAATCTTAATAAAATCCAGCTACACTTCAATCTCTGGACGCTCACAACCATATTCTATAAAAGGTGTGGTCCACCACCGCACAGACACACGGGCCGTGGAGTTGTTTCGTGTCGCTGTTGTTACCGTTCGCTTTTTTTTTTGTTTTGGTATGACCTTAAGCACCCAGGCAGGAGAACTGGATAGTCGGCGCGCTGTTGTGAGACCGAAACCTTTAAATGCTTCGTCATCGACGTCGGCGAAATCGGTCGCATCACATCCAGCTGAGCCTTGTCATTGAAAAACGCTTTCCGGAACGGAACGAAACGATAGCCAGCCAGCCAGGCCAGAAGGGATAGCACGATGACTAAACTTGCATGCTTACGAACTTGTGGTGAACGGCCTAAGAATAGGTTCAGTTTCCGCTCTCGACAGAGAGTTCTTGCCGCACCGACCAATGAATCACTTTAGAATCAATCACCGTTCTTACACGTGAAGCATGAGCCCCATATGCTTGTATCGGACCGAAATGATACACCTACAGCAAATCGCAAATAAAGCTGTTCGCGTTCATGTTCAACAACAATCACTTCAAAATATCGCCATTGTTCAAGCATTATGCAGCAAAAAAACTTGTTTGAAACATAAAACAAGGAAGTAACAAGTTTTGAGGTTCGTCGCTTGTTAAGTCTTTCGTATTTTAAACGCGCGTTAAACCATTGCGAGTTGATGGGAACAGAGGAGAAAAAAAAGTGGTACGATATTTCAATTACCAATAACTACACCTTTAGCAGATTGTACAAAAAATTTTCGCACACAACAAAAAAAAACCCCATTCCACAATGTAAGGAATCCGCGACCATGAGCCGCGATAATGTCAACCTAATGCGCACCACTGTGCCTCTTTTGCACCACATTATATGAGTGTGGGCACAATTACATCAACACGCGGCTTCCGCTATCATTAGCAGTGCGGTGTTTCGCTGCATAAGTCACCAGATCGCAGTAGATCGACACCGCCTGTACGCAACGGTGGGACCTTTCACCATGCGTACGTTACACGACGGGCCAGACAATGAGTGCGAGCTGTACCACCACCAACATCACCTGGCAGGTGCAAGTGAGCTGCTGTCCGGATCATTATCGTCACCAGTGATTACCGGGCTTGACAGAAGCTTGCGCCCAACGCGACGCATACATACCCATGCGCAAGGAGGTTGCATCTTTGCCTGCACCGAAACACCGCCTAATGGTCACATTGAACTCGACGCCATATCATCAGCAGCTTCTGCTGCGATCGGTGTGGAATAAATGCGCCACTGCGTTGAACGAGCGAGTGGCAACCAATTAGACAACTTTCTTCACCGGGTGTCATCGAGCTCATTTGCACCCTGGTGTGGGTAAGGGAGGGCCACATTTCACCACCCGACAGCGGAAAAGACGCATCAAGTTATTTAAAAGCAATTCCGACTTGCATTGTTGGTGGGTAGAAAAAAAAAAAGCTTTACAATCGCTACCCACCAGTGGTGGTGCATCAATTGCATCGCTGTGTTGCATCGCCGTTGCACTATTGTACGGGAACAATAGCCATGGTTAGAGAGTAGATAATGCTAGAAGAATAAGTACGCCGGGGGGAAAAAAAACAGAAAAAAAGATCCACTCCCGTCGTATCCTTTCCCCCTTTATGGACATTCTTTTAACACACAAAACCTAACCCTAAATGGGGGATGGTGAGGGTTAAGAGAAAAATGTTTTGGTGAAACGAGCATTGATTGGAAAGCATTGTCGGTGGGAAGCAGCTCTTGGTGGTTACATTTCATTCATCATTCTTCCCTCACAAACCCATACCCGGATGCTGTGGTTTTTGTTTTCCTGTTTTACGGTTCACAGTTTACGTGCTGCAACTCGGAAGTGGTTTGTGGTGCATTTCTGTTGCTGGTTCACCGGTCACGCGCGATCGTCGAAGGATGAAATCGAAACAAAGTGTCAGAAATTAAGCTAATTTATTGAGCTGGGAATGTGTTTTTTTTGTACGCCCTTGATCCATTACAAGGCGTTGCGCGTCGTAAGGTAAGTACTTTCCATCACTTGAATCACTGTTCAATATTATAGTTTAAGTTGTAAAGTTATAATTTTTATGTACAGCTAGTCGAAGATCGTGCTGGTGACCGTCAGACACTGGTATGAGTCAATACTGGTATAAATGTACTTTTTCCTTAAGCAGATGAGCTTGTAACCGTGGGATGCGATGTGATTTACTGAGATGTGTTCTTATTAGCATTCTGAAATCTTTTGCACGTGTATCGCACACAACCCTTACGTGTAGCGTGATGTTCACATTGCGCAATAAGCGATATTTTAAGCCGGAAAGCTTCTACTCAAATTTCAAATCCTGAAATCCCCGGGTCCTGACATTTGTATTTCCGCGTGAAAGATCCAACACGGCCGCACAAACGCACTAGAGTTCATAAGTTATTCAACACGGTGCTAAAATTTATCAGCCCATCCGGTGTATCCGGTGCGATCAACCCTCGATCTCAGATGCAGGCATACGTGATAAGCTGAAACAAGTTTTGCAACATTTTTTTTTTGGCTCCGATATCACACGAATTCCTTGTGACCTCTCTTACACAACGCTGCGGGACGTTTTCGTTTGTGATAGGGGTGCCAGTTCCGTCCAACGTCTTTGAGGTTGATAGTTCGTTACCGAACTAGTCCTTTTCGGGTGGTTCAGTTTCACCTTCTTGTCATAAGATTTAATCACACACCAGCTCTACACCATCGGCTTTCTTTTTGTGGTTTATTTTGACCTTTTTCTTTCTGCGAACTCGGGTTGTTAAGTTTTTGTTTTTCGTTTGGGGGATTTTTTTTTTTTGAAAGCCTGTCTTGTCACGACCTTGTCTCGTATGTTTTTTGTCTTTCTAAATGATAGTCGTACAAAAACAAAAGCGAAAAAACCCGTAAGGAACTATCAGTTCAACCAACCGGAAACATCACCATTCACCTACACCGCTGATTACGGGCCGTCATGATGGAGAGGACCGTCGTGCGAACGAAAATTATCGTTTTACATGAAAAAAAAAATGTTTTATTCGTCTGTTTCAAGTTGGTGAATATTTTTGCAAATTTTTCGCTATTTATTTTTTTTTTTTGGCTTTTGGACTGCAAAAGAGGAGAACTGTTGAAAATTGTTTATTTGAAGCATAAATTGAAAGTACAGTCTTTTCTGTCGCGGTTCAGTACGGTAGGTGAATAGTGAGATTGGCATTAACAATCTGTTTCAGTGGTTTATTATGCCTTGAGATGCATTATTAAAAAGGCCACACAATCCTGCAATTGACAGCGGTTAAATAACTTTGTTAATATAACAATGTTTTGTAATATTATATTTAAAAGTTCAAGAAAAAACAATACTTTAAAATTATATAAACAAAACCATTTCATTTTCGAATGTTTTGTTAATTATTTTAAAAAATACGTTTCTAAGGAAAGAATTGAAACACCATTTTATAGCAGTTATACTGCAAGATCATAGCTTTACCTACACAAAGTCGTCTAGCCTCCATAAACAGCGCAATAACGTGAGTGAAATTTGAATTTATTATCACATGCCTCTCGATCTCTCGCTATTCGTCAGCTGTCAGTTACTTTACCTTCCTCCTCAAGTATCCCTAGCGACGATCAACCTCGGTTCAAAGCTTCCTCGGAACCGATCGGGAACGTTGTGGGATCGATTTTTCACCTTTCGCTTTATATAGCGCGCTCCGATTCGTCCACACCGCACTTGACCGCAGAAAGATGAGTGGATCATGCCAGAGAGAAAGGCTTTCCCTTTTCAGTCAGCCAGCGAAAGGTTGTCATTGCCCAAGAGCCAAGCCCCAAGACGGCGGCATGTTACAGCTCAAAAGACAAATTAAGTGCATTTCGCCAAAAAGACACCGAGCGAAGATCCACTTCGGAAACAGTTGACGGAAAACATTTACGCAACAGCAAGCTGTTTTTTTGTTTTGTTTAAACTCTTGTACGTATTTTACACGGAAACTCCCATCCCCTTTATTAAAGGTAAACAGTTAAATGAAGCACCAGGGCGGAATGTTACGAACCGTATCTCGCCAAGGGTTCGCACAGGGGTTTGTTGGCAAAAGAGCATACAGATCCGTATCCGTATCCACAACCACAGCCGGGAGGATGGAAAAGATTTTAAAATTAACGTACGTCCCACAACAACAACAACAACAACAGCGTAGACCGACGACAACGAGACCAAACGATCGGACAATACGGGCTGAGCACTTTGTGGAGTCGCTCCGTTCCCATGAGAGATGATGAGAAGCGTACGTCTTCAGTCTGTTAGTGACGGTAACTATGTTGTGCCTTCGATGGCTCTAAGTACGAAGCTTTCTCATCACTTTTTGGGTAACTGCAAACGGAACACGCAGGCACCACTTACTCGATGTTGCGTGCCGAAAGTCACCGAAAGATTGTTTCAAGCTTTAATGGCAGAAGATAAGCTACCAGCATCGAACGGTTGGTGCATGGTTTTGTTTTGGTTTTACGTTCGTGGTTTGGGTGGTCCAAAGATTTCTACACCCTCCAACTATCCACCCGAAAAAAAATAAAAAAATACGATGATGCATGCGGGAGGAAACATGCTCTTTGGGTTTAATTTTGCTTTACCAACCACAAAAGGTCGCCTCGTCCGAAGCGATTCGACTGTACACAGTGTGGCATATTACCTCCAAAAATGGTGGATCTAATTTGCTAATTAACATTCAACCCTCGGTACACGCGAACGGGAACGGATCGATTGATTCACGTACAGCGTGAGCGTGTGAGGTTGATGGTAGTCAAATTTTAAACTAGACATTCGCCATTGAACGATCGCGTACGCTTGAACGGAACGGGTCTGGAACACATTCGGGCGCTAATAAAACTGTTTACCTTTGGCTACCAGCAGACTCCACGCATAAATTGATGCTGATAGTGGTGGATCGTGGTGCGAATTTGAAATAACAGTTTGATAATAGAATCTTCTATTTCCTGCATTGCACTACAGTATTGCAAATGAGCAGGAACAACAATACATCAGGAAAGAAAGGAAGGAAGAGAATAAGCAAAACGAAAGCGTTAAAGTAATCACTTAATCTTTCGAAATCCAAAATTGCTTACTGTTCTACGACTTTTCAAGATATTTATTTTCCCAGAAAAGGTTTTCCCATGTCTGAAAACTTGTTCGGCTGAAGACTACTTTACCCGTACTCCTATTCTTTCCCTTACAAGAAGAAACAAAGTTTCAACCCTCATAGCTTTGTTATTATGCAAGAGAAAAGAAGAATCTTACCGATTGTGTTCATCTCCAGTGTGTTCGTTCTCAACGTGTGAAGTGGCAAGATCTTCAGATAGCATGCGTTCATGTGAATTTTCAAGACGATAAATAAGAAACTCATCGACGCGTGTAAAGCGTACACTTTAGTCGTGGCAGTTTTGTTGCGTCGGTAGAGCTTAGATTTGAATGAGAATGATGACAAAAAGATGGTGCTAAAAATGGTTCTTCCCTAATGGTTATGAATTTGAAAAAGAAAGAAGAAATAGAAGAAGACGATCTACTAACTGTCATTGGAGTGTTGTCAATTTTTGACAGCTTCGCAAGTGACAGTAAAAAAGAGTTGAAATATTTCAAAGTAAGTGCATTCCATTCTTGCACACCACTAAAGCACTTCTATTGCTTGCGTGTACTTCCATTTCACTCGGTTTGAGGAAACCAAACGGGTACGGGTCAGACTACTTTCAAGCGTTTCTTCACCAAAGATGGAGACATTCGCACCAGTAATCATCTTGACAATTCGAATATAAAGACGCCACCAAAAGAGAGAGAAAAAAAAACAACCCGTCGGCATGGTTGCAAATTGCGTGACGAACACGGACGGTATAGTAGTGGCAAGCGATGGAATGATCACGATTGATCCATGACACCTAATTATCACGTTATGCGAAATGGAAAGAAGCTAGTGCTAGAGAGACGACCGCCTAACCGGTGGCCGCGCAACTCGTGCCCTCGTGAGCTGATGAATATTCCATTCGAAAATTGGGAAAGAATTGGAGCAATAATGGAAACAAAAAGATGCCAGCAAAGAAATGATGATCTATGATCCATTTGTCTCGAGCGTTTCAAACGTGCCGGATTCACGCGGGCGTGATGGTAAGTCGTGATTTTAATGGATGATAATTAGCGACCGGTCACATCTTCTTTGCTGCCGCGAACAATCCAGCTTTAGGAGGGAAGGTTCGGACAGGTTTAGCAACATGGTATGCAAATCAAATCATCTTCGAATGGGGTTCATATTTTTTAATACACTTTCTTTATTGAACTATTGGTGAATAAGCGAGAGAGAGAGGGGGAGCGAAAGAAGGAAAAAGATTTCTAACCTGTTCAGCAAGATCATGAACCTCATTTTACTACACCAGCTTTCGGTATAAACTGCATCACAACTGTTCCACTTTCCAGCAATAAAGAAATGCACCCTAGCTAGTGAACAGAACGGTGGATAGAGCTTGGCCAGGGAAATGGGAAAATTCTCGTGCAGGAAAACATTGCCACACAACCGATGCACAACAGTTTTGTGCATCCCAGAAATGACCTCCTTTTTCGGACGTGCCTTTCTCTTGCCACTCTGGGGCAGCACCGATTGCAACAGCAGGAAGTACACCTGGGGACGACTTATTATCTTTTGTAGGAAGCAGGAACCTACTCCTAGTGCTGGTGCAGTTGGAAAGTATGAAAACCGGTGGCGTGACTGTTTGTGGCCCACTGA
This sequence comes from Anopheles rivulorum, assembly GCA_018908115.1. Lineage (NCBI taxonomy): Eukaryota > Metazoa > Arthropoda > Insecta > Diptera > Culicidae > Anopheles > Anopheles rivulorum. The sequence goes on from STHB01000006.1 coordinate 2,338,759, forward strand.
GCTACAAACGAATAAACCATACCGGTGGTCTCCACACACAAGCATCAGGCGCAGGCTGCGTATGTTGGTTGGATTTATCATTGCCCGACGCTCGCCTAGCCGGTTTGTTTGCGAAATAAATATTGTGGCATTTCACCGAAACTGGCTTTCCTTTCGGAAGTGGATCAAACCGTTGTTGGGTGAAACCGGCTAGCCTTTTTGATATTTTGTTTGTTTTCCATCGAGAAGATGTAAACTGCCACCGGTTGTCCTAATTGTACAAAACGTATTGTCCGATTCGAATTTGTTTATATTGTTTGATGTTTTCGAAACATAAAAAGAAACAAAACCAACACTTAAGAATATTGTTCCATCTTTCCGTGGAATCGTTCATTTTTCGTTTCTGTTTGCCATCTCTTTACCGTGAAAGAAGATTGATACCCACGCATTATAGTGACGCGTTGACCACGTTGAACGGTGGTAAGCGTTCGTCTTGTGGGATGCACCATGTAAGGCAAGACAACCAGAAACGGTAACAAAAGGCACCGTTCAATGACCGTAACATTGACCGAGAAGAAAATGTTTATTTTGCTCATTTGCTGACGTTGTGTGATTTTGTCGTGAGATTTGGCCAAAATGAAAGGGGTTTGATATTGGTTGGTGACGATTCAATTTAACAATCACGCGGATTGTGGATTAATAATATCTCCTAACTGGAATGAATTTTGGTAGCTAACTTACTGGCTTTACTTTACTTTGAAGATTGCTTCTACTCGACATTAACTTAGTATTAGCAAACCAATCATTGTATTAGCGGTGTTGTTCGGTGTCGTTCTCAGCACATGACCAGCTAAAAGGTTGCTGGAATTTTGGAACTTAAGCAACTCAAACTGAAGTTATAGAAACTGTTTGTTCAATTTAGCGCCATAAAATAAAAAGAAAACTAAAGCTCAAATCCAAAAATTAACCTCCTTCCTGACAACCTCACTATTTTTAATCAAATAGGTTTAGTAAAAACGTGCTGTACTTGACCTATTTGATGGGTTTATCGAAGGAAATGAAGCTACGAAGCGCTGTTACATTGCGTTCTACTGCATATCACGTACTATCATTATCACCACGATGCAATCTAATATTTTAATTACGTCTCGCACGCACAAGAATTGTTAACGTTGCACGTAAAAGAAAGGTTAAATTTGTACCTTCGATCGAAGAAATTGCGTTCTGAACTTTGTGTAAGGTGGTGAGATCATGATAATGTGTTAGATAACATATTGAAGGTACGAGAAGAAAATTGATTTCGTAAGAAACACTCTAACAAAAAAAAAAGAAGCTGTTCACTATCTGGTACAGTTGCGTTCGTCGCACAAGACAAAGTGTTTCATTTTCCAACATTCGGTTTGAAAGGCCTGAACTTGTTCTGTATACCGCGCTAAACAAGTTTCTGACAATCCCAACCTTTATATATTCTTGCAGGCACAAGTGGTTTCTGTTTTTTTGTGGCAACTTCAACTGCCTTTCCTATTTCTTCTCGAGCCAACCAACCAGTCAACCAACCCAGACATCGGTTGGTGGTGACGGTTTTACGATATCAACATGCTCCGCTTACAATACCCGTTCGTGCACAGGAAACTGCTCATTTGGCGAGGTAAAAAGAACAGCTGCATAAAGCTTGCCGTGCTGTGCCGGAGCAAGTTGGAGGCTTTTTCCTTTTGCCTTGCCACCCATTTGGGCACGGGCTGTGCAGTGCAGTAGCTAAGTGGCATCCACGGCTTGCAATTGTGATGGTTAAATGCCAGGCAGGCTGTAGAGGTTGGGACAGATTGTGCTGCAAACTGTGCTGAGTTGGCTAGCCTGGCTAAGGTGAGCATGCAAAGGGATGTTCGAATGTTCGAACACCTTCCCAAAAGCCCTCCCCTCTTTTTCACCGTACAATTGTCCGTGAAACAATCAGCAGCAAGCCGTTTAGAGAGGTGTTCAATGATGTCGCCATTTTTTTGTTTCTCGTTGGAGCTGAAACCAATGTATAAACTAAAGCGGAAAAGGCGAATGCGTGCAAATGCACCCAACTGCAGGCATGCAGTACATTTCTTCTTTATTTTGCTTGAAGATGCGTTTTGTTCGCAAACCGTAAAATGGGTGCCGATTTTATTGCAAAAGATGATATCGATTTCAGCTCACGAACACACTGGTCGGCAATGGTGGCGGCCGCAGCATGAAACATGAATATCAAGCAGTAGGGGAAATGCACCGAACGACCATGGTCGGACCTTAAAACGAGGGCGAGCTTTAAATATGCAAGTGGATTAAGCTTCGACACTTTAATACCTTACTTTCAGTCTAAAATCCTTTGCGAGAAGCATTCCCATGATCCAATTTAAGTGAGATGCATTAAATTGCATGAAAATTGCACACCCAAAAATGCCTTTCTCTTGGTTCGATTGATTGGTGGAAAGCTGGGAAAGATTCGAAATGTTTTGACCGACTTTTTTTTTAGTTTTGCTTGCCAACCCACCCACCCATCGCTACAAACAAACAACTATGCACTGCATTGACGTGTGAGGTGTTAAAAACAAATAACAACTGTAATATCCCCGTACGCAGGTTCACGTCGTAGGGGCTCTCACGCGGTCTGAATGGATAAGAAAAGTAAAAGTAGCGAAGCAACACACAAATCATCCGGACGCGAGCACAACATGCGCGCTCACTTTCTACCGTATCGTGAGCTGAACCTGATGTCCGCTGCTGCCACCGTTTATCGACTTCGAGCACCCTCACCTCTTTATTCATCCGGCGTGCATTGGCGTGTTGAAGCATTAAAACAAAAAATAAAGGGGGGGGAGAAACAACATCCAAACTGCAGGATCGATCGTTTGATCATGTTGCAAAAATCGTTCGGTTTCTTTCACTCGCTCGCACTGTTCCTTTTCCAACCGGTTGCTAAGATACGGTTGCAACGGTTGCTCCATTGGCTAAAGAACCTAAAGGCACCAACACAAAGGAGGCGTTGTTTTTTTTTCTTATGCTGCCCCTTATGCTTCCCGTATTCTCGACACGGTGCGTGTTCTACTTACCACACAGCAGCGATGCATACGCTACGGCCTTTCCCGACGAGGGCACTGGATGTTTGTTGTGCACCGTTGACAAAACTTTCCTTTTCACGAACGCTTTTTCGACACACACGCCTGTCGATGTTGCCTTTTTGCGCCGGTCACTGCACGGGTCACTGCAGCGGTTTGAAGATTTGTGGCACTACGGTGAACCGGTTTTTAGAGCTTTTGAACAGTTGAATTAAGAGCAGTGTTTGTTGCTGCTACCCGGGCAAGTTTCTTCGCCCTGCTTTCCGGTCACACAAAACTGGGCTAGGTTATGATAGCTGCTTTACTTTTCCTATTATCACAAGCACACCTGGTTTTGCATCACCCAATTTGCATCGAATAATCACAACGCGCTGCACGCAGCTTCACCACCGTTGCGGCACTTTACCGAGTGTATCGCGACACCACACTCACACACNATTTTAGAGCTTTTGAACAGTTGAATTAAGAGCAGTGTTTGTTGCTGCTACCCGGGCAAGTTTCTTCGCCCTGCTTTCCGGTCACACAAAACTGGGCTAGGTTATGATAGCTGCTTTACTTTTCCTATTATCACAAGCACACCTGGTTTTGCATCACCCAATTTGCATCGAATAATCACAACGCGCTGCACGCAGCTTCACCACCGTTGCGGCACTTTACCGAGTGTATCGCGACACCACACTCACACACACACACAAACCTCGGGAGCGACGCTAGAGGAATATTGGTGCGATTTTCCTTGTCAGTGCCCACTCATGTACGGGCACGAAACTCACATGCGTGACCTGCACCGTCCAGCACGTTTAATTTCACACCGGTCGTACGTTTAAGCAGCACGCACAGCGCGTTCGGAGAAGCGTACGAACCGAACCGCGAGAGACAGTGTGCTATTGTGCGTCCGTTTCGAGCAAATGTTTGTGCGCAACTGACGCGGTTCTACGGTTTCTGGTCGCGGTGTGGTGCGTACGTAGGGTCGCACAGCTGGAAGAAAAGAAGGGGGAAAAAAACATGCTGCAAGAGCGGCGAAAGAGCTAAGACCCCAAGACGAAGTTAGCTCCATGCTGTCGGTTCGGTGTCGTTTTTCCATACCTATTTACAGTGGTGGGGACGGAAGCGATCGGGCTGTTGTGGGCTTCGCGCAGGGTTTTTCGCCCCTGTCGCGTAAATAGCGGAACGCGTTCGATTAATGAGCTACTGGGATGTGTTTTGTGTTGCTTGTTCCTTTGCCGTGATAAACAAGTGATTCATATTTTTTCCACCGAACGTTAATACACTCATGGTTATGTTCTGTTTAGAACGTTTTTAGTTTTTTTGTCCTATTGCCTTAGAACACCATAACTTTAATGTATTCCATTTTGCTCAACAACAGATTATGAGTATGGTAGCAAATATTTTTATTGGAGTATTGACTAACATTCCGTTGCGATGAGTAGTAGCAAAGGGTAAAAAATATATAATCAATCATTGAATTCGGATATGAAAAATTAACACATTGTACGGTAGAATGATGATTTACAGTAGAAAAATAGATTCATATTATATTCCATTCCAGTGGAAATAACCTCATAACACAATATTCCCATTCGAATATTCTCCTAATCACCATAAATATTCCCTGCAACCGAAAAAAAAAAAATTACCTTACTGAAATCAAGTTACTATTGCCCCTGCTTTTTCCTTATATTAAGGTACCGTGTGGCGTAGTTGCGCACACGGAGCAATAATGCCCATTTTGGTATGATGCGCCCTGCGCTAGAATCGTTCGATCTGTTTGTGATTTTCGTAAGTATCCAACTGATGCAAATTATCCCACCATAGCTGAAGACGGTGCTGCAAGATAAGCCGGAACCAGGGCGTTAGCGGTGCCTCGAGATTAGCGATCGTATCGTTCAGTCCTTTGCGCGGGATGTAGCGCACCTCGCTAACTTCGCTGTCGTTTGGCTTTAGATCGACGTCCTTCTGCAGAAATAGAATGTAATCGATCTCGTGCTCGCCCCACGTTCCATCGCCCCGATCGGCATAGTGAATGCGGGTGATGTAGTGGAAGTTTTCCGGCCGTGCCTGGTGTGATTACCAACCCGGTTAGCAGGGATGAGTATTTGCTGTCGATATGATTTTTCGAACCCTTACCTGTGCCATCGGGATACCGAGCTCATAGTTTAATCGCCGTTGGGCGGCACGTCGAATACCGAGGGCATTCAGCTCTTCGCGCTCTCCTTCGATGTCGTACAGCGGATGGCTGCAGCAGGCGTTGGTATAACAATCGGGAAATGTTATCTTTCCGTTTCGTTGTCATGGAAATGTAAGAAAAAGCGTCGACAAAACAAGCGATTATCACAACTGCCTTGGAATGAGCATTTCGGAAGCGTTTGAATTATTCATGCGTGCCTTGCTGCCGCCGTCCGTGACGTAAGGAACAAAAAGGAAACGGTGTGGTACAGATCCCAGACACCCCAGACTAACGGCCACGGTGTGAAATCGGCAGGAGAAAGTGGCGCGCAATCGTTCAACCGTGTGTGTGTTTGTGTGTGTGCTCGCGTTGTATCCTATCATACCTTGTGGACGGATCTACGTTGTAACAGCATGTCTCCAGCACTGTTGAACAGAAACACACTGAAAGCTCGATGTAGGCGAATGTTGCCCTCGGGATCTACCCGGTGGCAGTCCCGCTTCGACGCACTTCCAGTGTACTGATCACGATCATTCACCAGAATGCACTTTTCCTCCAATGCCTGCTCCTGCAGTTTGGCTGAGCTAGCCGTGGCCACATTTGAATAGGCACGGGAGGTAAATTTTAGCTTGCTAACCGAGCGTAATAACCACGAAGAAAGCATTTTGCGAATCAATGTTCTTCCTCAGGGCAGAAACAACTAGCTAACACACGCGCGGCCAACGTTTCTTTGGGCAGGGTTCGAAACAAAAATCACAGATTTCTCTAAATTCACAAATTCCTTCGCACTGCTGCGAAATCACGATGTTATTTACGTTGCGCTACGTATTGTTATGACAGTTCCCGTGATTGAATTTCAACGTCAGTGGGTTTCAAACGTACACAGAGAGTTTGCAGACGAAAAATGTGAAAAGCCAAAAGAAAAGATTTAAGAATTAAAGAATATTTGCTCATAAAACCATTTTCAGAATGTGTGCTTGATTTAGGAAATCGATAACACATTTTTCTATGCAAAACAGAGTCGTCTGTTTTGAACCGATAACAGGCCTTTTTCGTAAAGGCCTTACAACTGTCAAATACGAAAAGAGATGAAGGGGTACGTAAACGAGTAGCTATATTCTGTAGCAGTAAGCACTATTGATAATACAAAATTAATTGAAAAAACAAACCATTGCTTATTTTCTTACTTTCAACATGCTCAAAACATCCTGCACGAATGGCTCATCCGCTTTGTATCGATATGTTGGTAAAAAAGATTAGTGTCGTCGATGGGTACCTTAAGCAAGTCGTGAGCTGTCAAGATTCACTTGACGTTGTGGTGAAGAAGCGAAAAAATTGATAATCAATCTCATCAAATCATAAGACACCCCTATATTCTTTCGTAAATAACAAAAGAAATCCCTCACGAAGGGTGTGAAACTGCTAGGAGGATTTCCTTTCCAACCAATCCACTAGCTAGTACGACGTGCGCTCTCTTCCGTACATTCCTACACGGCCGAAACATTCACGATGGTAAGTAACTGGTGAACCGTGTGGTTCCATCTCAGCAAAACACTCATCGCCCCACTCTGTCGCCTGTCGCCATAGTATCCCGATAACGAGCTTCCGTTTTCCACCCACATATTTCCGTTTTTTTTCTGCACAGATTCGCTTCATTCTGATACAGAACCGTGCCGGCAAGACGCGGCTCGCGAAATGGTACATGAACTTTGACGATGATGAAAAGCAGAAACTGATCGAGGAGGTGCACGCCGTGGTGACGGTGCGTGACGCGAAGCACACAAACTTTGTCGAGTTCCGGAACTTTAAGATCGTGTACCGCCGGTACGCCGGGCTGTACTTCTGCATCTGTGTCGATGTGAACGACAACAACCTGTGCTACCTGGAGGCGATCCACAACTTTGTCGAGGTGCTAAACGAGTACTTCCACAACGTGTGCGAGCTGGATCTGGTGTTTAACTTCTACAAGGTGTACACGGTCGTGGACGAGATGTTCCTGGCGGGCGAAATCCGCGAAACATCCCAGACGAAGGTCCTCAAACAGCTGCTGACGCTCAACTCGTTGGAGTAAACAAAGCGTGTAGTTGTTACATTGTTACTTGCTGCTGTTTCTTCTCCTTGCTGGCTCATCTACCCGTTGCGGTACGGGGGAGGGAGGCGCGGTTCGGGATGCAAATACGTTACACAAAAACCGAGCACTTATCGGCACGGCAACGCGCGTTCACATACTGCCAATAATGTTCGAAATCGCACCGCACAGCATTCCAAAAAGTTGATTAGTAGTTTGGCCAGCGAACGAACGTTGTTGAACAACTGCAGTGCAAAGCCATATTTTAGGGAAGCTTCCTTGTGAAACCGATACCCGCCAACCATCCGCATTCTGGCTTCACCCTTGATGAGTCAGCTTTTGTGTTTAGGTTAACGTTTTTTTTTCCCATGCTGCCGTACGAAAATGGCGGGATGGCGAATGGTGCGCCAATCTTCATGTGCAAAAATTCGAACGTTCATCACCGCTTATCACCCCGATCTGTATGATATACGCCACTGTACACTCTTCCGTCAGCGGGAAGCAACCACATTAGAAAAAGCAAACACACAAACACAACAACATAACAAAACCCAATATTCGTGTAAAGAGGAAGGTTTTTCGTTCGTTTCGGTTGTACCTTGGGGGAGGGGACGATATTTCTAGCAAGGTGCAACAAACGCCGGTTGCGCGTGTAAAATGCTGCCCGACACTCACCAAAATGCGACGGTTTAAATTAATGGAAACTATTAAATATAACGAAAGGTAAGACAAATATTATAGTACTATTACTATTATGGTATATTAACGAAAATGATCTGTATTGCGTAGTAATCGAAATAAACAGAAGTAAAGAGCAGATTGCGAGATCCAACACCGTTTTTTTTTTTGCAGGAAGTTCGAACCATCCGAAGCAAGAGTTAGTTATTTCTTTTGTTTATTATTGCAATTTGTACTTCACCTTCGCGATGAAACGATTGTGCTAAGAAAATTGGGCAACATTTGTTTTTACAATCTAGCGCCATGCTTCGTACCTCATGGCCCGTCTGTGGATAAAACCTATTTGAAAAGGCACACATTTGCTAGCTTCTACGCGCTTCGCAATCAGTCTAGTTGGCTAGTTGGCCAAGGTCCACGTTTGCTCACTTCCACGGTCGGGGTGTTTTTTGGGAAGATTTCCCCGCTAATCCCAGCTGATTCAGTGCCGTGGCGGAGGTTGACTTGCCAACCAACGTGCAATGATTCGTATCATTAACGGTGTGCCGTACCGTAGTGTCCTTTTCCGATTGCTTCCGGCAACTCGACAGTACCTCTTCCAACCGTTGAAGATCGTTGGGTGACTTCTGGAGCAACAATTCGATGTAGTTGTGGAGCAATTCCTTCGGGAAGCTCGATTCGGACGATTTTCGCCGACTTTCAGCACCCGGCGTTCGGAACGAATCATTTTCATCGGTTAGAATGGAGCTTTTCAGCGACCGTACCCCATCGAGACGATCCTTGTCGACGTGTTCGAGTGTGAGGCGATTAAATTTGGCCGACTTCCCATCAGGCTCCGAATGATTGGAAGCATTGTTTTGCTGCCCGGGACTCATCAGTACATCGAGCGCTTGCTTCCACTGGTTTTCCATGATCGAGTGCAACTGTTCGGCAATGTCCGCCCGTCGACTTTGGATGGTGCGCAGCTTATCTTCCAGCTCGTGTATGCGCTTTGCCGAATTGGTTAACTGTAACCGGTACAGAGATTCCTGCTCGTTGTAACGCTCGGTGAGCAGCTGTATTTCTTGTTCCCGTTTCTGATCAATCAGCTCGATCTGTCGTTTCGCTCGCTCGGTCAGGTTGCGTTCCCTTTTCTTCGATTCCTCTCTCAGCTCGTCTTCGACGGTGGCAAGCTGCTTCTGAAATTCTTTCAACTTATCCGACACGACGTCTTCCAGCTGTGACTGGTAGTACTTTTTGAGCGAAAGTCGCTGAATCTCCAGTTCCTTAAGTAGCTTTTTCTAAAACCGAGGGAAAGAAAGAAGATTAGTTGTTTCCTTCGTAACATGTGGCGATGTCTTCCTACCGATTCCTCTTGGTGGATTGTTATCTGTTCCTTCATGTGTTTCGTTTGTTCCTGCAAACTTTCGTTCTCGCGTGTGACCTCCGCAAACCGTTTCCCCAGCGTGTCCGTTTTCGTTTTCAGTGCACAAAAATCGGCCCGTATCCTTACGCCGTCGGCGAGTTTTTGTTTCTCCGTTTGCAACTCTACGCCAAGCTGCTCGTTTGCCTTCCGTTGTTTGCCCAGCTGTTCCCTTAGCTGCCGTTCGTTGTCCCGGCTGTTTGCCAGCCTTATTTGCAAATCTTCCATTTGCTGCCGGTGCACATCGTTCACGTCCCGATTTGCAGTAGCAAGATGTTCTATCTTCGCTTCCAGATTGTCCTTTTTATCTTCCAGCTTTCGCACAAGGTTCAGAGATTCGGCCAGTTCCTTCTCTAGGAAGAGATTCTTATTTTTTACTTCGACATTCTCCGCCATCAGCTTTTCGTGCGTTTCAATGTGCGTTAGCTCCATCTCTCGAAGCTTGCCGGTCAGGCGTGCTGTTTCCTGTTCCAAATTGGCAATGATGGATACCTTCTCCTTGTCCACGGAGAGAGCTACGGATATTTTCTCCTCGTACTCGAGCAATTTCATGTGGAGGGATTGAATGTTGCGTTCACAGTGCTGCCTTCGGAGGCGCTCTTCTTGCAGCACCTTCGAGTATTCCAGCTGTCCGGTACCGTTCGTTTGCCAGATATCGCTGAGATTAAGCAGCTGGCCATTTTTACCAGATGGTTTCATTATCATTCCACCATGCACGTTACGGGGTGGCTTTTGAGGCACGGGACCACAGGATGGAACCGGTTTCGTAAGTTCATTGAAATCGTTCCTCGTAAGCGATGGATAATCGTGCAACGAGAGAGTGTTTACATCGATCAACGAACCCTCCGGACTGGTGGACGGACCGTTGTGTGGATTTACGCAAGTTTGTTGTCGATTTTGTTGTGTTGATTTTTGCGGTTCATCATCCTGCAGGAATTGATCTATCTCATGCAGTAAGTACTGCTCCTTAAGCGGTTCCTTGTGCGCGTGGTGTTTGAATGGTGTGGACGCTACGTAATGCTCGGTACGTTCGGCCGCCGTACAACCAACCATCGAGTAATTTCCTCTCCCTGCCATCGTTTTCACGTTGCTACGCTGTGCGAACGATGCGTAGGACAGGCAATCCACACCGTCGAAGGAACAGTTGGCTGTCGTTCGAGGCGTAAGTATAGCGGGTGACTCGCAGTTAAAGAAATCGGGCGGTATAAGCAACAACACGTCTGTTTCATCGGAATCGCTCATCACACATTCTTATAGAGGTAAAATGCACTTTGTAGAAAATGTTTCAACAGCACTTAACTAAAAAACAATTAAAAAACACACCAAACAACAGAAGCGCTGAATAAAACGACGAAAAACGGCCATGGTGGAATAGAAAAACTAGAAGAAAAACCAAACAAACACAAGCCGTCGCTGTCGTTGTCAGTTGTAAACAAATGAACCGTTGCACTGTGAATGAAGTTGCAATGCTATATGGACAGAAATGTTTGTGAATTTTACGAATTGTATTTTTGAATTTAAAATCATAACTTACTTTAAAAATCAAATAAATGACCACAATAAGACAATAAATGGAGCCAAAAAGCAGCTGCAAAGCAAAAATATGTTATATGTCTTCCGTATTTAAAAAAAAAGTTCTCAAAAAGATACTAAACCCCTTTGATCTATGGTAATGGTGGTAATTTCAATTGTAGGCAACATTTTTACAAAGTTTGTGAGCTCCTGATTACGATTATATGAAGATTGTAACGCTTAAAAATAATTTATCCTTTTGCCACTTCATGGTGTAATTGCGAATCGGGGCGAAAAGCAAAATCTTGTTTTCGCCCCATGCATGGTAACGGCGAAATCTGTCAAAGAATATATAGCAGCGCGGTGATTGGGAAGCTTCATCACTCAGTATTGCAAGGAGACGCGGTCGTACGTAAATTTTCATCAAACCAGCGCTTCGGATTGTGAAAATTCTCCATCAACTACAGTAAAGCACAATGGCTGACGATAAGAAGGATTCGAAGAGCTCGGAATCGGAGCACATCAACCTGAAGGTGCTGGGACAGGACAATGCTGTTGTTCAGTTCAAGATTAAAAAGCATACACCGCTGCGTAAGCTGATGAATGCTTACTGCGATCGGGCCGGACTGTCGCTGCAAGTTGTCCGCTTCCGGTTCGATGGACAACCGATCAACGAGAACGACACCCCTACCACCCTGGAGATGGAGGAAGGCGATACGATCGAGGTGTACCAACAGCAGACTGGCGGTGGATATCGTCCCGTGATGCAGTAGGGACCAGATGTCCGGATGCCGGATGCGAACCTGACGTTGCGCGGAGAGGTCACAGTTGTGCTGCCAGCAAATAACATCCGATGGATCAGCACAGTGACATTATAATTTAATCATTTACATTTACGGCGTGTGCTGAACACGTGAAATATATATTCTGTAAAACTAACTTTGCCCCGCTTCGTTCATTTGTTTGCGTGCAGAGAAATACATGGAAGTACATGGGGCTGAGGGAAGCATGCATATTTCGCCACACCAAAGTTTGGCATCGCCCGGTTTTGACAGCCATTGTCAAAACGACGGTGAGTTATCTCGAAAAGGGTGAAGAAAGAAAAAAACACATCTTCTCGACACCGCTTGTCCAGTTGTCCACCTTTTTGTGTTGGGATATATCAGAGAATTGGCACACTGAAAGCGACAAAATTTTACACTAGAAATGGCTGATGCAGAGGTAATAAATGGGTTGCCGCTGATGGTGAAACATTTTGCGCCCTAAGTTTTGCAGTGGAATCGATTTTTGCTGCTTTGTCGTTACGTTTTTTTTATCAATGATGCCGACACTTTCTTTTCCATAGCTTGCTAAGGCCCTGAAAGACTTGCCGAACCGAGTGCTCAATGTGCCCGTTGAGGAACGGTCGGAATTGTTCCACAATGTGATTGCGGTGTTGCCAAATCCCGGTAAGTGGTGCGGTTCCGGGTGACGTGTGCTATTTACCGCACGAACATCACCGGTGTAATCGTTCGTCTCCGTGTCAATCTAACCTCAATCTGTTGTTACCATCTGTCTGATACGGTTGTGAAATCGTTGTTTTTAATCGTTCTCTGTATTATCCGGCAGGTATTAACGCTACGATTGTGCGGGGAATATGCAAAGTGATCGGGACAACGCTGACCAAATACAAGGATCCAGAATCGCAAACGCTCGTGAAGGAACTGTTAGTAGCGGTGCTGAAGCAGCATCCCGATCTAACGTACGAACACTTCAACGCAGTACTGAAGGCACTGCTGACGAAGGATCTCGCCAGTGCGCCTCCGATTAAAGCGGCCCAAGCGTCCGTCCTTGCCCTGGGATGGGCCAATCTGATTGCTCTGAACGCTGATCACGAGACGGCCATAGGAAAGAAGGAGTTTCCGAAGCTGCTCGAAATCCAAGCCGGTCTCTATCAGCTGTCCCTTACGTCGGGCATACAGAAGATATCGGACAAAGCGTACAGCTTCATGCGGGAATTCTTCGCGAGCGAGTCAACCCTCGCACAGCGGTACTTCGACAAGCTGCTAGCACTGGAACCGTCCAGTGGCGTGATTGTGATGCTCTGTACGATTGTTCGGTATCTACACCAGGAGCAAGGTACGGTGGAACTGCTGGATCAGCACAAGGCCAAGCTGGTGGACCATCTGGTGAAGGGATTGATAACGGTGAAGACGAAACCACATGCGAGCGATATCGTCGCATGCTCGATACTGCTAAAGGCCATAACGAAGGATGAACTGCGTACGATCGTTGTGCCGGCACTGCAACGGTCGATGCTACGATCGGCAGAAGTCATCCTCCGTGCCGTCGGTGCAATAGTGAACGAAATTGAGCAGGACGTGAGCGATTATGCGCTCGATCTGGGAAAACCGTTGGTGCAGAATCTGGCCTCGAAGGAGGAAACGGTGCGCCTGGAAGCGGTCGAATCGCTCAAGCAGGTCGCCCTGAAATGTGGCACCGCTAGTGCGATCGAAACATTGCTCAAGGAAGTGTTTGCCGTACTGAACGGATCGGGCGGTAAGATTACCGTAGCAGAATTGCGGATAAATCTTCTCCAGGTTAGTGACAAGCGATTCACCTTTCGTTAATGTATTCGAATAATTACCGGCGTTGGGTTTTCCCTCCTATTTCAGGGTGCTGGCAACTTGAGTTACAACAAAATTCCACCACAGAAAGTACAAACCATCCTGCCCGCCGTCTGTGACCACTTTTCGAAGGTGATCGAAGCGGAAATACAGGAGAAAGTTGTTTGCCACGCGCTGGAAATGTTTGGCCTGTGGACGGTAAACCATCGTGGCGAGATACCGACCAAAATTGTTCAACTGTTCAAGAAGGGNTATTCGAATAATTACCGGCGTTGGGTTTTCCCTCCTATTTCAGGGTGCTGGCAACTTGAGTTACAACAAAATTCCACCACAGAAAGTACAAACCATCCTGCCCGCCGTCTGTGACCACTTTTCGAAGGTGATCGAAGCGGAAATACAGGAGAAAGTTGTTTGCCACGCGCTGGAAATGTTTGGCCTGTGGACGGTAAACCATCGTGGCGAGATACCGACCAAAATTGTTCAACTGTTCAAGAAGGGGCTGGACTCGAAGGCGCAATCAATTCGCACCAGCTACTTGCAGTGGTTCCTTTCCTGTCTGCACGATGGCAAGCTGCCGAATGGGATCGATTTTACCACCGTGCTTTCGAAGATCGTCGAACGGGCGGCACAAAGTCCAACGCAAACGCCCGTCGTTTCGGAGGGCGTTGGTGCGGCCTGCATCCTGCTGCTAACGAATCCGAGCGTGTGTGAGAAACTGAAAGACTTCTGGAACATAATGCTCGATACGAGCAAATCGCCATTCTTGAGCGAAAGATTCCTTTCGACCACCAACGTCGAAACGCGCTGCTATGTGATGGTAATCTGCGAGCAGCTGCTAATCAAGCACCGGAACGAACTGAAGGGAACCGGTTCGATCGATCCACTGATACGAGCGGCAATCATCTGCGTAATGTCCTCACAGGCCAAAGTTCGACGCTACTGTTTACCGCTGGTGACCAAGATCGTGAACAGCGAGGAAGGTGTATCGCTGGCAAAATGCTTGCTAGCGGAACTGACACGTTACGTGGAGTGCACAAAGATACTGAACGAAGGCGAACCGGCGGATGAGGTTGTAGCGCCAGCCCAAGCACTAGTCGATGCCGTTTGCACCGTGTGCAATGTGGTGAAGGTAGCCAATCCGGACGCCCAATCGTTAGCACTCAGTGCGCTTCTTTGCTCCCATCATCCAGCGGCCGTATCCGTACGGAGCGATCTGTGGGAAAACATTCTGAGCCGGTACGGGCTGTATGGGAAGCAGTTTATTGCGCTTAACACGGCGCAAATTGAAGAGGTATTTTTCAACGGATACAAGGCGACGGCCATGTACGAGAATACGCTCGCGACACTATCACGCATCAGTCCGGAGCTGATTCTCTCGGTGCTGGTAAAGAACGTGACGGATCAGCTAAACAATTCGCGCATGTCAAACGTCACGGACGAGGAGTACTTTACGTACTTGACACCGGACGGGGAGCTGTACGACAAGAGCGTGATACCGAGTGCAGACGAACAGGTTCAAACGGCTCATCTGAAGCGCGAAAATAAGGCGTACAGGTAAGTCCGGCACCAGCATTGTTCTTGCGGTCTTTTACTTTATTCCTTGTGTGTGTGTGTGTGGGTGTGTATTTTTAGCTACAAGGAACAGCTGGAAGAGTTGCAATTGCGCCGCGAGCTGGAAGAGAAACAGCGTAAAGAAGGCAAATGGAAACCACCGCAGCTGACGCCGAAACAGAAGGAGGTGATCGACAAGCAGCGTGACAAGGAGAACGCCATCAAGGCTCGCCTAAAGGCACTGCACGATACCATCACGACGCTCATATCGCAGATCGAGGGAGCGGCCAAGGGTACCCCGAAACAATTGCCCCTGTTTTTCCCCGCCCTGTTGCCCTCGATACTGCGCGTCTTTTCCTCACCGCTCGCTGCACCGGCCATGGTGAAGCTGTACTACCGCCTGAAGGACATCTGTTTCGGCGAGGATCGGGTGGAGCTGGGACGTGACATTGCGATCGCTACGATTCGACTAAGCAAGCCGCACTGCGATCTGGAGGAAAGCTGGTGCACAGCTAATCTGGTGGAGCTGGTGAGCGATATTCTGGTGGCGCTGTACGACGAAACGATCGACATGTACAACGTGCACCGGGAGGAAGAGGCTAGCAAACGCTACCTGCTGGATGCGCCAGCCTTTAGCTATACGTTCGAGTTCCTCAAACGTGCGCTTACACTGCCCGAAGCGAAGAAAGACGAAAGCTTGCTGATCAACGGTGTGCAGATCATTGCGTACCATGCCCAGCTCAAGGGAGACACGGTGGATGGGAAAGATCTCGCGGATGTGTACCACCCACTGTACATGCCCCGGTTGGAGATGATACGGCTGCTGCTGCGATTGATCCAACAGCACCGAGGGCGCGTGCAAACGCAGGCCGTTGCCGCACTGCTCGATGTGGCCGAGAGTTGCTCCGGTCGGGAGTACACCACCCGGGCAGATCAGCGTGAGATCGACGCGCTGCTGGTGGCACTGCAGGAAGAGCTGGATGCGGTACGGGACGTAGCGTTGCGTGCGCTGGCGATCATGATCNGTGTACCACCCACTGTACATGCCCCGGTTGGAGATGATACGGCTGCTGCTGCGATTGATCCAACAGCACCGAGGGCGCGTGCAAACGCAGGCCGTTGCCGCACTGCTCGATGTGGCCGAGAGTTGCTCCGGTCGGGAGTACACCACCCGGGCAGATCAGCGTGAGATCGACGCGCTGCTGGTGGCACTGCAGGAAGAGCTGGATGCGGTACGGGACGTAGCGTTGCGTGCGCTGGCGATCATGATCGATGTACTTCCCTCGATTGCGGACGATTACGAGTTTGGTTTGCGGCTAACGCGCCGTCTGTGGGTGGCAAAGCACGATCTCTCACCGGACATAAGGCAGCTAGCGACCGGGATATGGCAGGACGGTGGCTATGAGGTACCGATCGTGATGGCGGACGAGCTGATGAAGGACATCATACATCCGGAGCTGTGTGTGCAGAAGGCAGCGGCGGCCGCACTTGTGTCGATTCTAGTCGAAGATTCGTCCACCATCGAGGGCGTCGTGGAGCAGCTGCTCGAGATCTATCGCGAGAAGGTGGTAATGATACCGGCGAAACTCGATCAGTTCGATCGCGAGGTGGAACCAGCGATCGATCCGTGGGGTCCGCGCCGTGGTGTCGCTATAGCGCTCGGTAGCATATCGCCCTTCCTTACGCCCGAGCTGGTGAAGAGCGTGATTCAGTTTATGGTGCGTTCGGGACTGCGCGATCGTCAGGAGATCGTGCATAAGGAAATGCTTGCGGCTTCGCTGGCAATCGTGGATCATCATGGGAAAGACAGTGTCACATATCTGTTGCCCACGTTCGAGTACTTCCTCGATAAGGCACCGAGCAAGGGTGCGTACGATAACATTCGCCAGGCGGTGGTGATTCTGATGGGTTCGCTCGCGCGCCATTTGGATCGCGAGGATGAGCGCATCCAGCCGATCATCGATCGATTGCTGGCTGCACTCGAAACACCTTCCCAGCAGGTGCAGGAAGCGGTGGCCAACTGTATCCCACATTTAATCCCCTCGGTCAAGGATAAAGCGCCGGAGATCGTGAAGAAACTGCTCCAGCAGTTGGTAAAGTCGGAAAAGTACGGTGTACGCCGTGGAGCCGCCTACGGTATTGCCGGTGTGGTTAAGGGATTGGGCATCCTTTCGCTAAAGCAGCTGGACATTATGTCGAAGCTGACGCACTACATCCAGGACAAGAAAAACTACAAGTCACGTGAGGGCGCACTGTTTGCGTTCGAAATGCTGTGCAGCACACTTGGCCGGTTGTTTGAGCCGTACATCGTGCATGTGCTGCCCCATCTGTTGCAGTGCTTCGGTGACTCGTCCGTGTACGTCCGCCAGGCAGCGGACGAATGTGCTAAAACGGTAATGGCCAAGCTGTCCGCGCACGGTGTCAAGCTCGTACTGCCCTCGCTGCTGAACGCGCTCGATGAGGATTCGTGGCGCACAAAGACGGCCTCTGTGGAGCTGCTTGGGTCTATGGCGTTCTGTGCACCGAAACAGCTGTCCTCCTGCCTGCCGAGCATTGTGCCGAAGCTGATGGAGGTGCTGGGCGATTCGCACATCAAGGTACAGGAGGCGGGCGCCAATGCACTCCGTGTAATCGGTAGCGTTATTAAGAATCCCGAAATTCAGGCTATTGTGCCGGTGCTGCTGACCGCACTCGAGGATCCGTCAAGCAAAACTTCCGCCTGTCTGCAGTCGCTGCTCGAGACGAAATTTGTCCACTTTATCGACGCACCATCGTTGGCCCTTATTATGCCGGTCGTACAGCGCGCCTTTATGGATCGTTCGACCGAGACGCGTAAGATGGCGGCCCAGATTATTGGTAATATGTACTCGCTCACCGATCAGAAAGATCTGACACCCTACCTGCCGAACATTATCCCGGGCCTGAAGACATCGCTGCTCGATCCCGTTCCGGAGGTGCGTGGTGTTTCCGCCCGTGCCCTCGGAGCAATGGTGCGCGGTATGGGTGAATCCTCGTTCGAAGATCTGCTGCCGTGGCTGATGCAAACCCTCACGTCCGAATCGAGCAGCGTCGATCGCTCGGGAGCCGCCCAGGGCCTGTCGGAGGTGGTGGGCGGTCTGGGAGTGGAGAAGCTGCACAAGCTAATGCCCGAAATTATCGCTACGGCCGAACGGACGGACATTGCGCCGCATGTGAAAGATGGCTACATTATGATGTTCATCTACATGCCGTCCGCGTTCCCGAACGATTTCACACCGTACATTGGACAAATCATCAACCCGATCCTGAAGGCGCTGGCCGATGAGAATGAGTACGTGCGCGATACGGCACTGAAGGCGGGCCAGCGCATTGTGAATCTGTACGCCGAGTCGGCGATTACGCTCTTGCTGCCGGAGCTGGAAAAGGGTCTGTTCGATGATAACTGGCGCATCCGGTACAGCTCGGTGCAGCTGCTGGGCGATCTGCTGTACAAGATTTCCGGCGTATCGGGCAAGATGACAACGCAGACGGCTTCGGAGGATGATAATTTCGGTACCGAGCAGAGCCACAAAGCCATCATCCGCAGTCTTGGCGCCGATCGGCGTAACCGGGTGCTGGCCGGGTTGTATATGGGCCGGAGCGATGTTTCGCTCATGGTGCGCCAAGCGGCATTACACGTGTGGAAGGTAGTGGTCACGAATACGCCACGAACGTTGCGTGAAATCTTGCCCACGCTGTTCTCACTGTTGCTCGGTTGTCTGGCCAGCACGAGCTACGACAAGCGACAGGTGGCCGCACGCACACTGGGTGATCTGGTGCGTAAGCTAGGCGAGCGAGTCCTGCCNCGGGTGCTGGCCGGGTTGTATATGGGCCGGAGCGATGTTTCGCTCATGGTGCGCCAAGCGGCATTACACGTGTGGAAGGTAGTGGTCACGAATACGCCACGAACGTTGCGTGAAATCTTGCCCACGCTGTTCTCACTGTTGCTCGGTTGTCTGGCCAGCACGAGCTACGACAAGCGACAGGTGGCCGCACGCACACTGGGTGATCTGGTGCGTAAGCTAGGCGAGCGAGTCCTGCCGGAGATTATTCCCATCCTGGAGCGGGGACTTAGCTCGGACCAAGCGGATCAGCGACAGGGCGTATGCATTGGGCTGTCGGAGATTATGGCATCAACGTCCCGCGATATGGTGCTTACGTTCGTGAACAGTCTGGTGCCAACCGTACGCAAAGCGCTGGCCGATCCCCTTCCCGAGGTGCGTCACGCTGCGGCAAAAACATTCGATTCACTGCACACGACAGTCGGTGCCAGGGCATTGGAGGACATTCTTCCCTCCATGCTGGAGAGTTTAGCCGATCCGGATCCGGATGTAGCGGAGTGGACACTAGATGGGTTGCGGCAGGTTATGGCGATCAAGTCGCGTGTAGTGCTTCCCTACCTGATTCCACAGCTGACGGCCAAACCGGTCAACACGAAGGCCCTCTCGATCTTGGCGTCCGTTGCTGGGGAGGCCCTGACGAAGTATCTGCCCAAGATTCTGCCCGCACTTTTAGCTGCGCTGGCCGCTGCCCAGGGAACGCCGGAGGAAGTCCAGGAACTGGAGTACTGCCAGGCAGTCATTCTCTCCGTCAGCGATGAGGTGGGCATTCGTACGATCATGGACACGGTGATGGAGTCGACCAAGTCCGAAATACCCGAGACACGGCGTGCGGCCGCAACGCTACTGTGCGCCTTCTGCACACACTCGCCGGGCGATTACTCGCAGTACGTGCCGCAGCTACTGCGCGGCCTGCTGTGGCTACTGGCCGATGGCGATCGGGACGTGCTGCAGCGATCGTGGGACGCACTGAATGCCGTCACGAAGACACTGGACTCGGCCCAACAGATCGCGCACGTTACCGACGTGCGGCAGGCGGTCAAGTTTGCCAGCAGCGATCTACCGAAGGGTGGCGAGCTGCCGGGATTCTGTCTGCCGAAAGGCATCACTCCGCTGCTGCCCGTTTTTCGCGAAGCCATCCTGAACGGTTTGCCGGAGGAGAAGGAAAATGCGGCCCAGGGTTTGGGTGAGGTGATCAAGCTAACTTCACCGACCTCTCTGCAACCGTCGGTCGTCCACATCACTGGCCCACTGATTCGTATCCTTGGCGATCGGTTCAATGCGGGCGTTAAGGCGGCAGTGCTGGAAACGCTCGCCATCCTGCTGCATAAGGTCGGCATCATGCTGAAGCAGTTCTTGCCCCAGCTGCAGACCACCTTCCTGAAGGCGCTGCACGACCCAAGTCGCACGGTGCGCATCAAGGCTGGACACGCACTGGCTGAGCTGATCGTCATCCACACCCGACCCGATCCACTGTTCGTTGAGATGCACAACGGTATCAAGAATGCGGACGACTCGGCAGTCCGCGAGACCATGCTGCAAGCGTTGCGCGGTATCGTGACACCGGCCGGCGACAAGATGACGGAACCGTTGCGCAAACAGATTTACACCACGCTCGCTGGGATGTTGGCACATCCGGAAGATGTCAGCCGTGCGGCGGCTGCCGGTTGCTTTGGTGCGCTGTGCCGCTGGCTAACGCCGGAGCAGGTGGACGACGCGCTCACCGGTCACATGCTGAACGAGGACTACGGTGACGATGGAACGCTTCGTCACGGACGTACGGCGGCGCTGTTCGTTGCGCTCAAGGAGCATCCGGCCGGTATTGTAACCGCGAAGTATGAGACGAAAATATGCAAAGTCATTACGGGCGCGCTCGTGTCGGACAAGATATCCGTCGCCATGAACGGTGTGCGGGCCGGTGGCTATCTGCTGCAGTACGGCATGACGGACAGTGCGGCGAAACTGTCGACGGCGGTGATCGTACCGTTTGTCAAATCGATGAACCACAGCAGCAACGAGGTAAAGCAGCTGCTCGCCAAAACCTGCACCTATCTGGCGCGTGTCGTCCCGGCGGAACGGATCGCTCCCGAGTATCTGAAGCTCGCCATTCCGATGCTGGTCAACGGAACGAAGGAAAAGAACGGCTACGTGCGGTCCAACTCGGAGATAGCGCTCGTGCACGTGCTGCGGTTGCGCGACGGTGAGGAGTTCCACCAGCGCTGCATCACCCTGCTGGAACCGGGCGCACGGGAATCGCTCAGCGAGGTCGTTAGCAAGGTGCTGCGCAAGGTCGCCCTGCAGGCTGCCGGCAAGGAGGAGGAACTGGACGACACCATTCTCACGTGATCAGCGATCGGCCGTCGAAGCGGTGAAGGACATCTAGCGAGCATAGTAAAGGAGAACGGATCGTGGTGGCAAACACAACGACGACGACGACGACGACGACGGGAGGCACGGTCGAGTGATGCGCTCGGTTGGAGGTTAGTGAAGGAGCACCTGCCGGTAGCGAGTTTTAGCCCCACCATCCACAGTCAGTGGCATCATCATAAAAAACGTTTTGTATTGTCGCAACTAGTATCACTATTACTATTACCATTACTACTACTGCTACTAAACCTGTCGTACAATATCAAACCGGGAGAATAAATACATACAACCGTACGTAATAGCAAGATTGTTTGGTCGAAAGTGAATGGATGATGGTAGTATCACACCTTAGAANACCACAGCAGCAACGAGGTAAAGCAGCTGCTCGCCAAAACCTGCACCTATCTGGCGCGTGTCGTCCCGGCGGAACGGATCGCTCCCGAGTATCTGAAGCTCGCCATTCCGATGCTGGTCAACGGAACGAAGGAAAAGAACGGCTACGTGCGGTCCAACTCGGAGATAGCGCTCGTGCACGTGCTGCGGTTGCGCGACGGTGAGGAGTTCCACCAGCGCTGCATCACCCTGCTGGAACCGGGCGCACGGGAATCGCTCAGCGAGGTCGTTAGCAAGGTGCTGCGCAAGGTCGCCCTGCAGGCTGCCGGCAAGGAGGAGGAACTGGACGACACCATTCTCACGTGATCAGCGATCGGCCGTCGAAGCGGTGAAGGACATCTAGCGAGCATAGTAAAGGAGAACGGATCGTGGTGGCAAACACAACGACGACGACGACGGGAGGCACGGTCGAGCGATGCGCTCGGTTGGAGGTTAGTGAAGGAGAACCTGCCGGTAGCGAGTTTTAGCCCCACCATCCACAGTCAGTGGCATCATCATAAAAAACGTTTTGTATTGTCGCAACTAGTATCACTATTACTATTACCATTACTACTACTGCTACTAAACCTGTCGTACAATATCAAACCGGGAGAATAAATACATACAACCGTACGTAATAGCAAGATTGTTTGGTCGAAAGTGAATGGATGATGGTAGTATCACACCTTAGAAGATTACTACAAAGTACAGGTTTGCTAAGTGGTTGTACAGATGTGATATGATGGCAAGAGATGACTGCCGAACAACAGGTGCTTCGAGTAATCTTTGCCATGTTGTATATGTTGGAATATTAATGGATCTTCATAAGAGAATCAAATGCAGCCAACACATTCAAAGCAAAATTTAAATTATTATGCACTTTTTTATTTTATTTTATCTCTATTTGTTGTCCACAGTTAAACATTGAATGTATCATTTCCTGTTTCTATCAACCAGTCTCATTTACGTTTACTTTTGCCCATTTCTTAATATGTGTTTGTAACAGTCAACAGTGTACTACTCATCGCCAAACAGAAAGAAACATAACGATCCCCAACATCACGGGAGTGGCGAATGTTTATAATCTGTAACTATCGAAACAATCTCCCGTCCGATCAACAGTAGAAACAATTGTAATTAACAAACAAAGCGATAGAGTCGTCCTCTACCATTAACGACGATTTAAGCGTGAATGGAACGTGTAACGTGTAATGGGGCGCAGGATAAAAAAAGGCATTCGCCGTGTGTTTGTTTAAAAACGCACAACGCGTCGAAAACGCATAATTCTGGTATAAACATAACAAAAACACACAACCACACATGACACGACACGCTCAATATCGTTACGGGTAAAACAGAAAACATGTTAGGGAAATCTTAGATTAAGCTCGAAAGAATCACAATCTGCATTGACGGCTGGGCCGCATATAATGGGAGGGGGATGGGATGCCTCCGACACCCGGGAAGAGCAGACATCTTCTAGGATGGAGACACCCAACCACCGAACCGTCGTTCTAGTTCTTTGGCTACGGCAAAGATAAGATGATCCTGTCCGGGGGCAGCAACGATCTACAAAGTGAATGACAATTGTTAGCATTAGCGTTGCTCGGACGTTGGGACGTTGCGGGAGCGACCTACCTGTACACCGATTGGAAGCTTCTCACGGTCAAACCCAACCATGCAGGATGCGGCCGGTAGGCCGACGGTGTTAAACACCATCATGTACGTCGTATCGACCAGCTTGTGAAAGATGCGATAGTGGCGGTGGGCCGTGTTCGGGAAGCCCGGGTAGATAAACACACCGTCCGTGCCGAGCAGATCGATAAAGTCTTTGCGCAGCTTCTCCGTCTGGCTGTCGAGAAAGTCGAGCCGGGACTGGGGAATGTAGTTGTTCACGATGTGTTGCATCGGGCCAATCATTACCGAGGGCAGATCGGAATTGGACATGCCGAGCAGATACTTGAACACCTCGCGCTTGATCGTGGTGTCCGGTTTACCGTTCGCCTGCGGGCTGTAGATCGTTTCCACGTTCTTCATGCGCAACATTTTGCACACCGAAATGTCCAGCGTCCAGCGCAACCGCTTCAGGTTGACGCGCTGCGCGTTCAGGTGTGCGGCCACGTCACGGATCGCGTGCACAATGTCGGGATCGATCGGGCGCGTCAAACCGGACGGTCCATCGTTTTCCATGTAGTAACACTTGAGCGCCCCGATCGGTACCGTTTTGTCCAGCGTGACGGGTGCTCCTTCCGGATCGCGCATCGCTTCCAGCAGCAGCGGCAAATCCTCGGCGTACCGGCACATGGCCCCAGGCGTGAAGAAACTGCCCCAGTTCTCATCGTCACAGGACGGATGATGTCCGTACGGGGACACTACGTACGGGGATGGTTTGTGGCCAAACACACCGGTAAACATAGCGGGCAGTCGGGATGATCCGGCAATGTCGGTCGTAACTCCGAGCAGCGAACCGGCGGCCGCAATCAGTGCAGCCTCACCACCGGAAGATCCACCGGCGGTGCGTTGCAGGTTGTACGGATTGCGCGTCAGTCCCGTGCACTGGTTGTACGTTTCCCAACAGAGACACAGTTCGGGCGTGTTGCTCACCAGCAGTACCACGCCACCGGCATTCTTAATTTGCCGCACGACCGGTGCATCGTTGAGTGCAACCTTCCTTTCACGCATCTTACGACCGGCCGTATTGCTCATTCCTTCGACCGCTAAACTTTCCTTGATGGAAACGGGCAGTCCCAGCAGTGGCTTGGTGCGTGCCAGTGTCTCCGCAGTTCCGAGCGCACCTTTGGCCAGCTGTCGATCAATTTCGCGTGCCTCTTCCAGTGCGGCCTCGAACCGATCCTCGACGATCGCGTTCAGCAGGGGATTGACCTGCTGGCAACGTTGCACGTACGCACGGACCACGTCCTCGCTGCGCACTTCACCTTTGCGGATGCGTTCCGCCAGCACGGTGGCTGACAGGAGCAGCAGCGGGTTATCGATCGGTGGCAACTTGCGCCGCTCTATCCGGCTGCTGACGCACTGCGAGTACGGCATGACGAACCAGCTAAACACGCACATGGCTGCCCGTAGCAGCCGGCGTATAGCGAAACTCATTTGTCTGCAAAAAGGGAGGGTAAAAAAGAAAACATTGCATGATCAGGACACGATGGGGAACTGTATGTGTGAACAATATTGATGACACATTGCAGACATGATTCACGGACAACTCTTTGATAGACTGGAAGGCTTTAAAGAATTAGTGCAAGTACGGTACTTATTATAAAGCATCTGGTAAGATTTTTATCCCGCTTGAATGTCTCATAAAAATCTCCATTATCGACGATAGTTCCAGTATTAAAGTGGACAGTCTAATAATAAATTTGTTATCAAACAATAAACCATCACTGTTGAACCGTTACCAGACAGAAGCTAGCGGGGAAAAAAACAGGGAATTTGGTCTGATCCTCTGCTGGAACAAAGTCCGTTCGAGTGGTCACACGCAATGGACATCCGCTACTTGAGAATGCTACTTCACGAGGCCATACACACACTCTCCATGTAGGAAATCCGCATGGGCTTAAAGAGTGTAATTAGAAAATGTGTTTATGACCGTTCATTTTTAAATGACCTCAATCAGTTGCCGATCTAAAAAACAGCCCTATCTAACATTCCACACCGATACAAGGATGTGCATGCAAGCAGGGTTTTATTCCTTTTCTTTTGTGTAGTGGGTTTTGGGGGGCCCCGGCCAGAAGTGGATACTATAGACGATAGGTTTCTGGCAATTCCTGTGGGATTTATTTCCCATCGTTGCTTCGTTACACTTGTGACGCTGAAGTGTACCGTTGACGTTCGTCAACGTTGAAAGTATCTTGGATGTACGAAAATTCACGCGCACGATCGAACACCTTCTTTTACCGTCTCTTTGGGGGCTTGGATGGGGTGCAATAAATCGTAGTTTTATTGATTTGCAACCACCGTGCATTACGAGTGTTAATGTTAACCTTGAATCGGAACCAAGTTCGATAGTGGAAGAATACAGAGGTAGAGCGTGAACCACAACCACACACACACACACAAAACCACCAAAGAACTCCCTTTCGTATGCTTCAAGTGCGTGCATTATTGCTTTACATACAATATACTTGAACGGTACGCAAAGGAACATGAACGCGCACTTTATCACTTCACTGTGAAGCAATTGATTGAGGCACGCCAAGCGCATTTGTCGCCAAGTTTTTATATCGCTATTATCATCAAACAATGTATTCTATGCTGGTAGAATATCACACTATCTCGGACGAAACGAAAGAAATTGTTTTTTGTACATTTGGTAAGGCTTATCCAACATTGTAAGCGAACGATCGACGCACGATCCTCTGACAGCTTTTGATCGGTGCGATCGGCGATGATAACACGCCATTACACGAAAGCAGTGCGCGAAACAAAGAGGAACGATTACAAAATACAACACGTCACTAGAGAGATCAGTGGCCTGGCAGATTAAATGTATGCCGTACAGGAAGTTTGTCCCGAAACCAGTTTTGCTGTGTGGAACATAAACACGCACTCTCTAATCGGGCTTACGTACACGTACAACGTGCTTCACAGATTCTACACACACACGATACCTTTTTCTATTCTTCCGTAGGTTTTTATTTTGATCGAATATTTTGCACTACTTTCGCACCGAAACTTGCTTTGTTGCCGTTAGGTGAAAGCACGCCGTCACACCGTCCAGTGCTTGTGGAATGTGAGTGTTCGTAGCACACGGGTACGCACGCACGCACACCCCGCCAATTACATCGCGAGCATCGTATCGAGCTGATCGAGTGTCGAATGAATGCCAGCAGAAGAAGCAGATCGAGTTATTCGTACTTAGTGTCGGGCAACGAATTAAAGTGTACGCGAACGATCACTGGTACTGCAGCAGACTGACGGATACGTAGCCGTACGCCAGTGTGCGGGCTATTTCGTAACTTAATGATCAAGCTTGTACCGTGGATCAAGATCGGCTGCGTCGCACGTTTCCAACGAAAGCCAACTAACGAGTAACGAGCGAGCACCAGAGGACGATGACTGAGATTCCTTCTTTACGGGGTTCGAAAACACGAATGCGTGCGGGCTGCAACGATACGAAAGAAGCACCAGCGGAGAGACGCACCAGAGTTTGTTGGGAGAGTTTTCGGTGGAGCTCAACCAGTTTGCCAGTGTGGAACAAACAAAAAGCCATAATTTTTTTTTCTTCACAAACGTCGCTTCTTCCGTTCAAGGTCGTTGCAGAAGAAGGATTAGATGTAGCATACGGTATAGGATGAGATAAAAAAAAACATTCTCTAATGAAAAATACTACATTAACATTAAAGTGGCAGGTGTCTCAAAGCGGGACCAAGAACGATAAAACATTAAACAGCATAATGAACTTAAGCGAGACTTGGTTTTTCTTGTAACTAAATGCTGTACAACGATAAAGGCCTGTTTTTGTTTTCTAAATTGTGGTAAAATATAAACACATTTATAGCTATAATACACATTACGGTAACACAACAGTGAAGTGATAACATCAGTAAAAAAAAGTAATACCCATGTGAATATTCTAAGAATGCTAAAGTTTATATTGGTCCCACAAGTATCCATTATGGCTGTGAAGATCACCTATTCTATTCCATTCACATCAATTAAGTCACATTAAGACACAGCTTGCAGTTTAGTAATCCAAATCTAAAATCTTGGATGGTGTACCATTTCTACCAACACCGAGCTTCCGTATAACATGCAGATAACAGTGATCGTGACTTTAAAAATAACAAACAAAATCACATGTAATTTATACTGATGACCAAAATGGATGGCTATGTCACACACTGTTGATCCGTTGTATAGCAAATGTTGAAATGGATACTGCTTCACGGCAATCTGTTACTGTTACCAACAAATGTTTATACTTTACCCTCCAATGCGTGTAAAACAATACCAAACAAACAATGGGAATTTAACACTCCGTACCAGGATCGTACCTGATCTCGAAATACACTAATTGTTCCTGAGATGCACGCCAAGTAGCACGCCATTGCTATGTCGTAATGCAGGAAGTTTAGCTATTTTTTCTCTCCTCTCCAAACAATGCGATATTGCTGTTACGGTGGAAGACTCATTAATGGCAGCCCGCTGATCAAATCTCCATTCCCCAAAGTCGAACACCATGTAGGGGGGAAAGATTTGAATTTCAAACAGAACTGTTTATACATACTAAGCTACACAGAAGCTTCCCAAGCTAATGTCGCCTCGGGGGTCATGGGGTTGGTTTATCTAATGGCAGGCAAATTAATGGTGTTGATATACCGTACCATGCCACCAATGCAGTTGATAGATTTTAAGCTGCTGTCTTCGCTCAGAGCGACAGCAGTTCGACAACGGGTGATTTAAAATGAATTAGTCAAGAGCAGCGGCACAAGAAAGGTTTTAGACCCCATTCCGCCAGTCGGACATTGGGTGATAGATTAGCGTTGGGATACCCAAAGCACAGCCTAATGATCTATTAACGCTGAGAAGCGGATTGGGTGCTGTTTGAAAGGAAACAGTGTTGGTAAAGTCGAAGGGTAAAGGATGTTGATGAGCCCTGTGAACTACAGAGAGCGTTATATCGGTTACCCAAAACAAAAACACACACAAAATTGCGTAGGATTGTGCGAGATATCTCCGGCTTAACCTCGAAATCCCACCGTTGCGATCGAGTGTCAATCAAGTAATACGATCTTTGCCGATCGCAAGACACGATATGCTGCAATCAACCGTCACAAATCAAGCTCACAAAGTTCGACGACATCGACAGGATTGATTGATAATCTTCTGTCAGCGTGTTTTGAGTTTCACTTTTCAAACTCACCGTCCACCACGGGTCAGGGTGCGTTCCGTTTGGGGAACTCCCTATGGCTGGGGCGGTGAATTTGGAAGCCCTTGCCAGCGTACGGTTCGTTCATCTTAATGAGATGCCCACTGGTTAGGTGTGACCCCGATCGCTTTGGAAGACAGGAGTGAACGTCCTTCGCGAGAGTTGCCGGCCGGTTGACCTGTTGCTTGACACAATTGTACCTTTGAAACGCGCGACGTTTCATAACCTCTCTGGTGCGTTTCGCGCAATTTCACAAAAGGGAAACCGGCACAACAGAGACAAACGGATCAGCAAAAGTAGGAAAGAAGGAACGGTGCACGAGGGAATGTGCGAATCTTTTACGTCAGTTTGTGTGGCTGCGGTGTACCATATCCTATTTGTTTGCGCACTCCAAGATGGCCGTGGTGAGTGTGCGATGCATTTGCGTCTGCTGAAACAAGTCAACAACATAACGCAAACAGAAACGGTGGACTCGTGGACTGATGCAGTGTGGTGGCGCAGTATGTTTGATGCAGGTGGACAAGGTCAGTCAGTTCGCTTTGTTGCATCTTATGCAACGGGGAAGTGTGAGAAGCGTGTGATAACACCTCGGCTGACCAATTGAAACAATGTGTGACGGTTATGAAGCGATTCGTATTGATCATTCCAAATTTAGTGCGGGGGGTGTGTGCCAATTGGATAATGAGAAATAAATTTATTTTCGACGATCTGTTTGATTGATTGGAGAACTTGCCACAAAATACCTTATAATGTATTTAACGAAAAGTATTGATACGATTTTTAGTTGTTCATTTCATCAACCTTTAAACCAGCATCTACATTTAACACCTACAAAGTTGACATTTTCTATTACAGACCGATGGAGCATATCCCAATTTGTAGTTTAATATATGCGTTGATAATAGACTCTGTTAAGCTAACGATTGCTCGTCCCTCATGTACTTAGCCCAAACCCACAAATCAGCTGTGTTAAATAAATCGAAACGGTTCTTATTTGCTAATAAATAAATAAATAGCAAATTAACACTCGCACTTCGTTTAGGAAATTGTCCACAACAGTAAAACACAAACACAGTTCACTAATTGACGCTAATTGAAAACTTAAATATGGCTACACGTATAACGCTTAAACAGGCAAACAATGCACAGAATAATTCCACTGCCAAAAAGGTCAACCTTCTGAACATGGGTAAGCATTAGTCGGGGCGATCTTCCTCTAACAAGCCCGATTAAATGGAATGAAAAATATAGCAGCGTCTAAAAACAAGCGAAGAGATTAACATTTCTTCCGCGCAAACAATAAACTAGGCATTATCTTGCTGATAAAATGCGAATCAAATCAATACAACCTTCGTTGCGGGGTTTCCGTGTTAAATTTGATACGCACAGACCATACGACCGGGTCTTTTAGTTTTCTTCTAACTGGAATGACCGGAGTTGGTGCCAATCGCTGCCTGGAAGATAAAAGCAGAAGAGAAGTCCCCAATTCTTGAGGTTCGGTTTCGTTTGACAGTGAATAATCATTACCTTCCCGACGTTTTCGACTTCTACAATCCGGTTCCATGTATATTTTTGGTGCTTATGCTTATTGAATGAAGCATTCATATATGCATACTACATTAGCAAGCGACAAGAAAGATGCATAAAAGCATTTCATTTACATTTCTTCCAGTGTTTTAGTAGCTACGCTTAAAAGAAGAAACGAGATTTTCGCTCTAAAGACATTTTGCATATAAAGCGGTTAAGCAATAAAATATTTAACCATTTTTTCTTCTTCCAGTTAGTGACTTGTTTTTGCTACAACGATGTGTGCCAAAATGCAGGCGACGATAGCCATCGAATGCCACCACTTTACCACTAGTTTCCGGCGTGTTAAATAAATTGCTTCATTTATAAAACACTTTACTGCGATCGTTGTCGATCTGCAAACATCTTTTGCGACCGGAAATGTAATCACAGCATATGCTGCAAGTGCAGTGGTGCGAAAGGAAGAAATGTCCACCATCACACAAAAACCGTACTATTATGGTGCAGATTTAATTAAATGACTTAACGCACGTGTCATCATGAGTGTATCATGACGTACAATTAGAATGGAATTTTTGTTGGTCTTTTTACACTAGAAGTGCTACACTCGAGTGGAGGAACACACGTTTTTTTTTAGCTCCTTCAAATGCATCATAAAGTGCGATTATTACACGCACACACGTACCGCGCGTATCGAGCGCAGCGAACACGTTGATGGGTGAACAATCAGCAAAGGGGGTAAGGTTTTTTGATGCATTATGCATCTTTTTTTTGCAGTGGTGCAAATGAATATTTAAAAAAAAAGATCATTCACTGCATTAAACAGTTTAATTAATAAAGCTGTGATAACTTTCACAAAATTCTATTTGAATGCAATGTTTAGAAAAGGAAATTTCTATTCAAGAATAAACCCATCTCAGCAACCTTTGCCGAAACTGACCTATCCTAAACCAACTCATGCGTCTATTTTCGTCTCTCGTTTACAGACACACACACACATACACACTCTGTTTATGCTTCTATGCACATGATCAATAAATTAATAAAACGAAAAAAAGCAACTGACCGAATTTATGCATTCGACCAGAGACACATTTTAGCAGCGGAAGCACTTTTTGTTTTTGGTGGCTCAAATGTTCAAACAGTGCATACCGTTGCGGTCACAGACGGGGAAATGGTTTTGTTTATTTTGAGGTTTACCTTTAAAAAAAAAGAAAAACGAATTCAACTTCGCCACTAGGATCGATATTTTCAATTCACCACCAATCGCACTAAAACGTTAAAAATGCCAGTCGGGGTAATAACAGCGTCCAATTGACAGCCTTTTTCCGAAGGTAAGCGCACACTTTTTAGATTTACAATTTCATATTGAATTTCTGTGGATCGAGGATGGATTGCGATTCGAACACTAAACCACGTACGACGTTGCCGTCGTTGTGCGGCTTGCGAAACAATATCAAACAATAGTGGTGTGCTTTCACTCCGTTTTGCTTGGATGTGCCAGCTGATCCGCCACCATTTGTTGTGAAGATATGTGTGGCAGCCCGACCTGACCTGACTCCTGCATCGGGTGGGGCGAAAGGTGTATTTAATTTTCCACCCAAAGCTCGAACCACCGTACAGCACCTGAACCATAACAAACGGATTTCGCTAGCCGGACACGGTTTCGTGCGCTTTTTTCCGTCGTTTTTGACACAGTTTCGCGCGATGGGCAGAGACAGCCTCCTTCGATGAGGAAAATTGCATCCTCAAAGCATCACACAACCACCTAGAGCACGGAAACAAATTCACACAAAAAAAAAACACACACCCACACACAAAACTTACTGGTTACATTCGCGGACCACTTTGCGGTAGCACTTGGCATAAATGAGCCGTAGGAATTCTACCAGCGCCTTCAGCGGCGAACTCATCGTCGATGATTCCGGTTCGATTTTCATTGAAAAACTCGTTTTGCTATCCGGCTGTTTTGTTACTTTGCAGCAACAATCTGCACATTTAATACTGTTCCCTGGTGGTGCGGAAAGGGGTTGTCCCTCGACTCCTGCCTGGACGTCGTTGCGCGTAAACTTGAGCGAGCTTAATGGAAAACGATGGCCGTAGAAGTGTGGTTTTGTTGCAGGTATAATGACGATTGCGCGTCCCGAAGTGGCAAAAGGTTCCGCGATACCGAAAAGCCGAAGCTTGCCTCTGTACCTTTCAAACGAGTGTAAACGAGAAAGCACGTCCCGCACGGAACACTCACCCTAATGGTGTGCACGTTTCACCCCTACGCAGAGCAATGCCGATATGGTTGCAACCCCTAACGCACGCAGTGTTGTAGAGAGTGCGGTTTGCTGTTTGTTACTCGCTGCGAGAAAATCCATTACGATTATGTTCATTTTGTGCTGATAAATGCTGAATTCTGTCTATGGCACGATTTAAGTTCTACTAATGATGTAAATTAAAATAAGTCATGTGCAAAAGCAACGCACACTATGTGAAATGTGCACAGCAAGCGGTGCGTTTGATGGAGTTTGACAGCTCTGCATTCAGGGGTGTAGTTTTATACGTAGTTTCAGGAAAGATGACACGATTTCGTTTTCAAATCATTTACACATGTCCGCTAATTTTTTATTTCCTCTCTAGTTTTTCATTTCAATCGTTTTGACAGATCAAATATGAGATTTGATTAGTGGATGTTTCTAGTTCAGTTTTAGTGTAATGAAATTACGTTCAATATAGTCAACTTCATAATAAATTTACTGCAGTAACAATACAAAGAAAATATTTGCCAACATAATAACCACCTTGAAACGATAAAAAGCGAGAAACGTCCGTTGCTAGAGTAACAACGACAAGCTAAAAGCGTAATCCCTGATCTCAGTAACCACCTGCAGCTATGTTTCGATCAGTGCTTGGTAAAATGAAACGTGTTTATGTTCAACCCGTATGTAAGACGCATGCTAACCTTCAAGTTCAATAGTCACACATTTTTCTTCCTTCGATCGAAAGATATACGGGAGGACGAATCGAACTATTCCTCTTGCTGTCGTTGAACCTCTTCAGATATATTTCGTAGCGATTTGGTTGCTTCTTTGCCACACTGCTCAGATTGACTTCATTCTTCGATTTTGGTCTCACGATGTATACCTTGTCGGAGGTTTTCGGTACGCGTGCCCGCTGGACCCAACCTTTATCACCCGGACGGATAACCGTCTTATTTGTTTCGAACAGCCAACTATCTGACTGAGCGATTGAGTTAGAAGGAACGACATCCGGTGGTGTAGATAGTTTGTTGTGCTGTTTCGACAGTTGTTTCAGATCACGACAGCGACGTTCTTCACGGGTCATCCCATTGAAGTCAGTACTAATGTTGTAAACGCACCGAAACCATCTGGCGATCAGTACTTCTGCCCGTTTCCGATTGGCTTTCGTTTCTTTCGGGTGTTTGTACAGATACATTACCGCTTTGCCTATCCCGGACAGTTTTAGGTAGTGCTTATCGATGGTTAGAAAATTGATTAACAGTTTCAGAATGCCCTCACGAATCTGCAAACATGGTAGTGCTTTGTTGGGTAGCGGTGTGATCCACTCGGCTAGTACATGCAGCACATTGTGGTTGAGCAACGTCTGCTGCAGGTCCTTCTTAATCAACTGTTGCATTACTTTGTTCAGAATGGCAATCTTTTTCGTGGCTGGCTTACCGTCTAGGTTTAGTAGCCGATCTTGCGTGGCACACTGTTTCATTTGTTCCAATAGTTCCACTATCATATCTTCGGTTTCGATAGATATTTGTTTTTGATTTTGCCTACGACGATGGGCATTCTCCGCTTTCCTGCGAGTTCTCATAATGTCAAAATCCGACATAAATTGAGCGCGTTCCGACTCATCTACTATGATATCTTCGACGGTGTCGTGTACTATGATCGTGTTTTCCTGCTCTTTCTTGTTTATAGTTTTCGCAGGAGCACCAGATGAATGTGTATCGGTCTGGATGTTGACCTCCTCGTCGTCATATTGTAGGCGCAATCGAATTGACGAATCGTCCATCATACTGTCTGCAGCACTTGATTTCGGAGATGTAGAACAAACGCGCGAGTTGTAACGTAGACGTTTCTCCGCTTTCTTGCAAGGTCTCATAATGTCAAAATCCGACATAAATTGAGCGCGTTCCGACTCATCTACTATGATATCTTCGACGGTGTCGTGTACTATGATTGTGTTTTCCTGCTCTTTCTTGTTTATAATTTTCGCACCAGCACCAGATGAATGAGTATCGGTCTGGATGTTGACCTCCTCGTCGTCATGTTGTAGACGCAATCGAATTGACGAATCGTCCATCATACTGTCTGCAGCACTTGATTTCGGAGATGTAGAACAAACGCGCGAGTTGTAACGTAGACGTTTCTTCGCTTTCTTGCGAGGTCTCATAATGTCAAAATCCGTCATAAATTGAGTGCGTTCCGACTCATTGACTATGAAATCCTCGTCGGTGTCGTATCCTGTCGTTCCGTTTGCAGCACGTGATTTCGGAGATGTAGAACGAACGCGCAAGTTGGAACGTAGACGTTTCTCCGCTTTCTTGCAAGGTCTCATAATGTCAAAATCCGACATAAATTGAGCGCGTTCCGACTCATCTACTATGATATCTTCGACGGTGTCGTGTACTATGATTGTGTTTTCCTGCTCTTTCTTGTTTATAATTTTCGCACCAGCACCAGATGAATGAGTATCGGTCTGGATGTTGTCCTCCTCGTCGACATGTTGTAGGCGCAATCGAATTGACGAATCGTCCATCATATTGTCTGCAGCACTTGATTTCGGAGATGTAGAACAAACGAGCGAGTTATAACGTAGACGTTTCTTCGCTTTCTTGCGAGGTCTCATAATGTCAAAATCCGTCATAAATTTAGTGCGTTCTGACTCATCTACTATGAAATCCTCGACAGTGTGGTGTACTATGATCGTGTCTTCCTGCTCTTTCTTGTTTATAGTTTTCGCAGCAGCACCAGATGAATGTGTATCGGTCTGGATGTTGACCTCCTCGTCGTCATGTTGTAGACGCAATCGAATTGACGAATCGTCCATCATACTACCTGCAGCACATGATTTCGGAAATGTAGAACAAACGCGCGAGTTGGAACGTAGACGTTTCTTCGCATTCTCGACGGTGTCGTGTACTATGATTGTGTCTTCCTGCTCTTTCTTGTTTATAGTTTTCGCAGCAGCACCAGATGGATATGTATCGGTTTGGATGTTGACCTCCACGTCTTTACTTGAATCGTCCATCATACTACCTGCAGCACATGATTTCGGAGATGTAGAACAAACGCGCGAGTTGGAACGTAGACGTTTCTTCGCATTCTCGACGGTGTCGTGTACTATGATTGTGTCTTCCTGCTCTTTCTTGTTTATAGTTTTCGCAGCAGCACCAGATGGATATGTATCGGTTTGGATGTTGACCTCCACGTCTTTACTTGAATCGTCCATCATACTGCCTGCAGAACTTGATTTTGGAGATGTAGAACAAACGCGCGAGTTGGAACGTAGACGTTTCTTCGCTTTCTCGACGGTGTCGTGTACTATGATTGTGTCTTCCTGCTCTTTCTTGTTTATAGTTTTCGCAACATCCCCAGATGAATGTGTATCGGTCTGGATGTTGACCTCCACGTCTTTACTTGAATCGTCCATCATACTGCCTGCAGCACTTGATTTCGGAGATGTAGAACAAACGCGCGAGTTGGAACGTAGACGTTTCTTCGCATTCTCGACGGTGTCGTGTACTATGATTGTGTCTTCCTGCTGTTTCTTGTTTATAATTTTCGTAGCAACACCAGATAAATGCGAATCGGTATGAATGCAGACCATCTTAACTTCACTTGAATCGTCCAAAGTACTATCTGCACCACTTGATTTCGGAGATGTAGACCGAATGCGCGAGTTGGAACGTAGACGTTTGTTGTATTCATTGGACAGGCTACTAGGATGGGTTTGCTTTTTGCAGTTAGTAGTTTGAGCTCGTTGAATGTTGGTTTCCGATTCGTTATCGTTCCGTTTCGACGTTTTATCATTTTGTGAACCGTTGCAGATGCGTGGTGAACGCCGCAGACGTTGGTTTTTATGGGGTTCTTTAGTCGCACTCTGAAAATCACTGCCGGTATCATCCGATCGTTTGCGCTTAGATTTAACCAATCTGTTAATTTTCACAATGATTCCAGTATCTTGGGCATAATTTGCTAACTTTCTTTTCGCTTTTCTTTTCATGAAGGCGAAGATTTCGACTGCCTAGACGGCAAAAAAGAAGCACGTGAAAGAGAATAACAACAATTTACGCAAATACGGAATTTGCACTGTATAGAAACGTCAGTAGCGTAAGAAACATTTTTGAATTTTGTATTTTTACAGCGGTTTATTTCGGCTGCACGCGTTTACCACCGTGAACATAGTGACCGACCATGGTGCACTTTTGACAGTCGGTGTCATCTTCGGAAACGTTCGGTGTTTGCGTTTACAGTCGCAGATTGAAGGACATTCAAAAGTGCAAGTTGTTCAGAAAGAAGAAGAAGTTGTTGTTTTCCCTCTTCGGCAAGTCGGTGAGTGTTATTTTGTGCTGACTGTAATTCGCTACATTGCGTTCATTATCGTGTGTAAACTAAATTTTCGACGCTTTCCAGCTAGATCAACAAGTAAATATGTCTATCCTCGCGTACAACGGTGGCTGCGTGGTGGCAATGAAGGGCAAGAACTGTGTGGCTATTGCCACCGATCACCGGTTCGGTGTGCAGGCACAAACCATCTCCACAGACTTTGAGAAGGTGTTCGAAATCAATCCACACATGTATCTGGGATTGGTTGGCCTGCAGACAGACATCCTAACCGTGTACCAGCGGTTACTGTTCCGCAAAAATCTGTACGAAGTGCGAGAAAATCGACAGATGACACCGGAGCGCTTTGCGGCCATGCTTTCCAACTTCCTGTACGAGAAGCGCTTCGGACCGTACTTCATCGAGCCGGTGATTGCTGGGTTGGACCCGAAAACGTACGAACCGTTCATCTGCAACATGGATCTTATCGGATGCCCCAATCTGCCGAACGATTTCGTGGTGGCCGGTACGTGCGCGGAACAGCTGTACGGTATGTGTGAAACGCTCTGGAAGCCGGACCTGGAACCGAACAGTCTGTTCGAGGTGATCTCCCAAGCGTTGGTGAACGCGTTCGATCGGGACGCCATCTCCGGTTGGGGCGCAACGGTGTACATCATCGAGAAGGAGAAGATAACGGTGAAGAAGCTGAAGACACGCATGGATTAGTGCCGGAAGTTTGCGCTGTGGAAGCGTGAGAAGTTCTTACACCTTTTGGGGAGCTTTCCTGTTTCCTTTATTAATACTTTCCGTTTCATTTAAGCTCGGTCAGCGTTTGTAATATGGTAAATAAAAAAAGAAGCAAAACACCATTCAAAAAAGGGATCCAGAGCTTTACGAGAGTGTTCTGTTCGAACTGAGAAACGTTTTTGGTAAGTAGATGGTAGCGATTCGGTTTTCGGACACCTGGAACTTACTTGGAAGGCCACCGTGAAAGCTTAGATTTACATAAAGCGGTGGTTTATTTCTGTGTTTTTGGTTTGGTTTTCCATTCTGGAGATGAGCGTTTCACATTTTCGCGGTCCTCGTTCGCCACAGTGTGCTGGCACATGACGCTGTGGTGGCGCTCGATGTATGCGGTACTTGTATACAAGTTAATTTGTGTTACAATACGCGCGCGTATTCTGCCACGGGGAGTGATAATATCATCTTAAGTGGAGCAATTTTTTTTACATTCTCTGCACAAGGAATTGCACCATATCTATCGTTTCATATAGATGTACGGTTAATAGGTCGCATAATTGTATGTTTACGTTTTCTTCGCCCATTTCCTACTAGTTGATAAAAGAGTTAACAAACGTTTGTTAAACTAAACAGTAAAATTCCATAAGAAGAATATAATTAGAGAGATCGGGCGGAAAAGCTACAAACAAAACAGCGAAAGACACAAAGAGAAAGCTCGTTCCGATTGGCATGCTGCTGCTGAAATCCTTTCCCCTCCAATCTAATCAGTCTTCTGGTATTGGCGCTGAATTTAAACATTCAAATTCAGCCTCATCATCAGGTGGCACGTTTCAGCAGCAGCAGCATCATGTCCACAAAGTCTCCATTATAAACGATAGATTTGGAAACGAAAACCAACAAAGCAAAATAAAACTGCCAATTGGGTGTT
Source organism: Anopheles rivulorum (assembly GCA_018908115.1). Lineage (NCBI taxonomy): Eukaryota > Metazoa > Arthropoda > Insecta > Diptera > Culicidae > Anopheles > Anopheles rivulorum. Next base: position 2,377,043 of record STHB01000006.1, read on the forward strand.
ACTGTTTTTGAGGATTTGATTTTCTTTTAATTGTTCCTTTCTTTCTAGCCCGTTTCGCGGCTGCTAAGTAGTGCCGCTTTCGAGTGGCCCTTATAATGGTCTTCCTGTTCTGCACTTCTAACGCTAATGAGAACGTACATTTCAGCTTGCTTTACAGTACAACATATAAAATAAAACGAATACGACGCCACATTGACTAAAACCACGGGTTGAACATAAACTTACAAATAAATATTACAGCATTTCCATCCTAACGCGGGTGTGTTTTTTTTCTTGTAATGTATGTTGCCCTTCCTTCGCCGTAGTTGGTGAATTGGAGAATTCAGCATTTGAACGGCCTTACGGTGATGTAAGTGTATATGTATATGTATGTATATATATATATTTGGGTCTATATATAAATAAGCTTTTCTCTTTTACAGGCCATCGCTATATATGCTGGCCACCGTGTAGTTAGCCCTGCATAAGTAGCGCTGATGCTTACATAGCTAAACCATTACGAGCACATTGCCTCAGCGCCCATTGGCGCTGTTCCTGTTCGCGATCGATCACTCTGCCTCGAATATCCCACCTCCTATGTTAGACCATTTGTTTAGCGTACTTAAAATGCAAAAAAAGCCTTCCCCTTTTTTTTGCACTGCTTTGCACGGCTTTGACCATCCCGCGTGGCAAAGCAGAACTAATGATATAGCAGTAATAGTGGCAACCGGCATATCGGTTCCATAGACTATTCTTGTTCCGTGGTCCGTAGCGTTCGGAACATTCTTCGACCCGTTGGCCATTGTTTTATAGTGATTAAGATAATTAAGCCAACCTTCACCCGGTGATTGTAAGCCGGTACAGACCTAGTGTTCACGTATGTTTCTCTAGCTGCCCTACCGGATATTGGTTAAACTACGGCCAGCCTCCGGTTGCGTGTAAAGATCGTAAGAGTGTTGCTGTAAAATTTGCATTACAAAAACAAAAAAATACGTCGTTCGTTCGTATCGTGTGGTTGTAAATTTTGACTACACCTTTTGCTCTATGGGATTTCGCAGTTCCCATCCCAGTATTCGATTGGATCGTACAAGAATGATTTAGAGAAATGGAAACTCTAGTTAGCGAGATATGGGAAACTTTCTCCTCCGGACTGCTGCTACCTAAATGTTTGCATTGAATTTTGCANATGTGTGAAACGCTCTGGAAGCCGGACCTGGAACCGAACAGTCTGTTCGAGGTGATCTCCCAAGCGTTGGTGAACGCGTTCGATCGGGACGCCATCTCCGGTTGGGGCGCAACGGTGTACATCATCGAGAAGGAGAAGATAACGGTGAAGAAGCTGAAGACACGCATGGATTAGTGCCGGAAGTTTGCGCTGTGGAAGCGTGAGAAGTTCTTACACCTTTTGGGGAGCTTTCCTGTTTCCTTTATTAATACTTTCCGTTTCATTTAAGCTCGGTCAGCGTTTGTAATATGGTAAATAAAAAAAGAAGCAAAACACCATTCAAAAAAGGGATCCAGAGCTTCACGAGAGTGTTCTGTTCGAACTGAGAAACGTTTTTGGTAAGTAGATGGTAGCGATTCGGTTTTCGGACACCAGGAACTTACTTGGAAAGCCACCGTGAAAGCTTAGATTTACATAAAGCGGTGGTTTATTTCTGTGTTTTTGGTTTGGTTTTCCATTCTGGAGATGAGCGTTTCGCATTTTCGCGTTCCTCGTTCGCGACAGTGTGCTGGCACATGACGCTGTGGTGGCGCTCGATGTATGCGGTACTTGTATACAAGTTAATCTGTGTTACAATACGCGCGCGTATTCTGCCACGGGGAGTGATAATATCATCTTAAGTGGAGCAATTTGTTTTTACATTCTCTGCACAAGGAATTGCACCATATCTATCGTTTCATATAGATGTACGGTTAATAGGTCGCATAATTGTATGTTTACGTTTTCTTCGCCCATTTCCTACTAGTTGATAAAAGAGTTAACAAACGTTTGTTAAACTAAATAGTAAAATTTCATAAGAAGGATAGAATTAGAGAGCGGAAAAGCTACAAACAAAACAGCGAAAGACACAAAGAGAAAGCTCGTTCCGATTGGCATGCTGCTGCTGAAATCCTTCCCCCTCCAATCTAATCAGTCTTCTGGTATTGGCGCCGAATTTAAACATTCAAATTCAGCCTCATCATCAGGTGGCACGTTTCAGCAGCAGCAGCATTTCCACAAAGTCTTCATTATAAACGATAGATTTGGAAACGAAAACCAACAAAGCAAAATAAAACTGCCAATTGGGTGTTACTGTTTTTGAGGATTTGATTTTCTTTTAATTGTTCCTTTCTTTCTCGCCCGTTTCGCGGCTGCTAAGTAGTGCCGCTTTCGTGTGGCCCTTATTGTGGGCTTCCCGTTCTGCACTTCTAACGCTAATGAGAACGTACATTTCAGCTTGCTTTACAGTACAACATATAAAATAAAACGAATACGACGCCACATTGACTAAAACCACGGGTTGAACATAAACTTACAAATAAATATTACAGCATTTCCATCCTAACGCGGGTGTGTTTTTTTTTTTCTTGTAATGTATGTTGCCCTTCCTTCGCCGTAGTTGGTGAATTCAGCATTTGAACGGCCTTACGGTGATGTAAGTGTATATGTATATGTATGTATATATATATATTTGGGTCTATATATAAATAAGCTTTTCTCTTTTACAGGCCATCACTATATACGCTGGCCACCGTGTAGTTAGCCCTGCATAAGTAGCGCTGATGCTTACATAGCTAAACCATTACGAGCACATTGCCTCAGCGCCCATTGGCGCTGTTCCTGTTCGCGATCGATCACTCTGCCTCGAATATCCCACCTCCTATGTTAGACCATTTGTTTAGCGTACTTAAAATGCAAAAAAGCCTCCCCTTTTTTTTGCACTGCTTTGCACGGCTTTGACCATCCCGCGTGGCAAAGCAGAACTAATGATATAGCAGTAATAGTGGCAACCGGCATATCGGTTCCATAGACTATTCTTGTTCCGTGGTCCGTAGCGTTCGGAACATTCTTCGACCCGTTGGCCATTGTTTTATAGTGATTAAGATAATTAAGCCAACCTTCACCCGGTGATTGTAAGCCGGTACAGACCTAGTGTTCACGTATGTTTCTCTAGCTGCCCTACCGGATATTGGTTAAACTACGGCCAGCCTCCGGTTGCGTGTAAAGATCGTAAGAGTGTTGCTGTAAAATTTGCATTACAAAAACAAAAAAATACGTCGTTCGTTCGTATCGTGTGGTTGTAAATTTTGACTACACCTTTTGCTCTATGGGATTTCGCAGTTCCCATCCCAGTATTCGATTGGATCGTACAAGAATGATTTAGAGAAATGGAAACTCTAGTTAGCGAGATATGGGAAACTTTCTCCTCCGGACTGCTGCTACCTAAATGTTTGCATTGAATTTTGCATGTGTCCTTAGCCTTTGGATCGATTCCTTGAGCTCGTTCATTTACTGATAGGGATGATCGTGTGTTTGTTGGTTTGTTTGTTTGTTTGTTTGCTTATGATTTTGCTTGTCCTTATTGTTGCTAATGCCTTTTCTCTCCGGCCACGGGTTCTGAGCCGTTTGCTATATGCTTCGTCATTAGTTTATTGTTTTGGGTTGCCTATTTACGTTCAATATACTGCCACAATACACCTACTAGCATTATATGTATATATGTATATGGTACGCTACCTGTTCCACTACCGTTGTGCGCCAAATATAGGCGCTGCGCGAAGTAGAAAGCGAAAAATCGGTCTCATGTTAATATTGTCCTGTGGTTACAATACTTGTTTTGCTGCAAATTCTCTGTTCCGCGTCGAACGGATCGATCCGCTAATCCGTCGAAAGCCGTACGCGTACGCGGAGCGTATGGATCTGGACGCTTGTACAATTTTGCGATTCCTGTTTCCTGTATGGTATGGCTTTTGTTCTGGTTTTGCCTTCTGCTGGATAAGGTTGGATGGTTCAGATGAGTTTGGCCTACGCAGTGAGTGAGTATAAATCGTTCAAAATACATTCCCGCTCGGCTAAATACTTGGCCGCACATTCTTTGGTGATTGAACACAGCTGTTCGCCACTGGTGATCGCTGTGGTGGGGGGGGTTTTTTTTTTTAATGGGGTTGTGAAAATATACAGCTTCCTATGCTGATCGTGTATGATGATCTCACACACACACGATCCACTACACGGTGTACGGGAGTAAAACAGTGATATGACGAGATTCGGATTGTTTCCATCGTGGTCAATTGTGTTACGGATATGCGTTTGCGGTGCAGTCTACATGTTTGTGGTTGGTAGGTATATTACTGGCAATAGGTTCGCGCTCCGAATACGAACCTGACATCTCTACAATGCGATGAAGCGGGGGTAGTACATATACTATGTGGCCTGATGGGCCTATGTGGCCTTCACGTAGAGAGACTGTTGCATATGAGGTTAGCGGAAGGAGTTAAAGCTGAAGAAGGAGATTAACCGTACCGGGCGACACACGAATGATCATGATGTGCCGTGGCATGACGTAATGATCGATAACGAATCGCGGGGATATGAAAACATTACATCGTACAGATTAGGATCGTTATATACCTACACTAAACGGGCTTATGTACACGAAACACGTTCTGCTATTGCGCGAACTTGTCCCTCAGAACAAATAAAATAAGAGATGATTAAGTTAATGCTAATGCTAAGTATACAAGACCTATGTGTGTTTTTGTTCGTTAATATTGTACAGGGGAAAAAAATGTCGAACGAAACCAAAAATCTGGTATGTTGTGCGCCTGTTTATGGTATTGTTTGATTGTTTCTTCAAAACTTTTGGTTACGTGAGATGATCTCGGGACACACAGTTCAGGAGCAAACCGGGCAAAACCTTAATGCTGCAGCTGCATGCCATTGATCTGTGACGCGTTTATGTACATTTCCCGATCCTGATCGGATATCATCGAGTAGTTGGCGGAATCGCGATCCTCCGGGATGGTGGCCGGCGGCAGAAACGTGCTATGGTTGGAGTGCGAGTGTACCGGCATCGCCGACGGCATGGCCAGCGGGTCGTGCAGCAGCTTGGAGAAGGTGTGATGTCCAGCACCGAGCCCCAGATGCCCGTACGGTGATTCGGCGTTCTTCATGTACGGCAGCCGCTTCAGGAACTGGTTGGAAGAGGTCGCGTACCGCACATCGTTCGGTAGTGTCGTACGCTGGTGCTGCTGCTGAATCTGTTGCCGCGAGCCGGAATGCGGCGGCGTGAAGGATGTCTGCGAATGGTAGTGATGCTGCTGATGCTGCTGGTGATAGCCGGCCGGCAGCGGCATCGTGCTGCACTGTGGATAGTCCGCCCGGTGCATATCGGAGGCGCCGCGCGATAACGGCAACGTCGCGCTAGTGCCGTCCTTGTTGAAGCTCGACATCTTCATGTTGGTCGAGCGGCCGAACGGTTCCTCCTGGATGGCGGGCGGTGGCGCTTTGATGATCGATTTGTACGGCCCAGACCGGGGTCTGATGACGACCTCGTCACGCTCCTCGCCCGAATGCACACCGCTGGACGTTTCCGACGGTGCATCGCGACAGTCGGGCGGTGACGTGGAGCTTTCGGTCGAGGTGGAATCGGACCGCGGAGTGAGCGCTTCCGTCGGCATACCCGAGTCGGCCCGACGCAGGCAGCGTGGTGTTGAACCGGGAGCCTACCGGAAAGGGAAAAGCAAGTTAATGTCAGATGATGGCGCATTTCAAGGCTGGGTTCGCAAGACTGTGCCACACTTACAGCGTTCTCCAGATGGTTGTGTACGGTCACGGTGACCGGTGCCAGCGGACTGCTGAGCTGTTCCGGCGATCGCATGAACGTTTCGCGTGACATCGTACGGCTGATCGGTGGTTCGAGATCGCGCGTCGACGCATACGTCACGCTATCGTCCCGCACACAGGCGAGCAGTTTGCCCTCCTCCGATGTGTCGTCCGCATGATCGTTAGCGCTACCGACGAGCGTGTTGCTGTTGCTGGCCTCATCGAGCAAATCACAGTCATCCAGCTGGGGCGGTGGCGGTGGTGGTGGGGGAGGCGATCCGGAGGGGGCGGGATGTTCGTAGGGGCCGAGATGCAGCAGATCGGCCGCCGGGCCCCTTAGCGTAGCGTAGTCTCCGTCATCAACTTCCCCCGTAATACTGGACATACGTATCGTGGTTCCACCGGACGGATGGCTAAAGTTCATGAGGGCGAAGAAATACAACAATAGGAAGGCCATTAGTAAGAAGGTTGGCAAAAACAAAAATGAAATTTGTAAAATTGACAAACACAAACGAAACAAACAAAGACAAGCATTCTAAACAACGGCACAAACACTAGGTGATATGACGGATATGATGGCGTGGTGCAATCTTAATTACTGACTCGAAAGAATGGTGCAACAAGTGTACGCGAACGGAAATAATGTAAGCGCAGTTTTACGCTTCCCAACACATACATGCCATGCTTCTCCGAAAAAGTAAATCATGTTCTTTAACAAAAAATTAAATAAATAAAAAACACACACGAAAAAAGCACACTAACTAATGGAAACGAACAAACACGGTACGGGCGCGAGAGCGCAACCCGCGGTACTTGGGTAAGACTTGTCTTGTGTATGCTTTACCGCTTGCTGCCATGTTCATGTGGACCGTGAGCATGTGCGGAGGACGTACTGGTTACTTCATTGAATGTTACTTTGAGCTTCGGTGAGTTCGGTGCAATCTTCGGCCAGTAGATGGTTTCCTCTTCGTCGCCGCCCGAACCGGATCCGGGCCCACCGGGACCACTGCCCGGACCACCCGGTCCACCCGGTCCACCCTGCACCGCATTCACCGGCGTACCGTTCGGTGAGCGAAGACTTCCATTGCCACGCAGCAATGGTTGACTGGAGGTGCCGGATGTTCCGACGTGACGGACACCATCTAGCGGCGGGAGCTTAAAGTGCCAGCGACGTTTAGCCGTCAGTCCTAACCACAGGACGATCCACAGGAACAGATGTATTACCGAGCCAAGAGCTGCAAATGGAAAGAAAAACAGTAAGAGCGGTGATCGGTTAGCTGGGTTGCTGGGCGCGTTACTTACCGGCCGCTAGTACAGCACCGTCAAGACTTCCCCGATAGGTGGCGCTAAGATCGTGCATTAGTGGTGCCTTAACGACGGCCAGTGCCAGCACGAAGCAGAGCGACGAACAGTGCGCAAAGTAGGCCCAAACGTCCGCACTCTGCTTAGCCATGATCATGCGACGATCGCGCACCTTCGCCGCCAGCTTCCCATGGCCGTAAAGGTAAAGCACCATCGAGGACGCGATCGTAAGAATAAGCCCCAGTATGGTGAGTGCGATCGTGACCGTCCCGTTCAGGATGAGGGCCGGTGCTTGCAGTGGCAATGCTTGGCCAAGCGTTTGCAGCTTGTACAGCACGCTAGCGCCAGCAAAGCTGAGCAGTATGTCCGCACCGTTCGCAATCATCTGCAGACTGAACAGGCAGGCGAACGATTTGGACGTGTGCCAAAAGACGGACGGATAGCGGACGGCCCACACCGCCAGCGCGATGCCAAGGTTGACAAACTCCAGGCTCGGCACACCGGCCCACACCGATCCGGCACTGAACTGGCGCGCGTTCGGCGAACCGAAAACGTTGGCCAGCACGGCCGGAAAGCCTGCCAGCTGCAGCGTGCGCAGTGTCAGATTGCCCGGTGCCGCACCGATCAGGAAGGCCGGCTTGATCTCCATGCCGTGCTCGTCCTTGATGATGAACTCGTCCTCATCGACGCTCGGGATGTTTTCGATGCTTTCCAAACTTTCGCTGCTAAAGCTGTCCGCCGTCAATGGTTCGGAGCGTTTGCTTTTCCGATTGACCAAGGAGGCACGCGACAGCGCACTGGACGCACCGGTCGTTGTGGTTGTGGTCTTCGGTTTGATCTCGATTATCTTGGAGTTGGTCGTGACCGGTGTGGAGGGGATAATGTTTTCCGGCAGGTTGACCGGTTTCAGGATGTGTATGTCACTGTCCTTAGACGGTGGTGTGGTTGTGGTTTTTTTCGAACCAACGGTTGTCGTGCTCGTGGTGAACGGTTGTGCAGTTGTTGGACGCTTCTGGACGTGACTAGATTCGGATGACTTCGGTGTGGCGACTCGCGTTGTGCCGGGCGGAGCAAGTACGGTGGGTGCACTCGTCCCGGCCGCTTTCGGTTTGATGGCGGGCACTCTTTTGGTCTCTTTGGCACCGGTGACCGTTTCGAGGAGGGTCGGTGTACCTTCCGGCTGGTTCAGCAAACTCCAGTCGAGTTCCTGCTGCTCCTCCAGCTCCAACCGTGTGTCTACCTCCTCGGTATAGCGATTCCGATGCTCTTGGTGATGGTGCTGGCCGTGCTGATGCCCGTGGTTAACATGATGTGACTTTCCCTTCCCTCCCGCATGTCCCTTCCCGTTCGCCGTCGTGTGTGATGACTTGCGGTGATGGTGGTTGGTGCGGTTCGGATCCTTCCGTCGGCTTTCCCGGCTGCTGCCCCGCTCGAGACTCGTGTTCGGTACGGTGCCGAGCGTTGATGGTGGTTGCCTGAGTCTTGGCGAACCGGTCGTAGTGGTCGTCGTTGTGATGAGATTACGCACCGGTGGTAGCGTGTGCAGTGTAGTTGGATTTTCACCTGCCACGTTGAAGTTTTCCATCGTGGAAATAGCGATCGACGAGCTGCCAACCCCAAACAGGGTGCCCATCTCGAGCGCTTCGTGTGTGCGGAACGCTTCATCGCTCGTGTCGAGCGTCCCGATGTCATCGTCGTAGTCGGAAAACTTCTCCACCAGATCGCTCTGCTCGAAGTACCCGTTGCGGTACAGCTTCCGCTCCAGTTCGCTCATCGGTGGCCGACCGGTGGTCACGTTCGGGTACGTCGGCGAGGAGGTCATGAACGAAAGCACCACCAGCCGGTCGCTGTGGGTGACCATAAAGTCGAGATCCGTGCGCCATACGTGCTCTGGAAGAGAGATAATGGGAAGGAAGCTATTAAGTGGTTTGTTTATTCAAAGTTTAAAATCGCAGCATTTAACACACAAAGTGAAGCTCAACCTTCGACAGTGAACTAACAACCGAAGTGCATCAATTCCATTCGGGGGGGAAATTCACTTCCAGAGCACAAAAAAACAGACGCTTTCTCCCTGGAGAGTGTTTTCATCCAAATGAAGTGACATTTTTGTGTTGCCCTTTCGAGACAAGCGACCAATAAATTAGTTTCATTTCCGCCGGGAATGTTGCCCAGGATGCACCCCAACCTATCAAGACACTTATCGTCTAAAGACCGGAAAACTGGAACGAACCGGACCGGTGGGACCGAAAACACGATAACCGATTCGACATTGTTGCGCGCTGTCAGCCACGGTCCACTGTGTGCACACAGTTGACACAATTTCAGTGAAACGAGCTTTTTAAAATTCTCTTTCAAGTTCGCCTTCCAGCGCAGCTAACTCGCTCGTAGTGCAGCGAATGAAGCGGTTCTTCCGGTTGCTTGGAGCGATGTATAATTTAGTAGTAATTTAGTAAGCGGCCATCCACGTCTTGCGTGAACGGTGATTGTTTTCGCGTTTGCCCAAGGGAAAGAAATCATGTCTGCAGGGTTGGACGATGCAGGCGACGGTCGTTATGGCAATTAAACTGTGGATCGAAAATCAGGTCGCCGTCGAAAGAACTCCCGGTTGAGATAAACCCCCAGGATGAGGCTGAGTCGATCTGGTTTCTTGCACTTTGCCAAGACTCGCTACTTTACTTCGCAACGGATAAAAGTTAGCCGATTTCCCGGGAGTGCAGTGAGCACGGGGGAAGAATGCAAAATTTAAATGAGTTGAGACAAAAGTTACTGTCCGTCGGCTGTGTGTGGGTTGTTTGAGAAAAGGATCAACACGGCTGGCGAACAGGGCCAGTCCGGTGGACCGTGTTGGTGCGAGCTTTGTTTGCAGTTAAGCCTACGCTTCATTGAACTTTGATGATCGAATGTGTAAGCTGTAGGGCTTATGAAGTGGTTGGTCAATATTTGATCAGGCACCGGGATGAACGGAGGAAAAACTGGCCCGTGTTGGCTCGAGCCGGGTTAGTTGGGAATTGGGTAAATAATGTCGGGCACAAGCAGATACATTTTACTGGAAATTCTAGAGACTGCTAGCATGAAGAAGACATTTAATGTGGTTTGTAAACTTTACCGGCATACATCAAACCAAATAGTGGTAAATGTTTTAAATAATTAAGTTAAGGTGTTAAAAATAGTGGTAAACTGCATTGTGTTGTGTCTTTGTATGTGAATTCTTCATTCTCGTGTGGAAGATCATTCCGTTTTTCTTTTGTTGTTTGTTTTGAAAAATGTTTAAACTCACATCCCATTTTGAAGGTTTGTTTTAAATAGTCCATACTGTTTTCAGGTCCGTGGACCAAACAATTTTCGTTTACTTTTCGCCCGCATCAATGTGTTTTTTTTTGTTCGCCCCGTTTTTGCGAACACCAAGCGAACGGACGAAAGCTTCTAATCGTTCAATTTGACGCTAAGCTGTCCGGGAAAGCGTGAACGCGGAAAGTAATAACAAATTGCTTGCGGCAAACCATTCACTCGGCCACATTCCACTGACTGGTGAAATTATTTCTACCGTCTAACTTCGTTTTTTTTGTTTCCACGTTTGTGTGACGGAAAAGCGAACTTTTCTCTTCTTACTGTGTGTGTGTGTGCGTCTGTTAGTTAGTGGAGATATCCTTTCCCGAGGCAGTTTCTTATTATAGGTAAGAAAAGTTGGTAAGAAAAAATCTAGAAAAAAAGGGACAATGTTTTCTATTTCAGCTGCAAGAGTCGTTTGAATGGACGATTGAGACAAAAAAAAAAACAATGTAAAATGAAAAAAATTAAGAACAGTGTAAAAAAAACGACGGCGCGTTTGTGTGTCGGCGGATACAACAGTAAAAACACAGGAAAACGTGATTAATTAAACGTCATCATGGGTAACGCTGGTGAGGGTTTTGTACACAGTAGGCTCTAGGTGGCAACGTATCCCCAATTGCTGCCAGCATGGTTTTTCATTCGGCAATTTTTTCTCTCTATTGATAAGAATCGTACGAGGGTGTGCGGCTGTAGAGTAAATCGTTGTTTTTTTTTGTTTTATTTTCACGTTTATTTTAATCTCCCCTGTTTTATTTTACTGCTTCGTTTGTTTTTGGGTGTGAAAATGTTTTCATTTTACAGCACATTGTTGTTTCGTCATTTTCTGTAATGTTTTCCTTTTTTGAAGAATCGATTTAAAGTTTTTTTTATTCGTACCGGCTTTGTTAATTCCGTATTTATGTTTTATGGTTTGGATAATTGTTTGGTTTGTCTCTTGTTTGTTTAATTTTATTGTCATTTATTAAAAAAATAAATACAAAAATAAAATTTCTTATTTAAAGCGAGCAGAAATAAAAGTTAATGAACGATATTGTGTTAAAGTAATTCAAAATAATGACAAAAAGTGTGTCAAAATTATTACAAATACGTGCAACAAAATGGTAAAGATCAAGAGAGGCGTGATTTGACTTATAAAGAAGAAATTTCGACATATTGCACGGCTTGCCTGAGGGATTATTTCGAACAGTTCAAAATTTAATATTGCTGCAATTGCACATGAACCATTGCTTTCGCAGAAGAGCATTTTCATGATGATGCTTCTAGTAGGACGAGC
>STHB01000006.1:2388746-2402594 GCA_018908115.1 Anopheles rivulorum
GCAAGGTGGTTTCCTTCAGTGCGAAAAAGGAAACCTTCCCTGTACCATTGCCATCTAACGTTTTTATTTATGATCGACCAAAAACCTACACCATTTGACACCTGCTGTTTTATGGGCCGAATGGACGTAACGTTCCTATCCTTGACACTGTTCAGCAAGCCGGCAAAGAACCTACGCACACAAACAAAAGCGAAGGATATATGAAGCACCTTGCAAAATTTGATCAACGGAGGGAAAAAAAACAAAGATAAACAGCATAAATAATCGTCAAAAGGAGAGCACGCAAAAATATCGAACCGATCACCAAGTGAAACAAGTGCCGTTGGTGCTTGATGTGCCACCAGCCCACCAACTGGAGGGCCTGTTAGAATGGAACATATTTTACATGTTTACGTAGGATCACTGCCGATTCTTTGCCGATTGTGGCGTGCAGATAAGCTCAGGAGGACAAGCAGCAGGTCCTGAGCCGTTCCTTTCCAGTGTGTTTCCTGCAGGCACAGGTACAACCATACGTGTAAGAACCATCCTGCAAAGGTTATTTATTGGTTTAAGCATATTTAGCCAAACATAAGACAAAAAAATGCACACGAATTTCCATATACTGATACGGTGGTATGCCTGGTGCAATCGTAAAGTGCGCTTTATTATTACGAAGAAAAGAGCGTGAAAGTAATAATTGCACTCTAAATTGATTCTCATTTGCACGGGTTAATGGGGTGTGTTTTCGGTGCGTTCCCGGTGGAATCCGCTTCGGTGCCCGTACTAATATAATTGCTTCATTTTATATGTTTATCGGTAGGGGTGGTACCGATTGATGGTTGCTTTAAAGGGTGGCAGTGTGAAGTGATGGGACTGCGACTGGTGGAGAAGGTGAAATGTGACACCACTCTGGAATGATGTTTTGACACCAAGAAGCAATTTGTTTCTCCCTTTATTATGTGCACTTTCCACAGTATGAAGATGGGAGGGTTAGGTTTCGTTTAATGCTGGTTATAGGTTTTTGGGGTGCGAAAGTGACAAAGTTAACTCTTCTGCAAGTATCGGAAAATTTGAATTTTATTTTATTATATTTAGAAACATATTTCCAAAGTGCCGTTTGGTTTAAGCTTGAAAGATTAATGATTGAGCCTGGATGTATGCAATGCAATGTGTTATCTCAATGTTCGCCATAATAGAGCAAATCAGTTTTCATTTGCATACTTTTAGGCGAAAAAATTCTCGATTTGCCTCCGAAAGATTCTACACAACAGGAAGTAATTACGTTTAAATAAAATGAATAAACATTGCTTTGCAATAAACATTGTTCTGCCAATGGCAATAAAAGAAAAACGAACCATAAACTAATAAATCCTGAGTGTCAAACGTTAAAAAAGGTCGTTCTTGAAGTGCAAAAACAGGGGAAAAACCTGGATTGAGTAAAAATCAGAACAAAAACCAAGAGTTAAATATGAATTATTTGACTTTCCGTTGTGAAAGTTATGCCCTTTGCACCAGAACGTCGAAAAAGGGGACAGAAAAAGTGGTGCATACATTTTCTTCACTTACTAAGAAAAAAAAAACCGAAGTGAAGAAAAAAAGGTGAACAAACACAGAGGAAAAAAAAACGGGAAGTAGATTGCAAAACAAAAGTAGCGAAAAAATTTCCACCGTCAAACCTTCGGTGGGTATTTTGGTGCGAGCTATGATTAATGTAAAATTTATTTCACTTTCCCGTTTCTTTTCCGATGCGCTGCAGTTGCAGGTTCCGGTTGTTGATTACCGATCGGTTGACGGATGGACGGACTGTTTGCGGATACCAGGCCAGGTGGAAAAAAAATGAAACGTACAAATCTATCGCCGCGAACGCAGCTGGCAGCTGGGGAATGTGAGTTTTGTTTGTTTCTGGGATGTTTGCAAAATTCCCCAGGACAGCATTTCCGGCTTTTCTTTAGCGCTTCATCTGTTTCCTCCGGTTGCGGGGGTGCGCTCGTGGGGAAAATGGGGTACGGGAAGTGGGTAAGGGCAGGAAATCAAACCAACCTGTTCGATTAACAGTAAATCAACACTGCATTTCATTGGTGACCGAATGGTGTAAATACTGGACCGGATGGGGATGGATGGAAAGTATGCACAGCATTGCAAAGCAGTTGATGAGTGCATTCAGGCGAAAGGATTTCATATTTATTCACAAATCAATCATAACTCAGGTGGTTTTGTTGCTTTTCTTTTGCAAATATTTAACATTGCACAAGTGTATGCAGAATTAGTTTGAGAAGGAGTAACGGGAGGATTATTTTTACTAAAAAAAAAGGCTTATTTCATTGCTATTTCCTCACACAAAAAGTAACTTGAACAGTGTTTCCTACGCCATTAGAGGTTCCCATTCCAACAAGTGGTACGAATGAAAAATTGCAACACATTATTCATCTCAAGTTTCATACATTAGAATATTTTTCTCCAAATGTTCCACAAACGCCCAAGAAATAAGCTCCTTTCGGAAGCGTGCATTGGCAAATTGAAGGTTCCCTTTTACTTGAGCAATGTTTCATTGCACGTAAAACGACCACATCGTTTCTTTACTTCCATTGCTTAAAGCCAATAGTAGGGACGGTTTCCTTTGTACCCGGCCAAAATCGTGTGTGGAACCGAGCAAAAGGTGTGCGAAAAACATGCCACATTTGGACGAGAGTGAATGTTCGTTTTCTTTAGCATAAATCTGCATTGCCTAGATGATTTATGATGATATTCAACCGACGTATACGTTGGATTAGCTAACGTAACTGGCGTAATTTATATATGGCAAGGTCGAAAAAAAAAACAAGTGAAGAGAAAATAAATTTAGAAAATAATGTTAAAAAATCTCATCCCATACTGACCTTGACAGTTGAACTAAATAAAATTCAATGCAGCTACAGCTTCATCCCGAAAAGCGATGGAAAACCATGCAGCGTGTAACCAGTACGGTTAGTGTGGCGTGGTGTAAACAAACAGAAATGTCTCAACCTTTCCATTGGGGGATTTTTCCAACAACAAGAACCGTTCTATCGTTTCTTCTCACTTCTGGCTGGCGCAATCGTCAACGTTCGTCACACGCTGTTTGCATTGGGTGTATGCTTCCTTCTCTCTATCTCGGGCAATGGCTTCGTACCATTGTTTACAAATCCCACCCCGTATGGTGGGAAGCTACAGGAAAAAAAAAAACCACACGAAAGAGGAAAACTCCCAACGCTCACATCTGGAACACGACGTTCGATCACAGCATTCGGCTTCCGACAGTGAGTCACGTTCGGGGGCAGGTTGTTCTTCGGATGGATTTATTTGCTGTCTAGCTGGCTGGCCGATTCAATCGTCCTGTTTTGATTTCAGTTCAGAGAATTTGTTTTTATTTGTCCTATATACTGCATAGTTCGGTCAGTTCGCACCACGTTACGAGCACTTGGCTGCGGGCTGCTTGCAGCATCTAACGGGGAAAAGAGGTAGAAATAAACCGGTAGCTAACTAGCACAAGACAGCTGTTTACGCTGGGAACACAGGATTTTCGAATGTTATTTCGATTGGGAAGTGGAAAACAGAAATTGTCTTAACGGTTAGCATCAACATAAACTCAATTTTGATTAGCTTGCGATTCGAAATAAATTGATCGTTAGTAGGATAAGTTAATTGTTGTTATCGTTTAGCAAAGGGAAAATAAATAATTTGAAACAAATTTCGAAATACGTTGATATGCATTGCTCAAACTAAACGTAACGAACACCAAACCGCAGCATGGATGCGTCCGGTCATTTCTTAGCAAAACCAACATTCTTTACTACAAGCTCTGCACGAAAACTGCGCTATTATTGATAGCAAGAGTTTAGCGCAGTGAGAAGCTTGAGCTTCCGCTTCTGAACCCCGGAATGGTTCGTACCATTGCCTGGAATAACGACCGTGTAGCGCGTAACTACACTCTGCAAAGCTACTAATAGTTATTGTATGATACGCGTGTTGTTTCCTCAACATCATCTACCTTTATGTTTGTTTTACTTAATCAAATCGTTAACAAGCCTGCTAAAAGGTCATCTACAACACCTTTTGCCATACCTACGCGCGCACTCGCACACACGAACGCAAAAGCAGCGCTGTTCGTACGGTGTTACCGATTTGTCTCCCTATCGCGCACAAGCTTGCAGTACAATTCGTTCATTCTAACACCACTGCAGTGCCACATTGCCAACGTAAGGCCATACATTCATGCTTACCCAAGAAAACAACAAGGTGGTGCGATTCGGAACATACTGGTGCTGCGGCTAAACAAACGCGCCTCCTAATACATACATGCTACTTCTAGCGCGGCAGTAATTGCTAGTAAACAATTGTTTACGCATTCGCGTTTGTCCGACCTTACAAACGCTCCAAAAACAAAACAAAAAAACACTAGCGATCCAACACGACGGCACGTTAAACAGTCACGCCGAGAGCGGGTTTCGTACCGAGCAGATCGGACAGCTTCTGCTGATAGGTGCCGACGACGGCCGGATCGACGATGCCACGGTTCCGGAAGATCAACTGCAGCGCATTCAGATATTGCATCTCCGTAAACTGAGCACCCTTTTCCACGATAGATGTGAGAATTTCCTGCAGTGTATGGATAAAACAATACTTGTAAGAACGCTGGCAGATAGCTTAGGTGCGCGAGAATATTACCTCTGGATCTAGGTAGAACATTTCGTAGAAGGAACGCGCATAGTCTAGCGCGACTTCCCGTGATGCGGTAATGCTGCTTAGCGTTTGCTGCAGTGCCAACGCATTCCGGCACATCCGCTGTACGCCCGAATGATCGATGTACTCCATGGAGTTCGCGGCCATGATAAGGATGCGCGCCGCCAAGTGTGCCAAGCCTTCGAAGACGTACTGCGAAAAGCAAGATCGCACACGTGTTGAGCGAGTCTTCAACGATTGATTTAATCTTTTAACTTACTTTAGTTTTTCTCGGATGCAAAGTGGAACTCAGCGCCTCGTCCATGTCCGACAGCACCTTCGTTAGCTTCAGCACCTTTGCGTCCGGTTCGAGCGAATCATTTTTGTTCGGATTGTTCGCCTTGTAACGGTCCGACGGGCTCGAACGCAGATAGTGGAAACACTGTACACGCACCTCGAGATGCAGCACCAGCAGACAGGTGTTGGCCAGCTCTTCAAACTCCAGTGCCAAATTGATGAGCACCTTTATCATGCCGTCCTTCACGATCACCGGACTGTTGACGATCGTTGCTGTGCCGGCCGGCGAAGGTGAACCGGACGTTGAAACGGGTGATGCTGTCACCATACCGTTGACGATCGGTTTCTTTAGTTCCTGGGCAAACTCTGTTATGCGAGTCGCAAACCATTCCATGCTTTCCTGCAGTATGGCTAGCTCCTTCAGTACGCCCACATCGGACAGGATCTCCTGCTGCGAGATGCCACCCTCGCCAAGATTGCTGGTCAACATTTCCGCTTCGCGAACGTTACGCTGTTGCACCTGCGTCGGACTTTCTTCTTCCGAAGGTTCCGTTTTCATCAAGCGCTTCTGCTGCAACTGTCTAAACCGAGCGTTCGATGATTTCAGATCCGTCCAGTTCGGTAACGATCTACGGTGGAAGAGAGTGATTAGTAAAAGCGGATTAATATTACGTTTGTTTGGAGGATGAAGGTATCACATACTTTAAGAATCGCGTAATATCATCATCTTTCAGCCAGGCGACACTGTAAATTCGCTTATCTTCGGTTTCTGGTTGAACAATGCCCCGGTACGCGGCCTGGCACGTCTCGCGGTACGTCTTCAGCAGCGAACAGACCATTTTCAACAATTCATCAGAGTAGGTGGGAAGATCTTGGATAAGTTTCTTCGTTTCGGAAATTCCTGAAATGGGAATTAAAAACAAAGCATCACTATTAGGACCACTTTGGGAATGGAAACATAGTGCAAGTGCATCGGAACAATTACTAACGATTCTCCACGATAAGCGTGTTTTGCAAGAGTGGACGTGTTAGGCCTAGTCGCTTCATTTCCTCCGGACTGATAATGGTTCGCCAGGCATCCTGTGCCTTCGAAAGCGATTCGATCGTTAACTGCAGGTTTCGATTGTGACCACGGGCCAGATAAGCGTCTTTCACATAATTCGCCAGGAACGTATTCAAACTACACGGTTGTCTGTAAATAAAGCAAAACATATACAGCTTTTCGTGACACATTTGCTTCCTAAAGCCACCCTGTTTAATACGTACCCAGATTTGCATTTCATAAAGCTTTCTATCTCCTGGATGTATCCCATCAACGGTAGATAGATCTTACGCACCAGCGATGCATCAGCGGGACAAACTAACGCACGTTCACGCTTTCGTCGTTCGGCCGCAGCAGCACTATCCTTACCACCGAAATAATACGGCTGATGCTGATGGAAGCTGCTGTTCAGCAAATGGGACGAATTAGCATTGGCCGCCGAACTGTTCAGCAGCGTCTCCTCCTTTGGCGTACTGTTCGACACGTTCGACAGATTGCGCCGGTGTTCTTTCGGCTGTCCGGGTTCGGTTTCCGTCGCTTGTGATCCCCCAGCATCCGCCGTGTGGGACGACTTGTCAAACCGGAACAGCAGCTTCTTTCCCGGCGTTTTCCTGCGACTAAAGAACGCATTCACGTTGGTGGACTGTTCCGCAAACTGACCACGCAGCAGCAGCGCTTCGTCTCCGCTATCGTTCTGTATGTCCAGATAGTCGGTGAGTACAAGCTTGAGGACGGCTTGCGCCTGCCCCCAGTACTCGATAATGTCGTAAGGTTTCACTTGCGGAATGTTGTATCGTTGTATGACGTTGCCATAGTTACGCAGCGCTTGCTGGTGCGCGTTGGCGATAAGTTTGAACTGCCTGAACACCAGATCGAGCAGCTCGAGTATTGGTACCGGTTGGGCAGGTTGAGTGGGATCTCCATTTGATCCTGCTGAGGAGGGCGTTCCATTGCAAGTCGCGACGGTCGTAGATGACGGCGTGCTTGTAACCGCACCGAGTGCGGGCTGTTGTGTCTGCGGTAGATGCTCCAGCGAATTGATGTGTTGAGTGGATTTGGTTACGATAGCTAGTAGTTCGCTTTGCATTTGTACTTTTATTGACTGTAAAAAGAAGGCATCATGAATATACCGTAAATGAAACGCAGCGCATAACGCTCACCTCAATCGATTCAGGCACTTTCTGTAATAATGCAAAGCATTCAACAATTATACTCAGGAAATATGACGAATTGACATCAGGATCAAGCAGCTCCGTATCTTCGATTATTTCGCTCTTATCGACGTCTAAAAATCCTGCAAAGGAAGCATTTGGTAAAAAGAATATAATGTGCATCGCTACTAAACATGCGTTACCATTCTTGGAGATCTCAAATAACGCTTTGCGAGCTTTCGTGTTGGCCTCTACTCGTTCCGCCGACCGACGCAAAACATTACGCTGGAACGGTGATGCTCCGGCCGTGTACTGACTGTTGCGCCCGGACGCTTGACGCTGAAAGCTCTGCAACACGTCAGCCGTACTGGACACATACAGATGTTTGTTCAACTCTTCCAGTAGCTTCCCGTACAGCTGCTGGCGACGGTTCTGAAAGTCTTGCCGCAGTTCATTCAACCCTTCGACACCTTTCAGCTTGCCGTCCGTTGTTTCGATCGATGCCATCAGCAGCTTGGTGGCGTGTAGGTAGTGCTTCTTCGCCATGTAAGCAGTCAGCTGTGTCGGCACTTTCCGGATTTCGGTGATTTGATCCAACATCTCCAGCACGTACTTGTGCTGGATGGCATCGGTGTACAGTTTCTTCAGTTCATCGCGGCGACAACGCAGCAACTGTTTGCAGGACTGGAGATTTTCCTTAACCACCTGTATTCGCTCCCGGGAGGCCGTAACTTCGGTCGACACCTTGCCGAACAGCTGCATAACGCGCGTAAGGTCGCCATCGCTGCGTGATACGAGTTCGTTTAGACGCTGGTCGGTTTTCCGAAACTCCCGTTCAATTTTATGCTTCTCCCGTTCGCGCTGCTCGTTTGTTTCACTGGCATCGAGGGTTTTTATTACGGAAACAAGCAGTCCGCAACCGCTCTGGGGATGAAAAGCAGAGAAAAAACATCGTTGAATGGTTTGCCACGTACATGCAACAGATTCAACATAAGCCGACATTTATCTTATCGGTTTCCGCTGTTCTTTGAGTGTTCTGCCCCCAAAAGATGATGTCACTAGTTGTACGGGACACGGATAGCACTGGTGGTACTGTCGACGTGTTTTGCTTACCATCTTGCTTCTAACGCGCGTAGTTTGACGTGAGGCCAACGTTCCTCACTCAAACGACTAACTAAAAGGATGTTTAGGGCTTTTACCAAACTGTAACCACAATCGACAGAAAAACTATAGTGTATTCGTCATAGAAATTCCACTGTTATGATAATAAACAACACTCTCATCGAAAATTGCATGTGTGCATCTGACAGCTACGGTGCGTGAAGGTAGCCCATTTGTGTAGAACCGTTTGTTTTCGTTTCGCGCATCGTGCTGTATCGCTCACTTCAACGGAATCTAACGGAATGCATCTATCTATTGTTGGCCTATTTTGGCTCTGGCCGAGATGACGCACCAGCCAGCCAGCCAGCCAATTGATTGATTGCCACCCACAATAGAAAATAAACACAGCATCTTCTCGAAAAACTTTTCAATACACTTGTTTAGATGATTTTCACGGGAAACCTTTAATTCGCCACCGTATCGAAGGCTAGCAGCATCTGGAAAATCATGCATCGGATGCTTAAATCGTGATATTTACCGTTTCTTTGGTATATTTGACTCCTCGCGGAGGTTTCACTGGCGGAGAATCCATTGAACGAAAACACACGAAAACAAACGCAAGTGCAGGGTCATGCCGCGGATAGTGTCGTTAAATATTAACGATTGAACGTTTTGACAGCTGGGTCCAGGGGTGTCAAACCATCACGTATTTATTTCAAATTTAAACCGTTATGTTTCATGAAGAGGATTTTTAAACATTGTTTCGTCTATATTCGTCGTATTCTTAAAGATTACTTCATTGTTTAGTTTGATAAGAAGATACGTTTAGACTTGTTGCAATAAAAAAAAATGAAATTTCCATTGTTTTAATGCCAGTTAAGTATTAACAAATAGCTTGCATACTTTTAGGCGTTGCAGAAACACGAGTCATGCGTGAAGTTTGAGAACGGTATAATGTAGGGATATTATGCTTGCGAAGAGAAGTAAAAAAGTTTTTAGTTTTGTTTTGCTAAAAGCGGAAGACAACTGCTGAAAAAAACAGGTGCTATCCATAACATAACACGTTAACATGTCTGATTGCATACTGCCAGGCTTCGTGAAGCAGAGACACAAACCACTTGGCGGCTTCGTTGAGCTGCATATTCGCTACACCACAGAACACGCGTAAGGCAAACTTACCGTTGATTGAACAAGTTTTCCACTTTCTTTCAGCTTACGAAGGCGGGCGAAGAAAACACAAAACACACAAGTGCATGTAAAGTTATTCCATAATTAGTTTACTGTTTTATTTACTGTTTCAATGTTTCCATCATCTTTGTATCGATTCCATTGTTTGTATTGTTTTGTTTCATCTTTGCCTTTTGCATAACACCTCGGAACCGATTGCTCACGGCTAATGTGCTCTTCATTTTCCTCTGCGTTCTCATTGTTTGCCTTTTCTCTTTGGACCCTATACAATGTTAATTATATATCTAGCGCTTTATACGATAGTGTTGTTTGCTGTTAGCTGCTTNTTTCCATAATTAGTTTACTGTTTTATTTACTGTTTCAATGTTTCCATCATCTTTGTATCGATTCCATTGTTTGTATTGTTTTGTTTCATCTTTGCCTTTTGCATAACACCTCGGAACCGATTGCTCACGGCTAATGTGCTCTTCATTTTCCTCTGCGTTCTCATTGTTTGCCTTTTCTCTTTGGACCCTATACAATGTTAATTATATATCTAGCGCTTTATACGATAGTGTTGTTTGCTGTTAGCTGCTTGTTAGTACAGTGCTTCTTCCTGCCTACGCTCTCTGTTCCATCTGCCTTTTGTTTTCCGCTCGCTCCGGTTGTTGATCGCTGTTTCTCGTTCTCGATTTGCGTTTTTCCTTGTTTGCGGAGCAATCCACTGTTGTGAATGTTTTTCGCTTGATTATTGTGTTACATTCAGTAGTAAGTTAACAGTTTTACAATTTTAACACACGTCATGTACCGGTATTAGTGTTAGCGCTCCGATGCAGTTTTAATGCACCTTCAGCATTGTGGATGTATTAAAAGAAGCTTGGTAAGAGCTGAAACAAATGAGTACGCTAAAAAGACGCACGAAACGCCCGATACGTTGGGCACGTTTGATGGGTGTCACGATGAGATGAAATTGTGTCAGTAAAGAAAACAAGTTCATTATTGCATCGAATGCATTGCAATTGTGGTAGCTACCTACCGCGAGAACCATGCTGGGAACACAATCCAGCGACCCTATCGGCGACACGTTCACAGTACCCCACACGCACAGCGCTGCACCAACATTCGCAAACATCGCTTAAAACGTTTTGTAACTAAACTTTGAATATCGCGACACACACACACACACACGGGGCAATACGATCAGAGTTAATGCATTTTTAGCCTAATTATATCATAAAACAATTATTTTGTTTGTTCGGTTGGTTGTGTGTGTGTGTTTTTTGTTTTGCTTTCTCTTTTGGTTTCCATTTTTGGGTTTGATGTTTTTTTTTCTTTTGTTTTGCTCTTTGTGTTTGACTATTTGTATCTTTGTTTGCTCTTTACTGCCCACCATTGTGTTTTTTTATTATGTTTTGTTTTGTTTTGTTTTGTTTTGCTCGATGCATGTGTGCGCCCGCGCCTAGTACACAAATTATTCTCACACTCACACGCGCACACACACACTCACACAAAACATTGCGGCGCATTTTGTCTTTAGAGTTATCAGTAATGCTAATAATGTTCTTAATCACACACATTTGCTTATTCATTCTACGGCTGCCCGCCCATCCCACGGCCACGGCTCACAGAGTTCTTCTTTACAAAGAATGATTAAATTGTACAACATATGTCCCTTGCCTTCTTATGCCTCGTTGATTGATGCGTATCGCCGGCCATTTTGTCCTTAGATGGGGTACACATACACACGTAAGGGTATCGTAGAATCAACCGTAACATCCTTAGCCATGCTAGATTGGTTTACCTTTGCTCTATAGATTCTTTTGTTTGTTTCCCTCTTCTACTGCTTCATGTTTTGCTAAATCTGAACCGCTAATGTAATATGTACCGTTTATGTATCTCATTGGTTGTAATAATGTTCAGTATATAATAGATTGACTTCGTCCACTTGTTTCGATAATTTGTTGTCTTTTTTTTTGTTTCTTCGCTTCTTCTTCGTTCTTGTATTTTAAAAAATCGTTTTTTAAGGCCATTCCTGTTCTGAATTGTTTGATAGTTATCAGCGAGTGCGACTAGTGTGTGTTCGCAACAGGGTAGTAGTAGTAATGGTGGTGTACCGCGAGTACACGGCCACACACACACACAACAGAAGGCTGTAAGAGATGTTCATAGACGAGAGTGTATGTATATTTTTATGTAGTAGAAAATGAACTTTAAAAGAAACAACACAAAAGAAAGTTAGGAAAAAAAAACGTTCAAAATGAGTAAAAATCGCACAGAGATGACATTACGCTAAGCGATACGATGAGAAGTGTTAGAACAATTCAGAACAGTTTGTTTTTTTTTGTTTGTTTGTTTGATGTTTTTTTTTCTTGTTGTTGTTGTATTGTTTCGTTATGCGTTTTCTTTTTAATGCGATTTGCTTTATTTGTTATTTAATGATGATGAACGAGCGGTGGACCGAACGCATGCACTAAGCTTAGATTCGACAAAAAAAAAATTCCAACTCATCCGAACCGAAGGAACATTTCAGAAGGATCACACTAAACGTACATATATCTTATATCCTTTGCTTTGCTTTACATCCTAAAAATATAATTTAAAAACGCCTTACAAATGGTGCGAACAAGAAAGCGGTCACCGGGCCATCCGGGCCCGGAACCGCCACTTCATTGTATGTGCTGTGTTTTTGTTATTAATTTTTGGTTTCCTTTCCTACTACACCGCTCACCCCTCCTCCTATCATGTTTGCTCCCCTCCTCTCCCCATTTCCCTACCCTTTCTTTCCTTTCTGTATATATGTTTCCCAAGGTTGCCCCAGTCCCCGCAAATATCGCATTTCGTTTGTAATATTGTATCCTTTCTGTTTCACCTTTCCTTTTGTTTGCATCCCACCCCACTAGTTTACAGTGTTTAATAATGTTATGTTTGGTATTATATGTATATATATATTTTGTAAGTTTTCTTTTTCCTTTACCCTTTTATTGCATGCGCGCATTCACTGTTTGTGTTTGAACAGTAACGCTTCACTGCCAAAGAAGAAAGTAAAACAAAAACAAAAGAGAAAACACAAACATCTCTCTACTAGTGCACATCAATCAAGTGAGGAAATATGTATATATATAAAACAAACAAACAAAAAAAAACACACTAAAAACAAAATAGTTACAATCACATCATTACAGTAGGTGAATGAAAGAAGTTTTAAAACGCATACGCGACACCGATCGAACCGCACAATTAGCGACTGGGGGCGAGCATCGTCTTGGGCGGTTGTCGCTCAAATGCTTTTCAACGTGGAGGTATCTTTGGGAGTGTGAAACCTGTTTCGAACGAATACTTCCATCGATCGGTGCCAGGATTAACAGCTTGCCATGTCAGCGGGCAAACACCACTGGGCACAAATGGGGAACACGATTGGAGCGTTTTTTGTTTTCTTTAAAAATTGGATGAAATTATGATGCAATAAAAGCGAACGCTTTTCCGTACGAGCGTGTAACATGTTAAAAAGATGTAATTATTAAAAAAAAAAGAAGAAAGAAGAAAGCCAAAACCAACCGGAGAAAGGCCTGGCTACGGTTGGCTAGTGTTGTACTAAAAAGTTAAACAGTTATGCTTGTACACACAGCAAGGAAACAATGTTTCATCTACATCACACATACGTTCGTTTAATATACCTTAAGAAGAAGAGAAACACAGTGCGATCAAAGCGAATTCGTACGAATCGCTTTGATCGCCGTTTACAACCCACCTTCCAACTACGGGCGGCAATGCTTCGATAAAATGAAGCGTACGATGCATAAAATGTGCGAGCAGGTGGTACGGCTCCGGCAGCAGCAACATTAGGGACCAGAGCTTTGGTAGCTGGCCCGGTACAAATGGAGAAACCTAGTAGCTAGTACGTTTCCGAAACCTCGCAACTACACGCATTACGTTGCTAATTATTGCTTTCGTTTTGTTTGTTTGTTTGTTTCTTTGCTTTTTGTTTACCTTTTATTGTGTAAAACTTCGCTTCACGCGTTACGAAGGATTTTCCTTTCGTGTATGTGTGGGTGTGTGTGGGTGTGTGCTTTCGCTTGATCTTTTGCCCGATTAAGCTTAAAGTAAAGCGCATCACACACAGTTCCGGCTGCTTGAACGTTTATCACGTCAGGTCAGCCAAAAACACAAAACCATCCAAGGGTGCATTATGGTTTCGTATTGCAGCAGAAAAGCAGAAACAACCAACGAAAGGTGAGAAAACAAAGTAGGAGTTTGCTATAAATATAAGGGGAGCATAACAAAAAAAAAACCGGGTGAAATGGTGAGACAAGACAAGTGGTGATTTTTGTGCACTAGTGAAGAACTTTGACTAATTCGTTTACGTACGAAGGTGGTTTGGTTGTCGTTGCAGTTTGCGCTTGTTTCGCTCCGTTTTCGTGCGTTTGGGTGAGTTTT
>STHB01000006.1:2443637-2478637 GCA_018908115.1 Anopheles rivulorum
AAGGAATCATGCCCACTAAAAAAAGAAGGAAATGCTGCTAGCACCAGTCACGCATCATACTTGGGACTTTGGAACTTTGGTGTGTGTGTGTGCGTTGTATTTTCCCTTGTGGGAACGTCGTGCACCTTAAAACGTTCCTCAAACATACCCTCAGCAACACACACCCTGAGATGGAATGGTTTCGGTGTTCCTCTATAACAAACCACACACACAACACACACACACGAAGTGAAGCTAATGGAGAAACCCACTCGTGTACCTGATGTCTGCAGTCCACCGGGCGCTTATGATGGGATGCGAAAAAGGCCCGGGAGCCGAGCTAGCCCGTGTGTCTTCATTACGAGCTTTTTCGAGGAGACATTAGGATAAGACACCTTGGGTCGTTAGTACAAGGTTAACGCTTATTTTCTCCACCCGCAATTGGTGGAGTCTTCCAGCAGGTTCCACACAAATGACTTCTTTCTGGCAGGCAGTTTTGGGGTTTGGCAAAAGTAAAATGTTTCCCTCTCGTCTACCTTTATGCTCACGCGTACCATGGGCACCAAGCCGGTTCACAACTTCATTTCCTTATCCCCGGGGTAGCCGACCCGCCACACACCTTAAGTAAGCTAACGTGTTTGAAATGGTGGCATTTTGTGGGAAGGAGTAAGCTTCTCATCCGGCACCGTAATGGTTGCCGGGAAACCGTGCTGGGATGTGTTGTGGACCGCACCACGCAGTCGGGTGAGGTTGAGCAAATTGTTGTTATCGACGTGCATTTGTGACCGATGTGTGGGTGTGTGAGTGCTTTTATTTTGGTGGCGGTACGGTTCGTTTCTAGCCCCAGCTCGAAGAGAGCCACTTTCAGCAGGTAAGTCAATTTTCATATTAAGAAAATGGTCCCGTCAAGGTGAAGCGTCAGGACTTGACGGCAGGAGGTGGCCCCATATCGTTGCCCTGTTTTGCTAGTATATTTACATTGCACGGAGCACAACCCGTGTGCGATATACGGTAAAATGGGTAAGGAAGTCTTATTTGTCTTTGGCAAAGCGTAGTTTGCTCCTTTTATTTGGGGGTTTTTGCAACTGGCTCAAAGTAAAGTGCCAAGCTCAGGCTCATTGGAATGGTGACTATTTTGGGCTTTCCTTACTATCGGCAGCCATCATCACACCGAGCAGTTGGAGAATATCGGATCGATAGAAGCGGTCGAGGATGTGGGGGAGACAGAAGGGAGTCTCCAAAGTTTCCCCCACCCACCCCGTTGATCTTTCTCCGAAAAGCGAAATGAGAGCTTTACAGTTTTCATCACCACCAGCCACTACGAACTGCTCGAGCAGGGACATTAAATTATCTCTAATCGGTCTCGAAAGGTTCGGAACGAAGCCAGTTATAGAGTTTCGGGGGTTTACGGAGAAATGAACCCGCCAGAATAGTTGTACCACTGGTCGATGGTCGAAATGGGACGGTGAAGGGGTCGCTCAAAAACACCCCGTCTGTGAAGAGGTGATGATGATGATGTGAGGTTTACAGAAAGCACTTAGCTAGGGAAAACCCTCTTCAGGACACTCGGGCAGAAGCTTTCGAAACCAGTTAGTACCTCATAAAACTATCATTTAATTAGTGCTGTTGTGAATCGGTTTCGAGTGTCTGGAAATATGGTTAAAGTATTTGCACACGGCAAAGCATTTTGCCGAGCAGCCAAATGAATCTGTTTGCCCGGGAAGTATAATAATTTCCGAACGTTTGGATGAAAAATCAATACAAGGGAATTTGGTTGGTATACTTGCGTATTCGGTCTTAATAAAAATTCATGGGATACTCTTCACTGTTTTGCATACCTGTGGAGGAAATAGAAAAGATAATATCATTAGAAAAAATATGCTTTTTCGCTTTTCTTTTGTTAAATCATTTTCTTAATGTTAAAATATAATCATTTTTAAAACAATTTCATTGATTATTATAAGATTTACTGGCCTGGCTATAAAAGAATAAAAATGTTCATATGTAATAGTTGGCTCAGCGTATTTCTGCTCCACGTTTGGCATAATTAGTGTGTAATTTGATATTAAAGCAGCGTTTACATGACGCATTATTTATGGCAAAAAGGGAAAAACTTTTCCGCATTTAAAAAAAAACAAAAGAAGGAGAAAAAATTGCCCCAACTCACCACAAACGAAGAAAAAAAAAACACACCCAGATGGGCCAACGTTTTGCCACATCAATATTGTACGGGAAGTGATGGGGCATAATAAAAAAGCGCAACGCATGGAACTGATGATCAAATTACACGTTTCGATATAATGATTTTTGCCCCCTTTTTATTTTCCTTCCATTTTCCCTGCCCTGTTTGTTGGATTTTTTTTGCCTCCCCCACCCAGTGTTTAGTTTTTGCTTCACCTTTGCTCGTGTGTATGGAAAATAGCTTATATTTTATTCACATTTTCTTTTGCACGGCACACGGCATCACCACCGTCCCCATCGGGTAATGAATAGTTGGGCATTCAACGAAGTCACCGTGATGGACAAGCGTGGCTTTTTCACATAGAGTACAACGTTACCACTGTAACTCAATCTGTGCTTTATCGCTGGAAAGGACACAAAAATCGATCGTTTAGTTACCGCCATCGGGCAGGAAGGTCAGTGCAGTCTGCCAGTACGCACCTCGGACCTACGACTTTGGTCGCTGGGTGGCTGGGAGCCGCCAGACATGATGGCGCCGACGTTAATAGTTTGAAGGGTCTCAGAGCCAAGGGTGGGAACGCACGTACGACAACATCCGTGTGTTTTGCTTAAATTAGTCACCATTATTATGAGCCTGCCAGGTGCTGTTCCAGTGCACCGTCTCGCTTGCCTTGATGTGCAACTAAGTAAAAAAGGGATGTTAAGGCGGGTAGATTGCTGGTCCGGTAGCTTATCTTACAAGAAAAATGTTTTTTTTTTATTATGCCGGAACGAGCACTAGACAGCAAAAAACAAATCCTCCACCTTAGCGAAAGGACAAAAGGAAGGAAAAGACTTGGCCAAGATAGCACTCGTCCTAAGGTTTGTTTAATTTTAATTGGCTTCTCCATCTTTGTTTCGCTTTAAACCGTGCGCAAGTGTGCGAGCAAAAGCTGCACGTTTGCTCGTGTGCTGTTGGTTCACGTTCACGAGCGAAAAGTCCAAGGGTTTTTTTGTGTGTGTCTGTTCCCGTCCTGCTAGTGGTTCGAGTGGTGGACCCGTGTTTTGTGTGTGTTTTTTTTTGTTCCTTTACACTTTTTTCTCTTTATTCTACCTTCACATTCACACCGCGCAACTGAACCGCTTTTGTTTCCATGTACGGTCGCTTTGTGCTGGTGAATGAAACAAGCAACGAACCTTGTTATCCCTGTCATTAGTCGGATAAATACGCTTTCCATTCTGTTCGCGTCAACGCTGTGGGGTTTTTTTTCTACGCTCCCACTAGTCTAGCTGGCTGTTAAGCAGGCTGGCACAAGCATAAAAAAGTAACGAAAAACAAATTGGGTTCTACTTGTAGTGAAGAAGGTTTCTTTTGCGTTATTTCGTCTGCTTTTTTTGTTTCTAAAACGATAAAATATGTTTGTTTTCTTAGAAACAGTTCGTTTTATCATTCAAGACAAGTTACATAAAGATAAATGGGAATGCTTTTCAAATGGCGCATTAATGATTAAATATTAAACTGTGAGAAAAAAGTCGTTCGAAAAAACATATAGTATCGCTACTAGTTTAAACTACAGTCAAATAAGTCCATTTAACTGTTCAACATTGAGCAGGTTCACGACATTCTGCTGTTTAGTTTTCAATTCTAGCAGCTTCGTTTTGATTGCAGTATCTAATAGTATTGTTGATTCAGTACTCACAATCAACCACTTCCATGAGGTGGCATCGTTACAACGTACCACAAGACTGTGGTGTTCGTAAATTTCGACCTGTTTCCCACACACTGATGGAAGGAATGGAAATCATTCCGTACCGAATGCTTTCGCTTGCTGGTGAAGTCTATACTGTATTCTCACTTTTCCACCCCGTCAAGTGTGATGTGAAGGTGGAGAAGACACCCAAATCCCAGCGAGGATAGCATGAATCCGATAGGAATAGAGTGCACTCGGCGGGTAAAGTTCATTTAAAGTTTAGAAATTTAATTACAGTTTTCACCACTCCATTGCTTAGAATGGTTGATTCTTTTTCTTGATCAAATACATGTCTATGTTAAAATAGGAAAAGTATTTTAAGCTTTTTAAAAAGAGTAACGATGCCATAGAGTTGTTTGTTTTGTTGAGAAAAATAAATAGTTGCTGCAAGGAAATTTATACAAACTATGATGACTCCCGGTGTTGCGTTTGGAGTCGCAAACATTCAATGTGCACAAAAAACTAACGAAGTGATTAATTTGAAAGATTATACATGTACATGTGGCACGGAAATGTATCCACCAACGTATCTCAACGTTACGAAAATGAACCGACCGTTTGAGCGAAAAGATAAGATTCCTTCTGCCACTAGTCAGCAGGATGGGAATGGCGCTCACAAGCCTACGTGCATGAAAACTGGGAAAGTTCTCGTTAACATGCAGAATGTAATAAACTGGACGAAGATACCGGTCGAGTTCAAAGCATTGCAAGGATGCACACTCACACATGAATCAGAGGTTGAGAGTTTTCGTCGAGCTCCACGCCGAAAGCAGCGCTTCACGCAGGTCGGACGGAATGTCGGACTCGAGTTTTTGGAAATTGTATCAGTAACAGATTTTTCCATTCACTTTACAGTCGACGACTTCAGCTGGAGGTTCGTTTACTTCTCCTGAAGTTAGCAACATCCATGCAAGGATTGGAGAAAATGCGTCTTGCAGCGCTTCGTAGCGCTGCAGCGAAGTTCATGAATAGCTAACAAGTGCCGGAATGATGGTATCCATTGCTGACTTTGCAACACGGATTGTACCATTAGATCTGGAACATACCCACACTCACACACACGCACACACACTCTCATGTATACGAGCGAGCTCTTAGTCTGGATTCAGGCTTTCATTTCCAATTCCCGCTCGACCTCGATGGCTGCCTAAAGGATACGNAGGATTGGAGAAAATGCGTCTTGCAGCGCTTCGTAGCGCTGCAGCGAAGTTCATGAATAGCTAACAAGTGCCGGAATGATGGTATCCATTGCTGACTTTGCAACACGGATTGTACCATTAGATCTGGAACATACCCACACTCACACACACGCACACACACTCTCATGTATACGAGCGAGCTCTTAGTCTGGATTCAGGCTTTCATTTCCAATTCCCGCTCGACCTCGATGGCTGCCTAAAGGATACGTCGTGACGTATTCCGCCCCGAGGGCCCATTTGTGCACGATGCAGAAGGAAGGTTACTTATGCTGTACGAAAGATGGAAGGTGTTTTTATTCTACCGTCTCACCCATTCGCTCCCTTGCCGCTCTCTGTTCCCATCCTTTGCACGACATCATTGCACTGCAGTCTGAAAATGCACCTTCGGGCGATACAATGTTTTGCAACGAAGCGCTCCTGATGGCACTGCCGACGTTGAATCAACTGGGATAAAGGAACCTACCCGAAAAGGTAGCAGTAAAATGATTCCTGCACTCATGTATGCGTTCCGTCCTTCTTTACCTCCACATCACTCTGCACTGGGGTTTTTGACGTGGTCACTCCACGCGGTGGGGTTTTAGCCTCCAGCCATGGGAAAGCAAGCGGATTGGACGAGATCGCATTTAGAATGAGTTGCACACTCGACGGTGTACGGGAAATCTTCACCATCGTCGTCAACGTCGGGCGCGCCATGATTTCAATCCTGGGGGAGGAAAGGGGGGGGAGGGAAGGGCGGTGGTCGAGGATTTTACATCGGGCTTGTTTGTTCAGCTTAATTGCTGCAACGTAACACTGCAATTGACTGCGACGTGCTCAAGTGGATGCACTTGTGTAGCGTTTTACCCTAGCTGTCCTGCCATGCGATCGGCTTCCCATATCAGTTTCGCCCAACCCAGCAAAGGCAGGCGGCTCGGTTTTTCCACAACAAGTGCTACCTTAGCGTTACCCTTTTTCCTTCCATTCTTACGCACGCGCTGCCCTGCAGAACGCAACGTGGCTACGTGTGTTCCTTAGTTTGTGGGCAAAACTCTTTCGGGGTAACCGATGCTGTGTGCGTTTGCTTTGAGAGATGGAAATATAACTGCACCATAAGGTCATGGGCTATACTTTTCTTTGGAATTGAAGGATGCAAAAGGTTGTTTCAATGGCAATCGGATAATTGGTTCTTATNCCCCCCCCAATCAACGACCTTAATCGAAATAAAATTATCTCGCCGATCGCCAAAAGCCTTCGCATGAAAACATCACACCCTACGGCTCGCACAGCTCTAATCGAATGCATACGATGAGGTGGTTCTGGGCACCCTTAACAAATTCCCCTCTTCAAAACGGCGAAAACGAAGCACAATAAACAAGGGATCAAACTAACAGAAACGCCAAGGAAAGAGAAAGAAAAGCTGGCTAGAAGGAAAACCATCGCGCCTGCCCGCATAACAGCTACTTGCGTAATTAATAATTCATTTTACCACTTGCAGGCGGACAGGCGTGGATCGAAAATGATTCTCTCTCTCTCCCTCTCCACCAATCCGAGGCGAAACGAGTATGGAGAAGAAAAAAACAGGCAATAGACACTAGAACTCGAAAACCAGCAAGGTACGCACACATACAATGAGTGTATCCACTTGCAGAATGAGAAACGCGAACGCGATGACCATTCGGTATCCCGAACAAACCGTCTTTCTTCGCATGTTCGCATATTTCGATTGCTTTTCATGGGTGGAACAAAAAAAAGTAATATTCTCCCACCACCCACCATTCTACTGTTTAGCCGTGGCCCAGCTATCCGGAGCGGAATGATTACAATCATTCGGTGGAATGGAATGCTATAAACTAGATATGTTCTTCCCTTTAATCTTACAATTTTGGCTTGAATTAAAGCATTATCTCTCTGTGCATTGTTACGTTTTGCAATAAAAAACAATAAAAAAAAATACAGACACTTGCATTGAAATCATTAACGATGCTAAAGAACGCAACGAACAGGTAAGGCATGCAAAAGTGAAATAGACAGAAAAAAAAGCACGAACAAACGAACACTGTTAAAGAGGGCAATCGAAGCCCTAGACGAAAAATAAAAAGTAGAATAAAGATGTTCGATGCAAACAGCAACAAAACAACACGTAAACGAGCATTACTGCGCTCTAGGTGAAGTATTCATCCAAAACACGCACAACACGGCATCCAAAGACAAAGCCACGCAAGAAGGCAGCCGAGAGGGGGCCGCCACCCTTTTGCCTATTCCGTTTACCAACTTTCTACCAACCTTACCCACGATGTCTGGCTGCGGTCGTTGCTCGATGCCCGCCCGTTTTGCGGCCAATTGTCGATTCGGTTCGGGCTTTGTAAATTGCATTCCAATTGGTTCGCGCAATGCAGCGCACATTTATGCTGCTTTCGGGCGTGCTTTCCCGGCTGCCTAGACTGCACTGCACTACACTGAACACACACCCACACACACACACACACACGCATCCAAAACCCTTTCCGACTTGGCTTCTTCTTCCGGAGGCGAATGGATCCTTTCGACAGTGTGCACATACCCCCCCCTCCCCCCATCGTGTGTGTGTGTGCACCTTTCTTCACTAGCTAATTTTACCTTACCACCCTTCTCCACTCCCCCTCCCCAAAGAAATCATCCAAGGTACGGTGGTGTATAATCAGTCAGGCATGAACAATCGTTCAACAGCCCATTGCCTGAAGGGCAACGACGGTAAAACACCAACCATCAGCACCACATGGCGAAAAGAAATTCAACCTTTTCTTTTCCTCTTCTTTACATTACAATAGTCTAAAACATTGCTATGCTGATAAGTTTGCGATATTTTAAAATACGCATGGCATTACAGCTGATTTGCTTAGTTCCTTCATGAAACGATATGTCTTTTTGCAAGGTAAACTATGCCACTAATATTAGAGCAAAGATCGAAGTGCACAAATCAACTTCGAGCGCCACTTACACTTAATGCTTCGGTTCCGGTGAATACATACCGGCCTGATGCCTTTTTGCATCAGAACAAATAGCAACGTCCGCCAGCAGGCAAAAAGGCATAGACTTGAAGCTGCAGCACGAACGCGAGTCCGTTCTCGGAAATGCAACAAACCCGCACCCGAGCATCGATTACTCTCTTCCACTTCAGTGTACAATGGGCCACGGTGATGCCTAACGGGCTCAACTGTCAGTCGAGAAACGAGCTCGGAGCAGTGCTCGGGAGTTTCCCGATTCCGGCCTAACCATAACTGCATCCGATCCGAAGCTGGGCATAGTTAAAAAAAAAAGGTCATACGAACGGTAAAGTTAGCCGACTAGCAAGCATTATACGTCAATTGCTGGCAACTTTCGCTGCTAATCGAATTGATCGATTGCAGAGACGGTTCCAATCGATCACTCGCGGTTTATTGAAACGGATTCAGGGTCTTGGGATTTGGGTAAGGTGGTTAAAAAAGAAAGATTCTGTAACATATTTGCTTATTTTCCCCTTTTCGTTTTGTTAAGTATCATGAAGTGTTTTATTAATTTCCTGCCTTTGAAGACGTTCCCACCGCCAGCGTTTTGGTGGTATGTTGTTTCCATTCTTGTTAACTATTTGTGCAATGCGTTGCATTCTCACTGCACACTGTGATCACCCGCCCAAACCTAGCCCGACCCGAGTCGGCTAGACTCATTGGGCTTCGTTACTGGCGAGTGCATAAAGTCAACGTAGGTCAATTAATTACCACAACTTCCACCGAACCGAGCGAAGCCGAGTGCTCGTCACCCGACCGGTTGCCTGTTTAATTGAAGATATTATCAACCCGGGCCCGGTCGGCACGGTGATGGCACGGTACGACCCCACGGTCTAATGCTTCCCATGCGCGTGGAACCGAACGGGAGCTAACTAGAGAAAGAACGAACAGCGTAGAAGGAGGGTAACAAAACAGAAAAAAAGCAACGCACACAGACTAGAACGACCTAGGGGTCGAAACACTACTAACATACACACACACACACACACAAGCGAGTCGAAACGTTTTACCCATTATCGACCGTTAAAGGAAAGCAGGAAGCGAATTCTTTCCATCCACCATCAGCACTGCCACATCTGCCGGGCGATGGTTTTTTGCTGGTGCACCGGCAACATATCTCGCTTGCCCCACATGTGTGTGTGTGTGTGTGTGTGTGTGTGTGTGTGCGTGTATTCCCAAACGCTTCCCACCACTGGCCCACCACTGGAGCTTTGGTGTTTCGGTGTACCGCCGTGTAAGGAAGATGAAAGTGAATCGGTAATTTAGCTGCCAACGTGAAGCCTCCGGTGAAGGAAATGCCCGACATTGCCCCCCGCAGTCTGAGGCGTCCTATTAGAACGCATCCTGTTTGCTCTGGACGCCGCACTGCGAACATTTTGTGCGGGCCAGCCACCGCCATTCCTGCGCATCGCCGGACGCGGATCGCACCCTCCGGGACCGGGAACACTGGAGGACATTCGTCAAAGGCTGCACACCCGGCATGCTTTGGGCCCAGGAAGAAGCGATTGCGATTCGTTTCTTCTGCTGGTACCATCTTCGTTTCCACTGCCAGCAGGACTTTTCTAAACGAAAAAAAAAAAATCACAAGCCTCAAAAGAATAGACTAGACGTGCCCGCAACGCTGTAAACACGTGTTTTTGATCTTTGAAGTAGCTCATCGTGGAAGTTGGGGCGCTCAGTAAGAGATACGGTGGATAATTGTGATACACCTTCACAGCCGCTGTATCTCATTGCATGCCAGCAAACCATCGAGGATAACACCTATCAGTGTGGCAACTAAAAATGGCACCCGTGCGTAACCAGGTTACCGCCCCCCCACCCTCATAAGGAACCTTTAATTCTCCCAAACCCCCAAAACACAATTCCAACACCCTGGAATCGTTGTTGCTGCTCTGTGATACTTTTTTCAACCCTTCGTGCCAGCGAACGAAAGCGATTTGCCGGGCGAAAAAAGGGCGCTATCACCAACTTTCGCAACCGGGTTTCGCGCGGTTGAAATTGTAAGTAAATGGTCAGAGATAAGCGTGTGGAAAACTTTTGCGCGATGGAAGAACACAACAAACAAACAAAAAATGAAAGAAGTGTAAGGAAACGAACCTCAATCAACTGGCTGGATGGTTGGTTTGGTTCGCGGCCACGGTACCGCTAAAGAACAGGAACTAAGCGGGACGGTTGAGAAATCAACCCGGGCCGAAATACGTGAAGGCCACACGAACACGGAAGGAAAAGGTACAGCAGAAACGGAAAGCCAACCCAACCGTTCCGGAGAGCCCCGGACTACGGCTAGAACGCACCGCACCAGAACATGAGCAGTGTAGCAGCAGTAGAACAAAACAGAAAAAAAAATAGCTAAGGGCGCTGCAAGGGAAAAAGCAACACTCATGCTCATCGGATTCGGTTCTGGTGTACATGGGCAACACGGTACCGCGATGCGATGAGAACGGCAAAAAAAGGTATGCTTGGCGCGCAGGTGAGCATACGGCGCGGGAAACGGTGCGCGCACATGGCACAACCCACCCAACCTGCACCAATCCCCCCCCCCCTCCCTCCCTTCCAAAAGTAGCGGAAGGGTTGAACCAAAGAAGAAGAAGAAGCATGGCGGAGAGAAATGGAGCGAAAACGTGGAGCATGAATGCGTGGAGCAGCACGAAGAGAGAATGAACGCGTTCACGCTCTCACGCTGAGAGCTGGTGAGCTCACCGGCTGAGCTCTCTCAGCGCGCGGCGGTGAGAGAATAGAGAGCATGAACGAATGAACGCTGTTGCGGTTGCTATGGAAACGGGGAAATCAACAAAAAACCCTCTAGGGAGTGTTTAGAAAACGCTTCACGATATGATGCTGATAGCGGTGGGTGAAAATTGATAATAAAAAATTAGTTACAGTTCTTGAATAGGGTTTTATATTTTTCATACTATAAGCACACGAAATATTTATTATTTTATCATTACTTTTATCATCAATACGGTAATAATGCTATCCCAAGATTAGACATCTATTTTGCCAAGCGAAAATAAAATCAACGAAGACACTAATACACATTTTACATCTCTGTTTCAAGCTTTGCCAATTGATTTGGTGTTAATATATCTCCATCAGAACGCAAACAATCGCGAGGCAGCTGGCGAGGCAGACGGTGACGGAGAACGCTTTCTTTGCTTTGCGATTAATGTTCCCGCACAGCGCATTGTTTGCGATACAGTTCTACTTTTCCGGCGCGATGATGATTATTATGTTTTGGTGGGAAAACTCTGGCCCGATAATTAGATGGAAACGGCATCAGGTTTTAGGTTGTGCCACGCCACGTTGATCCGATGCCGGGCGGGCGGGGAAAATGCCGGCAAAAGGGGATGGAGACAGCAAAGTAACGGAGGATTTTTTTCCCCCACTGTTTTCTCGTTACATATTTCAGCGCGCGTTCCGATGCTTCGTTCTGCACCATAAACTCGAACAGGGCAAAGATCGGTGGGGAAAAACATTAACGCGGCAAGGCACAAACGCTGTTGTGTGCGGAACAGTACTGATTTGCCGAGCGGTATTTTCAGTGGACGTTTGTAAGTATGTAATGGAATGGTATTATTGCAATGCTCTGTGTGAAAAGATAATAAAACAAAGTGTCACTATCGCTACAAAGTTGGCCTCCCTGCTCCATCGTTATTAGCTATATCACTTGATTATGTGTTGAAAAATTAAACTTTTCCCAACAAATTTGCTTCTCCATCGGACGAACCCCGTCCGGCTACAGTATCGGTGTATTTTTTTTCCAACATCCACCTCTTAGAGTGCTTGGTTTGTGCCTTTTGGCAGCACACCGTACGCAAGGCACCGTTCAAGTAACATCAATAAGGGTACGAATGTTTTATTTCAATTCAAATCTACATCCTTGTTACACTTTCGCCTAGCAGTGCAGCACGCTTCATGCATACGCATCCACCATCAGGTACTCACTTTTATCTGTTCATTAATAATAAATCCTTTGCCGTAAGCCGCCAGCCTGCGGCCTGAGGCAACGGATTCAAGCAGCATTTTTCGCACAAACGGCATTCGAAATACGAAATGGCACGAAACGAAGCATTCTATGCGCACTCGATGAATCATTCATGAGCGGGAGAACCGACCGCATCAAGGTACGGGGCAGTCCAGCCCGGTGGCTGATTTTGTTGCAAAATGGAACTAGACCTCCGTAGTGAAAGGTAGTCAAACGTCTCCAATTCGGAAAAACCCATTCGCTAAGATAGTATACCTTTAGTGTGGTGTTGTATGGTTGGCGATATAGGAAAACGTTCTATCATGCTAATGCTGCAGCCAAACAAAGCATAATGTTAAATTGTTACGCGTGTGAGTGATACATCAGTCGTTCCTTTTTGGAAAAATAAAAAGACTTTAAAAAAGGAAAAGATAAAATTCAAGAACAGGCTTTGATGCCTTACAAAAGATTTTATAGTTCAAAATAGCTTCCACACTGTCACTGAATTCCACGATTCGTTTTCCAATTCCAATCTCAACTGAGCGTGAATGGAACAGTCTAGGTCGCTAGTACACTTAGCAACGGTTTGCCCCGTTGCCAGCCATCCATTTTTTCCAGCCGTTTCGAATGTCGATATCGATACCACCTCTGCCATGCCGAACTGTTCCATCCACCATGCCGCTAATACTAGACCATATACCAGCACCGTAACCATGGTGACGAAAGCTTCGAGTTTGCCATAAACATTACGAAAACTCCTCACTACCACCTACACAGACACAGACAGTGAAGGCGCAATTGTTTTTTAGCTGCTAGTGCGATGGCAATGTATTGTATAGGACGAGGTCTCATACTAATCATACACTCCTACACATAAGCACACGTGCACAGTGGAAGTGTGACCGATAAAATAAGACCCGAAAAATACTTCCCATTTGCCCATCATTACGGTTTTGCGGAAAATGGATACCTGACGATTGGTAAGGTTGGCTGCAAACCACGATGCTTTGGCAAATGGTCGACGAGTTTTGGCTCCTTTCCGACTTTCCCGAAGAAAAACCACCCACCCGTTCGGCCGGAGCGGCCTACGCACGCAAAAAAAGGGGGGTAAATGAAACGCCTCAGTTCGGCTACCTACGTACGAATGGCCACGTAATGTATCGGGGATCGAATAATCGATCGCTTAGCTTCGATGAAAGGTGCTTACTATATAAAATGATGGAATTTATTGCTTTTCTTATTTTTTACACTCACATTTTAATACACAATAATTATGTTCCACACGTGTTTGAAAGTTAACCCACCCAATGGGAAGCGGTGACAGCGTCGAAATACGTTTAGCTAGCCCGGTCATCCATCAAGGCTGTCAACTCGGAACGACAATTGCTCTCTTTACTACTCTTCCCACCAATGCAATGTTGTTCAAACGGACGCATAATTATTATTTCAATCTCACTGGTCCCATTGCAGATGTAGGTCAATAGGAGCTCAATATGCAACTACTATTTCCCTATAAAACATTCACCCGCCCACAATCGGCACCGGTTGGACAGGACAGGACAGTGAGGTAAGGTAAACAATGGACCTCTTTTTAATTGATACTATTAATAATTCCTGCCGCAATTGACACCTGCTCGAGAGAAACGCGTCACCTATCATTATTGTCATGTCAGTGCTGATCGGAACCCATCAACCGTGTGGCAAGACACATCAGGACCCGGTACACATACAGTGCCAGGCACGATAATACTAATGAGTTTGAAAAATAAGTACCCCATTAATGGAATTTATTTGTTGATATGTATAAAATATGAGTTATTAATTGGAAACGCGTTAACTTTAGTAATACTTACCAAAAATATTCCACCAATCTTCGGTTCACCTTCACCACAACGCACCAGAAGAAGCTGTCCAAACGTTGGCTGCAGCAGTCTACTAGTTGGGTTTATCCAGACGGGA
Organism: Anopheles rivulorum; assembly: GCA_018908115.1. Classification (NCBI taxonomy): domain Eukaryota; kingdom Metazoa; phylum Arthropoda; class Insecta; order Diptera; family Culicidae; genus Anopheles; species Anopheles rivulorum. The sequence continues at coordinate 2,457,652 of STHB01000006.1, forward strand.
CTCCACGAAGAGTTTGACAATTCGGTTCCACTTCGCAGCAGACGGGCATATGCATTAAATGCCCTTTCGCACGCACACACACACACACAACCTTGCACACTTAGGCAGAAGTAAGCAGTTTGGCGTTTCTATCGTTGCATGTCCTTCCGGCGTACGCTACGCTTACGTCACGCACAGCTCTGCACACAAACAAACACAGGAGCGCCCCGTACACCCGCACACACGGCTCGGACAGTTCCGTTTGTACCCTCCCTGGCCAAACTATCAATTCGACTGTTTCGCAATAGAGCTTTGCCTTACTTTCAATGTAAACCGTACAGTTTGTTCCAACTGATAATGGTACTCTTTTGGTTAGAATGGCTTTTTTTTTCTTGTATCGTTGTTTAAAGGCTCCACTGGCAGCAAGTGCTAGTGGTGGTTTGATATGTATCGGTAGATTAATTCTCTTCTATTTTGCACTTTCAACTTTTCCTTCGAGAATGGGACTTTTTTTATGTCTTACAGTTACACTTACAAATAGGTAGACAGCTTTAGTTTCTTACTAGGTTAACAATGCTTTTTACCACACAACATTTAGCGCTTCAGATGTTGCTCAGATGATATGTATCGGTTACGTACCTTACGCTCTAGAATAACACGCTCAGCTCTATAGCATCTGCGTCTACGATATCTTACAGCTAGATGGTTGATATGTTAGTGATATTTGTGATACGCTCTACGTAGTTGACTACATTGAAGTTATTTCTTCTGTCGCTTGGTGCATCGGAATGCAACTTCCACTGTGTGCCTATGGCAAATGGTCCAGGGAGGTACGGGCGCATCCACTTTTGGCCGAGCCTTCACACACGCCGGAACGTAAATTCCGTGAGAATAGCACGGGATGATGCTTTGCTGCACCGTTTCACGCTGGGACGCTCCTCGGTATTCAGTTTTTTCTTCTTCTCACTATTAAACAACGTTGTACAAATTCCAAATAACTGCACACACGCACACACGCGCGCGCCGTACGTACGCCGGAACTGCTCACGATGTCGTACCCTTTCCGCTTTGCTTAGAATGCTCCACACTTCAAGCCAAAAACAGGGTCACTTTCTTATCGCAATGTCGAAACGTATCCGTTTGTGCAAATTGCTGCGCTGCTGCTGGGTGCTGGGCAAAATTGTTTGCTCCGTTGCTTGGACGTATCCGCTGGTGTGCCGATGTTTGGTTTTTGTGGGGTGGTGAATTTTCGGTTTGGTGGCAGAATAGAATTTTGCAGCCCCGTGTACTATTTCAGCCGTTTTGCGTGCCGTGATGCAAAATTGTGAAGTATTGACTGATAAAATGGTTGCGATTAGTTGCGCGCCGGCGCGCCACGCAACTCAAACATTCCCGTTTTGCCGTTTTGCTGTCAACTGACGGACTGACGTTGTTGACGTTTTGCATTCGGGCCAGTGGCTGCGTACGTTTTGATTGGGATTTTCAAATCTGGCTGCGTACCGTTTATTTTGATTGAGCTCGTTTACTAACGCCAAGCAATTGTGTTGTGAGTGGAATATACGATTCAATTTTTATTCCATTTGCATGAAATTTGTTACCACTGTAACTGTTGTTACTGTAACATAGATATTTAAATATAAAAAATAAATATAATTCACTTATCTTCTTCTTTAAACTTAATTTATTCTAAAAACTCATCAAAAACGATCAATTAATCGAAGTACACAGCAAGTGAGCTGGTGGAGCAAAAAGTTATGCTCGTCTGTGGCACTATCCAAGATACAAGATCATATTTCATCCAATCCAAAAATTTGTGAGCTAAGCATTGGACAAAAAAAAATACAGGTTTAGATTTCTCAACACAAATTCAAATCAAACATCAGTCATATTTTTCGTTTTCAATCTCACAGTTTTATTGTCGTTTCTCGACATTTTCTTAGCCGAGAGGGGATACAGTTTTTTTTTCCTTTCTTTAATATCTATATATATGTATATATATAGATTTATATATATATATAGTTTTTTGTTTGTTCGGTATATTTATATATGGTTTTAATAATAATAGAAATTTTGTTTGTATTTTACAATATTCTTTTGAATTATGTTCATGGGATGCGATCGTACCTATCGCTCGGTTGAATCGCATTTCCGCTCCTACACCTGAGCAGCGTTTACTGTGTCACGCACACCATCGACCACGGCCGTGGATGTACATTCGATCCTGTACTGCATGCGTGTTTGCAATCTGCCATTGTACGGAGTTCAATGTATACGCGTTCGTAGTGTGCATGTTTACTGTATACGGTTGACACTGTAAGTATATTTGCAGTTTAGCTATAAGTTTTTGTTTTTGTTTTGTATATTGTGTTATCCTGTTTTATTTTGTGTTTTTCTTTGTTTCACCATTTGCTCCTACCATTCCACGTTTCGCATGATTCGTTTCCTTTCGCACTTCGTGCTGCTGTAATGCGATTGTTTGTTTGTCCTTCTTTCCTTTTGCTTTATCTTAAAGAGAGCTTTAGTGTGGGCCCCAACAGCGGATTGTTTTCTTCTAATGAAATGTGGGTTCGTGTGGTTTTATCTTGTTCTTATTTCTGATGTTGCTTTGTGCAGGGTAGAACTAAACCACCAAGGGGTTTTCTTTACGTTTTTTTAACCGTTTCTACCCAGCCAAACTCCCAACCGAAGATGTACGATGATATAGCACTGCAACCGTTTACCCTAGTGCCCTAGTGTTCGCTTTTGTTTCATTCCGTTTGGCGCATTGGTTAGATTGATGTAGCTTCATGTTAAAGACTTTTTTTTCTTCTCTTTATATATAATGTTGTCGATTTTTCCGATTAACCACTAATGTGAGACAAACAAAACGCATGATCTAGCCATCAGCCACGTACCGTGGCCGTGTTTCGTGTTACAGCATTTACTTACAGCATTGTTCCAGTAGCGATTGTGTTCGTGTTCGTGTGTATGTGTATGCTTCTCCTTCCTCGTGTTTGTGTTTGGTGTGTGTGTGTATGTGTGTATGCGTGTTTAATACTTAGTTTGATATAAAATAATTTTAAAATTTACTTTTTACTTGCATCTCTAAACCTTCCACCCAGTCGGTTCATCATTGGTTCTTAGCTACGGGTACTAGTTGATCTCATGTTCTGTTTTGTTTTGTATAATTTTTCGTCTTCCTTTGCCTAGCTTTATACAAAACGTTCACCATTCCTCGGCGACGGGAACGGCCAAACGTTTGCGGTTGTGTTGTTTGCCCTCCATGTTCACTTTTACGATTGTTGCTTCATTTGCATGATTTAGTTTTTGTTACTGGTTTTGCCTTTTTTGCCTTTTTTATCTTTTCCTGTTCTTCAATTGTTTCGTAAATTACTTTTACCAATACGCTTTGCTTAACATCCCTTCGTTTATCTACTAACATTTCTATTTTCCCGTATTTCCCATACATACATACAGCGCGCGTACACATTATCTCGCTTGCAAGTGTTTTGCTGCCGCGCCACGGTTATATGTTTGTTTGTTTTGCTTTTGATGTTGGCCAGTAGTGCTCCACCGCCGTTCCAGCTATCAAAACCCAAACACCTCGCAAATAATCGCTACAGTGGTAACCTTTTTTTTTCACATCCCTGGATCCGTTTTGTAATGCGTGCGCCCCACCTCGAAAACCGTACGGCCAGGTTGGCTCGCCAGGTAACTGCTGCCATCCACGCACTAGGGCGCACACGTGTGAAACAGCACGTTCCAAACAGTTCCAAACATATTCAACGACGAAAGTAATAAGCTGCAATAATAAGCCATTCATAAGAGTTTTTGCTCCAAAACTGAGGCAATGGGTGTTCCGTCTAGCATCATTCAGCCTCTTCCGTTTATCACGCTTTTCCTCCTCAACAAATTAGGCAAAACTTACCCACAAGCTTGGGAGCAATTAAAATGCCAACTTTGCAAATGCATAACGCAACACTAACATCCTAAACTATGCTTTTGTTTTGTTAATTTTGTATTCAATAGGCCTCAATTGCTGTTTTCGAATTAGTATTTTTTACTGGCTTTTTTTAATTTTTGCATCTGTGCTTTTTATACACTTTTCTTTGCTTTCGCTGCGTTTGCGTCGAGTTTTCATTAGCACTGCGAAGCACTTAAAAGCAACGATTATAATCCTACACTTGTCCGTAACTTTTCATTATCGTTCCTCAGGTTGTCGCTATATTGTATCAGAGCAGCGCCAAATCAACTTCGCTTTTTAACGTGGCAAACCTTAGTGTACTAAGCGTAATTCGGTTTCAGAACAAACAAACGTTGCAAACATATTAAATCTTCCTTTTGTTTTTGCATAAAATGCAGATCGATAAAGCACAGCACACAGAAACACAATCTTTCTCTCAACAATTCCAAAAGGGGTTCCAACAGTTGTTGCCAGCGGCAATCGAGGCAATTCTTCGATTCCAAAATCACCGTCTCGTCGATAAGCCGAAGATTATCGTGAAAGTTTAGGTTTCGGGAAATAATCGGTTGGTCCTGATTTTGTGCTTTCCCGCGAACACTCGTCCCAAGCGTTCCAAGGCAGCGGCGAACACGTGGCGAAAGGTTGTTGTTTTTGCTTTTTGCTTTGTTATAATGTCCTCAAACCCTTTTTCTTCGCGTGCGTGTGTTTTTGTTTTTCTCATTTTTGTGGCATTAATGAATCCATTTCCACTGGACGGATCAAACATGTCTCTGTGTTAATCGTGCAGCAAAACGCTCGAACGAAAGCTCGAGCTATTTAGCGTTTTAAACCGTATTGCATCGAAACAGTTCCAACGGTCGGTTGTAAATCAAACCACTTCCAATATTAGCGCAACAGTGAAGCTTGGTTGCTTGATTTCGTTGTGTAAATGCAGAAGCGCTCGAGAAGAAAACGAAATGAAATCCAATTGGAGAAAATCCAATTCCAGATCAGCAGTTTGCCAGAGAGAAAGAGATACCGTTGCTGGTGGAATCAAACAGTGAGAAACCATTCCTTTGACGCTTGCAGTAGTAGCTGCAACAGAAGTAGAAGCGAGCTAATTCCAACACACACCAAACATACGTCACCGGACAGCGACTCGTTCGTACACTAGTGCTGAGCGTGTGTGCGTGTGTTTTCTGTTCCACGCCGTTCCACCTTCGTTTTGCGTCCTGCGTACCTTCCTTGTTGCATTTTTTCCCAGCCATGCTGAGAAGTGTAGTTTTTGATTGGCTATATGATAATGAATCGTTTCTCAAAGTTCCCTGTAGAAACCTGATCGTATTTACAGTTTTGTTTGCTTCGCAGCCGATAAGCCGATTTCCCATTGTTGTCCTTGTCTTTTGTTTTCGTCCCGTTTTCGCTTGCGTGCTCTCGCATATTCGATAGTTTGTTTGTTGTTGTTGTTTTTTTTTGTTTGTTTATTTTACGTGTGTGTGATTTTTTGTTTGTTTGTAATTTGTAAGACAGCTGATGCTCGTTGCATTTTGTTCCTAATAATTTAATATTCTGAGGCTTTTGTTTTTTTTTTGTTCTTTTATTTTTTGTTCTTTGTATTTCTTTTAGTGGGAAGAAATAAGCGGAGAGAAGTCGAGAGAGACAAAGAAAAATTCGTACTTAATGGTAGCTCCAATGTAATGGTGGACAATGCTGATAAGTGTAGTTAGTACTCTTGGGTATTGGAGCAGTTTTTTTTTTGCTTCACATCCTTTCTCCATCCCGTTCAACCCATCCTATGTACACGTTACCCATCTGATGGCCCATGGTGACGGTAGCGCCTTGCCGGTGTGCTCGAGCTAACAACAGACCAAGCAACAGGAAGTGGCCAAAATACATTTAAACCAAACATGCGCTCAAACACTGCACGCTAATGTGGTTGTGTTTACAAGGACAGCGCAACTCTTCCGTGTTGTCACAAAGGAAAAACGGCACCATACCGTAGCATACNGCAGTTTTTTTTTATGCGTCACATCCTTTCTCCATCCCGTTCAACCCATCCTATGTACACGTTACCCATCTGATGGCCCATGGTGACGGTAGCGCCTTGCCGGTGTGCTCGAGCTAACAACAGACCAAGCAACAGGAAGTGGCCAAAATACATTTAAACCAAACATGCGCTCAAACACTGCACGCTAATGTGGTTGTGTTTACAAGGACAGCGCAACTCTTCCGTGTTGTCACAAAGGAAAAACGGCACCATACCGTAGCATACTGGGTGGGAATGTGTCCCATTTATCTCTGCCCAAACGTTTGGTGCGGTAGCTTATGCACACCAGCGCTCATACGTTCCCATCACCATGATACGATGGGGTTTTTCCTTCCTTCCCAAAATCCTTTCCCAACAAGAGACAACCCAGAGCAAAAGCATAACATACACACACACACACACACACACACACACAAAGCCCCGCATTCGCTCATGCACACACCCAGCACACACGCACACAAACATCGGATTGACGTCCCAAAAAAGTGACAGTACGCCATCTTGCAAGCGCCGATTTGCGCCGGGTCTCATCTCATCAGCATCATCTCACGCCAACGCTTTCGCCTAGCTCTTCCCAACGAGTGGTTCACACGTTTGCGTAATAATGTTAAACAGGATTCGAACGCGTATCCTTATTTCATGCTTTCCTAGCTAATCCTAACGTTTCTCATACTCAGCAAAACAAGTGCTGCATCCTATAATGTTGCTTTTTTTTGTTTTGTTTTTTGTTACGGTACCTATTCCTTGTGTTGGGTTTGTTTGTTATGTTTGTTGTTCTTTGTTTATTTTTTGTTCTTTTGTTTTAATCTCTCTGTTGTCTTCATATTTGCTAAGAATTTTCTTACTGATAAAGATATGGTTTTTGGCTCGTTTCTCATTCCATTTTCCCTTCCCATTTCTCCAATATACTCCCTTTTCTCTGCCTCCTGCCTTGCTTGCTTTTTTATGTTAGTATATAGTAAACGCGCATTAGCATTTTTCATTAACTACGTCCCGTTTCCTCGTTAGCGTGGTGTGATGATATTTGCATTTTTGTTTTTCTTTTCTTTTCTTTTCTTTTCTTCATTTTGTTTAAGTTTATGATTTGATCCTATTCCATTCCCCTGCCATTCCTTCGTTTCTACCCACCGTACAACCCTTCTTTTTTTTGCTAAAGCCACTGGAGCTAGAGAAGCTCAAAGCTTTTACACTGCGCAGCCATCAAATTGTGTGGCTCTCCATCCGCTCACGGTTCGGGGATTTTTCCCCGTTCATACTTATGCTGTGTAAATGCGCGTTTTTTTTTTGTTTTCTTTTGTTTTGTTTTGCATTAGAAGCTGATTTAGAGAAGCATGACTTTATTGAAACAGCGTCTATTCGAGTGCTAAGGCAAACAATATGTTGATTTTAGTTTGTTTTTTTTTGTTTTGCTTTGTTGCTTCGTTTCATATGTTTAGGTAGGTAGGTAGGTGTGAGAGAGAGAGAGAGATACTGCTGTATCTAACGTGTATATGTGTGTGTGGGTGTTTTGTATTTTCGTTTCACAATGCGTATTTAACAGTGTTCGGTTTGTTCGCTTGATCACTTGCCTTGTCTTGTTTGTCTTGCTCAATATGATAAGGTTTTCATGCAGTGGTTACGTACCCGGGATAAGGACGATATTCCTTTCGTTTCGATCGTTTGCTCACATGCACACCTACTCATTTGTACTTCTGTCGTTCCGTGTGAGTGTTTTCGCACGCACTGCCGGACCTACGATGCATGATGCGACTGTAACGAGCGGTGACACCAGTGTTCGTTTGACACTTTCCATCAAAGTGTTTGTTGCTGTGTTGTGAGCAGGAAAAGAAAGAAAGAAGAAAAAACCTAAAACAAATCGAGCGATCGATGTTCCCATTTTTGGTGGGCGGCCATTGCAATCCAAACTTACAATGTCCGGCACCGGGAAAGGTGCGATTGATTTTTTACTGCTCTTACGCGCTTGCTTAATATCATCTCGCGCAGGTCCGTTCCCATTCCTTTTCCATGCTGCATCTTTACAATCTTGTCTGCCTTGCTTTTAACTGTACCCAGCGGTAGTATCGTTCTTGTAACGTTTGACTGAAGCATATACTTATGATAATTAGAGTTACGATTTCTTTTTTTAAATTTTTTTATACTTTATCTGCACCATCTCACCATGGGATGTGAGCGTGTGTACGTGTGTGTTTCTTCTTCTTCTTCTTTTCTTCTTCTTCTTCTTCTTCTTCTTCTTCTTCTCCTCCTTCTTCTTCTTACTCCTCTTCCTATTTTTCTTCTTCTTCTTCTTTTGTTTAGTTTTGGTTTGGTTTCAAATATTACAATTTAATAAATTCACAGATTTGAGTTTCTTTTTTTTTNGCACACCTACTCATTTGTACTTCTGTCGTTCCGTGTGAGTGTTTTCGCACGCACTGCCGGACCTACGATGCATGATGCGACTGTAACGAGCGGTGACACCAGTGTTCGTTTGACACTTTCCATCAAAGTGTTTGTTGCTGTGTTGTGAGCAGGAAAAGAAAGAAAGAAGAAAAAACCTAAAACAAATCGAGCGATCGATGTTCCCATTTTTGGTGGGCGGCCATTGCAATCCAAACTTACAATGTCCGGCACCGGGAAAGGTGCGATTGATTTTTTACTGCTCTTACGCGCTTGCTTAATATCATCTCGCGCAGGTCCGTTCCCATTCCTTTTCCATGCTGCATCTTTACAATCTTGTCTGCCTTGCTTTTAACTGTACCCAGCGGTAGTATCGTTCTTGTAACGTTTGACTGAAGCATATACTTATGATAATTAGAGTTACGATTTCTTTTTTTAAATTTTTTTATACTTTATCTGCACCATCTCACCATGGGATGTGAGCGTGTGTACGTGTGTGTTTCTTCTTCTTCTTCTTTTTTTTTCTTCTTCTTCTTCTTCTTCTTCTCCTTCTTCTTCTTACTCTTCTTCCTATTTTTCTTCTTCTTCTTCTTTTGTTTAGTTTTGGTTTGGTTTCAAATATTACAATTTAATAAATTCACAGATTTGAGTTTCTTTTTTTTTTGCTCTCGCCCTACTCAACCCCCTGTTTCGCAATCTTCCTCCTGGTTGTAGTCCGCCCTTATCGCTAGTGAAGTGAACTTCAGTTTTGTTTTGTTGTTGTTTTTGTTTGTTTGTTTGTTGTTTTTTTTTCTTGCCTTTTATTTTCTTTTTGTATAAGTTGTTTCGCAAACACTTGTTGGGACTTGTTGGTTGACATTGGTGAACAATGCCTTGCCTAATCGCCACCCATTGCACAGTTGCAACGTATATGCTTTACAAGTAGAGAAGTATGGTTAAGGTATGCAATGATAATGGATTGATTAAAACAAGTAATATCTATAATCTCCTAATATTGACCACCACACCCCCCCCCCCCCCCCCCCCCCCCCCCCCCCCCCACTCCACCCGTCCAAAACATCCAGTGGCTGATATTGGAGCGCTTGGCATGGCTTACAACTGCACAGCAGATTGGTTCCGGTAGGACGTCTGTCCCCAACGCACACACACACACACGCGCCCACTCACACACACACGCAGCTGGTAGCATGGCAAGGGCACCTGCCGTATGTTCGCTGTCCATGTTCGTCGTGAGTGATATTTTCTTTTCCTTTTTCTCCAGTGTGCCGTCCCTGCGTACATAAGGCCGTAACGGTTTCGATCGCGCGCAAACTAGCAGATACGTTTTGCGTGATTTTTTGTTTTGTTTTATTCTGTCGCGTTCATTAGCACGAAAGTAGCTTCACCCCGTGATGCGCGCTGGTGACTGTTGGAGTATGCATTTTTGCACCACACGTTCTGGTTTAGAGTGTTCTGGTGCTGGAAATTAGTGTGTCTTACTGCAATGAAAATGTAGAAGAGAGCATACAGTAAGAGGGAGATAAAAGTGCATAACTACGGTTTAAATTTTTATTAAGTATCGCAATGAAGTTTTTCCTCATTCAGCTTAAAAACTAGCTAGCTAGAGTTTTGCAAAAGATATGACTACACGATCGCCCTACACATCCTTACGATCTGGTTTAATGTTATAGAAAATGAAAGTAATATGAAACTAATGCGAGACGATTGCGCATGAAAAGAAAGTACATACTAGCGTGCAAAGTGAAACTACTGTTCTTGCTGAAGTTGTCCTATCTGTGTGTATGCGCAGATTAGTTAGCAGAAAGACGAAGAAAAACAAACGTTTTCAAATGAAAAACCAAAAGGGAAAAAAAAATCATTCGGAAACTCCAAACCAAAAAGCAAGTACCAAACCGTACACTTATAGGTAGAAAGGGCATGCAAAAACAGTTTGTTTGAAGTGATGAAAGACGTACCTATGGAGAGGAGATACCGAGTATGGGAAAACAAGGTGAGTTGTTTTGTATTTGCGTACAGTGAGGCGCTACGATGTGCACAAGCTCACCAAGCTACGGTGGAACTGTGGCTAAGAACGTTTGTTCATCGTGTACAGAGGGATTTTTTTTTCTTCTGCGGGACCATTTAAATTGGGATATACATTTGAAGGGTGGAATTGTGTGTTTTGGGAGCTTGAGATATATTTTTCTTGGCCCGGGGTTATGCTGAGCTGGGAAACAGGACTCAACTCTACTGTGCGAGCGATGCGGCAAAATTTATTACAAAAAAATGGTTCCAGTCCTTAAGCGAACGCGATTCACGATTCACTCTAACTTGACATTACCTGCACCAACTGCACGAAGGTAACTAATGATGGATAACTTTTGCTTAAGCATTTTAGCATAGAATATGAGAACAGCGCAGCGATACTGCGGCAGAATGAATATAAATTCGCGAATGTACGTACGAGCAGAACGAGAATAAACAGCAGGAAAAAAAAAGACACAATGACAAAATCTGTAACAAACCTATTCGCGCTGTGTTGAGCTGCCATTGCCAGTATTGTTAAGCTTCAACCTTTTGCGCTGCTTTGGCGCACGTTTTATGATTTGCTCTAGGGTAAGTTGGGTGGGGGGGGGTTTGCATCTAAGCACGGAAATCATCTGCAGGGTCTAACCATATACATAGATATACATATATACCTCAAAAAACTATTCTTGCCATTCTTCAACGATCACACATTCGCGTAAAGGCTTTATACGCATGAGACAGTTCAGTAGTAACTACACAAAACATCAAACCTAAAGCTATAACGCAGTCTAAAACGAAACCAAACAGGGTTGTTGCAACGTTGCACAAAACACGGTGGCTGCTCTCCGGTGGTGGTGGTGGTCGGTTGTGTTTGTGTGTATGTGGGCGTGGAGTGGGTGGTGGGTGTTAAAATGAATCAAACAGATTAAAAAAACCGGGGCGGCCCGGTGGTGCATTTGGCAACGGCGCCAGTTCCTAACACGACCGGACCGGGTTCAAATCCCATTCGGACCGTCCCCCCGTAGCACGGTCTGACTAGCCTGCTACGTGGTAAAATTAGTCTAATACGGCCTGGTCCGTTCTAACATACTAAAAAANATGGATAACTTTTGCTTAAGCATTTTAGCATAGAATATGAGAACAGCGCAGCGATACTGCGGCAGAATGAATATAAATTCGCGAATGTACGTACGAGCAGAACGAGAATAAACAGCAGGAAAAAAAAAGACACAATGACAAAATCTGTAACAAACCTATTCGCGCTGTGTTGAGCTGCCATTGCCAGTATTGTTAAGCTTCAACCTTTTGCGCTGCTTTGGCGCACGTTTTATGATTTGCTCTAGGGTAAGTTGGGTGGGGGGGGGGGTTTGCATCTAAGCACGGAAATCATCTGCAGGGTCTAACCATATACATAGATATACATATACACCTCAAAAAACTATTCTTGCCATTCTTCAACGATCACACATTCGCGTAACGGCTTTATACGCATGAGACAGTTCAGTAGTAACTACACAAAACATCAAACCTAAAGCTATAACGCAGTCTAAAACGAAACCAAACAGGGTTGTTGCAACGTTGCACAAAACACGGTGGCTGCTCTCCGGTGGTGGTCAGTTGTGTTTGTGTGTATGTGGGCGTGGAGTGGGTGGTGGGTGTTAAAATGAATCGAACAGATAAAAAAAAACCCCCAGAGCTAAAAGGGTTACGGAACAGAAACCACAGCATTCTTGTACGTAGGAATAGGATAAGGAACAGAGCAACATCAGCCAGCCCAGCCACATGGAGCAGCAGAGTGCGCCCAACACAGACATTGAGCGCGGTAGAAGCAGGCAGGTGTGTTTTTACAAACGGTCTATGGTTCCTATCGGTTCTGCAGCACAGCAACAGTGGGTGTAAGATAGTGAGATAGAGCTGAGAGCATGATGAGTGGCGTGGAGTGGCGGAGAGCAGGAATAGAAGAAGTCGTGTGGGGTAGGAGAGGTGATGCTCAATGATGGTCGGTAAGAAGGGTTTGTTTGTTTTTTGTTTTGTTTTTTTACAGCTTGAGTGAATCGAGTGAGGCGATCGAGGATCTTCTAGACAGGCCCAAGCTAGGTGGCCCACTGACCAGTGACGTAGTGCCGAACAGTTTGTACCAGCCGATGACTATGTGTGAGAGGTTGAGGTTGTCCAGCATGATCTGTGCCACACCCATGAACACTTTCTTGCCCTCCATGCGACCATAATCGCCCCAAACGGTGACCTGTGGGCGGGAAATTAAAAAGGAAGGAAAAAACACAGAAATGCATAAGCAAATGTTTTGTATCTATTTGGTGCGAAAGGCACCGGATACTCACTTGCAGTATGCAGCCCGCAAACGGCTCCCTAAACACTAGTTGTTGCTGATATAGTGGGTCTAACGTTTTCCTAGCAGTCGTTGTTTTTGCTTTTTCTATACATTTTTTACCGGAAACTAAATACACTTTAACGTAAGGCGCTGGAAGTACTTTTGAGCCAGGACGTGCCTGCGGGCAATGGGATGGGAATTAGTTAGTGCAATCGAAACGGATGATTGGATCGTTTGAGTCTGCGCTCACTCACCTGCAATCCCCTTGCTCTTATCACTTCAACCTCTAAGGAACCCTTCTGATAGCACATAGACAGTTGAATATCACCTAAGGCCGGAGCACCCAGTACCTGGCGTCCAACTAGCTGTCCTGGTCCCAAACCATCGATGAAGTCCGATAAAGGTCCCGTATCACCCGCCACTCGCAGCGACGGTGACCATCTGCGAATGGTACGCGCGTTTGATGGAAACATTGTTTTGGGTTTGGGGAAATGGGAAATAAAGTAATGTTAGTCACTGTTAGGCTAGGCGCTATAGAAGAACTTTTAAAACAAACACATAATTCCAAACAAAATCAGTACCTGGTGCACTAACAGTAACAGAAACTAGAGGTACTCATTCATAAACATAACCAAAATTTGATAACAGATGTACGAAAGTAGGCAAATTCACAATGCTTAATTTCATTCCACACAATAATGCTCGTGTTATGTTTGATTTGCGCTCGTTTCGTTCATCTGTTTTTTTTTTACTATAAATCATCATTCTTGGAAGAGACCAAGAATAATGAAAAGGAAATAAAAATTTAAAAAAATAACCAAACACACAAACATCAAGCACACCAAAACGCACACGTACATGGTGAAGAAATAAAATATATATATAGCTGAAAAGAGATTGGTTTGGTTTAGAAAGTCAACTAAAACATTAGTTCATTAAACATTGCTTTTTTATTAGAATTTTAGAAAAAAAGTTTAAATTATACAGAATAGAAAAACTTACTTGAAAGTAATAGTTCGAAGTAAAAGTTTCCCGAACAAACAAAACAAAAGTATAAAANCAGTTGAATATCACCTAAGGCCGGAGCACCCAGTACCTGGCGTCCAACTAGCTGTCCTGGTCCCAAACCATCGATGAAGTCCGATAAAGGTCCCGTATCACCCGCCACTCGCAGCGACGGTGACCATCTGCGAATGGTACGCGCGTTTGATGGAAACATTGTTTTGGGTTTGGGGAAATGGGAAATAAAGTAATGTTAGTCACTGTTAGGCTAGGCGCTATAGAAGAACTTTTAAAACAAACACATAATTCCAAACAAAATCAGTACCTGGTGCACTAACAGTAACAGAAACTAGAGGTACTCATTCATAAACATAACCAAAATTTGATAACAGATGTACGAAAGTAGGCAAATTCACAATGCTTAATTTCATTCCACACAATAATGCTCGTGTTATGTTTGATTTGCGCTCGTTTCGTTCATCTGTTTTTTTTTTACTATAAATCATCATTCTTGGAAGAGACCAAGAATAATGAAAAGGAAATAAAAATTTAAAAAATTAACCAAACACACAAACACATCAAGCACACCAAAACGCACACGTACATGGTGAATAAATAAAATATATATATAGCTGAAAAGAGATTGGTTTGGTTTAGAAAGTAAACTAAAACGTTAGTTCATTAAACATTGCTTTTTTATTAGAATTTTAGAAAAAAAGTTTAAATTATACAGAATAGAAAAACTTACTTGAAAGTAATAGTTCGAAGTAAAAGTTTCCCGAACAAACAAAACAAAAGTATAAAATTAAATTTTAACAAACAAAAACAGAAACAGAAGTACGAATACTCTCACACAGTAGATGATAGAAAGTTTTGTTGCATTTAGGAGTGAAAGAAAAAACAAACTTCAAAAAGGGCACATAGGACGGAATAAACCACATATCAATATAGTAATATCCTAAGAGCATTATATAGCAAGAGCAAAACAGACAATCGTATAGGAAGACTCTGGAAAGAGAACATCTGCAACAACATACAGTAGAGCCGGGAAGCAAGTGATACTGAAGTTCTGCACTGTGCCGTACATTCGATAGCACTCGCGAGTAGTCGTCGCGAGTGATACATTCGTACGAAAGAAAAGTAGGTTGAGCACGGTATACACTTACGGGGACGGTATGGCCGGTCTCTGTCGAGGGTGACAGTGCACCCGGCAGATATGGGAAGGCATATCGTTTCGGAAAGGATACATCAAACAATCGGTAGAGTTGGAGTTGCTGTGTTCGCTCGACAGAAAAACGATCGAGCTCACAATGATAAACGCTTCACAGGGGGAGAGATAGACAGTTTGTAGTGTGTCGTGTAGTGGAGCTTTCTACGAAGCGTCTAGCGTCTACTAGGTGCTGAGAGACAATCATGCAGTCTACGGGTGAAGTTGGGATGAATATTTACATGAATTTATTTGGCAACCACCACCAAAACTAACGAACCGTTACTAAACTACTGTGAAAATGTCGATTGAAACTTTAGTTTTCGCTAGTTGTTATTAAACGTTTCTGCAAGGAAGGCGGAAACGAATAATTTGAAGTTTTTTTTAACACGGATATTTAAATAACCTCCAAATAAATGCTTACTGAAATTATTTAGAAATATTTAGAAATTATTTTATCTGAGAAAAGAGGTATAAGAGAATTGAAACAAAATTATACAAACGTAACATAAACAAAACATGTTTAAAAATGGATAAAAATGCATAGAACATTGTGCAGGCCTGTTAGCATGAAGCAGAACGTTTATAGATAGCATTGCATACATTTAGGCGCTTCGCCATAACTGAGCATACTGTAAACAAGCCAAACAAGAGATGTTGAAACCAATGGAACAGTTAATAGACATATTGACCACACAGCAGCCCTCGTGGCAACTGTAACTGTTTCAAAACATCCAACAGACAGCTAGTAAATAGTAACAGCCATTAACAGGAGCAGAAGACCACAACAATGGCAGCAAAAACCCACAACAAGCCAAAGTGAGAGGAAGAGAAGAGGAGAGCGTTAGATAGAGCCAAAAGCAACAACAACAACAACAACAACAATGTACAACAAACACTTAGTAAAACAGAAACACGCACACATGGAAATGTCGTTTGTTAAGTAGTCAGACAGACAGAAAGATAGGAGAGCAAAATAGACAGGGCAGAAAAACGCATACGGAGTAAAAAGAGTGTAAAAATAGTTTTCGAGTGGCGACAGGAAACGGAAGGCAAAATTAGAATACATAACGGAAACGGAAACTCGTTTTCGCATACGGCAACAAACGGGTGCCACACCGTAACGGTGGCTAAACACACACATACACACACACACACACTTACGAGGAGCCTTCGGAGCTCGAGATCGAGTGTAAGCTTCCGGCCCGATAGGCTGCCGACTGTGCTGGTATCGGTGTCACCTCGACCGAACGCTGTATCGAACCGGCCGACGCCCGTTTACGCTGCGACGTCGACGATGAGGATGAGGACGACACGCCTTGGTCTGCGAGCAAGATCGAATGGGCAAGATATGGAGATGACAGAACTGGTTGTTGCAAGGCAAGAGCGGTGTTGTGACTAATGGGGCGCAACGTACACTTTGAGCCAGGGACATTTATTGCTCGTAAACAAACGGTGCAAAAAAAAAAAACACACACTGTCGACTAAAACCGTTCGAAAATGCGGTTTGCGATAGCGATCGAACCTGCGCCTTGCTTTCTGTCCTGGTCTACGGTTGCCAGCATAAGTTCACCGTTCTCGTCCATAACAGAGTGGAGTGCTATCTACGTACTGGACGCATGGTAAGCTTCAATAACAAAATAAAACAAATGCAGCTCATTGCAAACTGACTTCAATGGACCTTTGAACCGAACGAGCAAATCGAACGTAGGAGCTTGACGCTAAAAAAAAAACGCCACTAGAGAGCTATCTCGCCGAATAGAACAATAAAACATAGTGTACAAACGTAACAGGAGCATGACAAAAGGACGATGACAAACACGTAACGGAACGAACTGAAACAATTGCTCTAAATACACTTCCAAAGCGGAAAACGCAACAAATTTACATGACGGCCATGGTACAGTAAGCGAGTGTTTTTGGCAGCAAACATGAGTAACAGTCAGTAACACAGCGAGCGAAACACCTCTTCCCCTCTTCGTTTGGACAGAACTTGTGCCGTGGCACGGTACACACACAGACACACACGCTTGTTGTACAGCTTTATCACCATTTTACACGCCAACACGCCAGTTAAAACGACAAAAATTAACGCATACTATACAGTCTACCCATTGATATGCATTGCTGCTACTGCTGTTGCTATTGCTGTTGCTACTTTTCGGTTTTCAACCAGACCGTGAGCTTCGTACAGCCGTTCTTACTTTACAAACCTCCAATTGCGAGAAAATGAAACACCCTTGCACCAAATAGTTAACGATCGCAAATGGTTTATGAACGATCGGTGTGTGTTTAACGATATACTTAGTACAGAACAACAGAAATGAAGACAAAACAAAACCAAAACAATACACTAAGTAACCATTAAGTTTCGTACTCGCGCATCTAGTTAAGCGTATCTAGTTTACAGTAGTGTGTGTGTATGTGTGATGGAGCGTGTCAGTGAGTGGTTCCGATGTGACGTAGCATTCGCTCAGTGTGCGTGTGGCTCGTGTACGCGTGTACAGTGTATCGTGTGGCCATCTTCCATTATACTAAGTGTGCTGTACAGCACTAGCGTACAAGCGTGGTACCGGTGTAGCTGTCAGCTGGATCGTACATCCGGACGTTTTTTATCTCTCCCCGCAGCAACATCACGAGTAAACGATTGGTTCCTTTTCAATTCGAGATCCTAAAATGCCACATACGGATCTTAGAGAAAGAACGAAAACAACCATCCACTTTACGGGAAATGATCTCGCTGTTGATCTCGCCACAATGTGCCTTAAAAGTTTGCAAATCATAGAGAGGGGTATTTTTTTGTTTTCTTTAAACCAACAAACAAAAAAAAGATAAACGAGATAACGACAAAAACTGATAATGATACACCACAGTGAGATAAAACTTGTTGTTTAACTATTCCAAACTCTTTTCCGACTATTTGTTCAACTACTAATACACTACAAAATCTACCAGCAAGTAACGGAAAGGAAATGTTTTACTTGAACGAAAACAGCTACTAAGGAACATCCGGATGGTAATTGGAAGCGCAGAGAGCTTTCTCCGGCAGTAATGAACGTATGTGGGTGCGTGAGTAAATATGGATGGATGTTCCTTAACAAATGCGTTACGAGCCAATGGCACTAGAAACAATAAAAGAAAATAAGTAACGTAACCGAACAAAACAAACAAAAATAACGAGGTGAGAAAGAAAAATGCTCCACGAAACAAACAGAAAGATCTTCAAGTAAAACAAAATAAAACAAAAGAACACAGGAAATAAAGAAAAACAAGATGGCTGGAAGCGAACCTGTCACCGTCGGCACTTCCTTCACCATCGCTGGAGGCGGACGAGCCCCGCGATAGACCGCCGCCACGCACCTCGCCCGGAAGCACCTCCTCGCTTCGATGTACGGTGAAGGAATTTTTGCCACGCTTACCAAACCCCATGCGTCGCTTACGACCTTTTTCATATGTTGAATGAAATTGATTATCAAAACAGTGTCAGTTCCGTACGCTATTGGCTGAGAATGGTATTTTTTGTACATTGATGCTACACACAGAAAGAGAGACACACAGTGAAACGGGGAGTAACGGAGGGAGAGAGAAAGAGGGAGAGAGAGAGAGAGAGAGAGAGAGAGGAGTTGGCATAAGGAAGAGGAAAGAGCGGTGGAAGAGGTGAGGTTTGTTGGGATGGCTCCATGGCACCATGGTACCGTTTCGGTTCGACTGTTACCCTCTTTCTCGCTGATCATGTTGTTTGCAATGGGCCACCGGAAGCAGAATTTCGAACGCGAATCGTCAGATTGATCGGTCTAGAATTTCGATACACGCGGGCACTATCGTGAGCGCCCTTGCGTGCGGCCGTAACCGTCCAGCCAGTTACGAAACTGTACGCAACCACTGTACAAAAACTCAAACTCACACGAATAACAACGCTTATGCAGAAGTAGTTACCTGTTGCCGACAGTTGCGATGTAGAGTTACTCTTGATACCCATACCAGTACCGAACCGGTCCCGGTCCCTGGTGGGCGTTTCGCTTTTCGGCGATCGTTGGTCCAACTTACGTCGTGCATCCAAGCTCTGTATCACTGCTGTATCACTTAGGCTACCGTCTGCAATGGGTGAACAAGTAAGGGGAGCGATGCATTAGAACGGTCCAACTTGGCAGGGTTGATGAACATCTTCAACATCTTACCTATCTTATCCTCCGGTGTTCCCTCGGTATTCGAAAGACTTTGGTCCAGTTCACCGCGCTCGCGCGATTCCCGCTGCTCACGATCGCTCAGATCACGGTCCCGCTCCTGATCGCTGCTGTTCCGTTCGCGGTCACGCTCACGATCACGCTGCCGGTAGGCATCGCGCCCACCGTTGTGGCCACCGTAGCGACTGCGGCCTCGCACATCGTAGTCACTGTGGGACGACCGTGCACGCCGTTGCGAATGGTGGTCCAATGGTCCGGCCGAGGAGGATGGTGAACCGGAACGTTTGTTCGCGTGTCGATCGTGCGAACGGGCGCGTGTCCCAGCAGCAGTGCCCCGTCCGCCATCATCGGCCACCGTCGGCGTGTTGGAGGATTTTTTCATCGAGGGACGTTTCGGTACGGTTTGCAGCAACGCAACACCGTTGGAGGATTTGTTGGAGGAAAGAGTTGAAGCATAGTTAGCGGTTTTTCTACTACTAGCACTACGGCCACTACCACCAGCGCTGGTGCAATACGGCGAGGAAGGTGACTTGGTGTACTCAAAGTACTCGGGCTTTTCGTTAATGCTGACGGAGCTGTGCCGTGCACTATCGCTCTTGCTCCCCGCGTACGGTCGTTCGCGACGGTCCCGCTCCTGCAAGTTGGCAAGAAACTGATCCAAACCCTCCAGGCTGCTCGTGCGCCTTGTGTCGTACCGGGCCCTACGCTTCAACGAGGATTTCCCATTAAAGGACGAGTTTCTGCCCCGGGAGAAGGAACTTTCAAACACCTCATCATCGCCCTCTTCATCCTCCCCATCCTCATCGTCTTCCACACTGTCGTCACTGTGGTAAACCTTACGCCGAAGCTTTATCTCACCCGCTTCGTTCGACACAAGGCTGGAGCTGCGTGATTTACACTTTTGAAACATTTCCGGCCGCCGGCAGGGATCGTCTTCCTCGCCGTCCGGTACCATTCGACGACCCTTGCGCTCGTACTCTCCATCACCCCGGCGCCTATCGGCACCCCTTTCGTACCCTACAGCCCGCTCGCGACCATAGCGATCGCTGACCCGCTGCTGCAAACGATCATCCTTCAGCAGATAATGCTTACGACCGTCGACAAACTCATACTTGTCGTAACAATCCTGGATGCGTTTGGTGTAGTTAAGCTCACCGTCACTAAACGAATGGCTACGATTTAGCACGGTAGGGCTTTCGTCACTCAAATAAACCGTCGATTTCGGTTTCTGCAACAGCTCCATACGCACCTCGTCAATGATGGATTTAATCGATTCGGAACTACTGTACAGCACGGTCGATTCGGACTTGATCTCATCCACACGACCCTTGCTGTCGCATTTTTTACTGCCAAGCTTAGACTTGGACGTTTTCGTATCGATCTCCTTAAAGTTAGGCTTCTCGGTAACCTTCGCTTTCGAGCCACTTGCTACCGAAGCAGTGGATCCCGACTTCGCTTGCTTGCCTTTTAGTGATCCTGCTTTCTTAACCGAACCACCGCCGGTTCCTGTCTTGGCCGGACTTTTCGTGCCCTTTTTCGGTGTGGTAGAGCCCGTGGTCGATTTCGATTTCACCATCGTTGTGGGTTTCGAAGTCGTTTTCGGGGCTTTGCTCGCTTCTTTCTCCTTCTTAACTTCACCAGCAGCAGGATTATCTTTCTCTGCCTGCTTAGCTGCGCCAACTTTCGACACCTTTCTTGTTTTATCTACTTCAGTTTTCGCTCTCGGCGAAGGTTCTTCATCAACGTTCTTTACTATATTCAACGTCAGATTGCTACGATCCAGACTGCTCTTGGAACCGCTTCTACTTTTCCTACCCTGCACTGGTGCTACCTTCTTCGTCTCACTATAACTATCCTTCCTTTCCTGCGGTTCATCCTCACTGTTCCCACCGCCCAGCGAACGGGTCCGCTTTCGGTAAACCTTCTCCTCAAA
>STHB01000006.1:2486137-2548178 GCA_018908115.1 Anopheles rivulorum
TAGTGGTAGACAGGATAAAACAGCAAAAATACAAAAAAAAACAAAAAATAAACCTAAAATATTAACCAATATGTAGAGAGAAAATGGAACGGGAAGCCATAGTAGGCAAGCGTCTACGATGATGCCGGACGGAAGAAATCTGGCAAAAAGCGGGTTTTGTATATGTTTTGTTGTTTTTTTTGTGTTTAGTATTTGCAATTGAAAAACATTTTAAAGAGTTAACCATAAAATTCAGCTCTGTTTACTAATGTTTTGCTAATAAGGATAAATTGAGTAAAAAGAAAAGCAAACTGCTTTTTAAAAAAACCCTTTTAAAACATCCTTGTCGGCAAACGCACTCACCGAAAAAGGAAAAAGGAAAATAGAAATAGAAGTGAAAGAGCGAGACGAAAAAGAGGCAGAAGAGCGAAAGAGAGAAGGAAATGAAATAAAGTTGTGGAAATGTTAAAACGATCGTACTTGACAGCAAACTGTCACTAAATCGAATGAATGCGAAACAGCACTAAAAGAAACCAAACAAACCATGTAACACTGTGTGAGTGTGTAAGCGTGTTTTGTATTAAAGGTAAAGTGTTCCGTAACAAGTGTGGAAGAAACAGAAACAGAACGAACAAATCCGTTGCAAATGGCAGAAAGCTGCAACTGTTAGCAAACTCAAACTCGTATCAAACGTAATAGAGCGGTTAAGAGAAATGGAAAGGCCAAAACAAACGGGAAACGAATCGAATCTCGCGTCGGTAGGATTTTGGAAGGAAATGGTTCGCGGTACGCGGTGTGTGTTTGGCGAAGCAGAAAAACCGCCCACAATACGTACAGTATCTCGCAGTGTGTCCTGGTGCGGTTGCAGTATGTACCATTCCGCCTCATCGTCCAGCGGGTGCGTCGACAGATCGATGATGACTTCGCCGAGGAAATCGTTCGCACCGTACCGCACGTAGTCCCACACCGTCACCTGCAAACGGGTGGAAGGGCGAAGCATTAATGTTGTGTCCCGTCCGGTTTCGGGCCAGCACGGTCACTTACCTCAAACAGACGGTTGTTCAGGTCCGCCCTGCGCAAACCTTCGTAGACGAACGTTTGACCCCAGCGGGGATCGTTCGTGAGGGCTAGCGTTTTCGTGCGTCGTTTCGATTTTTCACTTCGATCCGGCAGCAGACAGATCTGCGTAGACGTACAATGTTGACAGTTTTGTTTGGGTTTTTGTCGATTTTATTTTACATTCGCGTACGGCAAAGGTAGACATGTGGAAATGCAAAAGGAAACAAACCCAACCCCCAACCGCCCAAGGAAAATGCCACCCCACAGAACGAAACATAGCCCCATAAAAAAGGGAGAAACAAAAAAACAAGAGAAAAACGAGAAGCAGGAAATAGGAAAAGCAGATAGAATAGACCCACTTTCCCGTCCAGGGCAAGCACCTGGACACCTTACCTTAACGTACGGGTTACGGGCCGCACCGTTGCCACGTGGGACGAGACCATTGGCGCACAGGATGGTAACGATCAGCTGCAGCGAGCTCGGTTCGAAGCCGAGCTTGATCTGTACCCGGCCGCCGACGCTATTCTCCTGCGTGACTGTGCCGGCCGGTGCCAACCGGTTGCTGTACCGGGAGCTGGAGTAGTTACGCACGCTGTGCAAATCGGGCGATCCCGGCGAGGTCACCAGCACGCTCGGCTTATCGCGTCGATCGTAATTTTCTACGGCAGGTGTTGGAAGGTTTGAAGGTGGTTGGGTTATTAACGTTCGGTTTTCCCGATTGGGGGGAGAGTTTTGCCCTCACGAACGTTGATAATTTGTAACGAAAAAGTCGTAACGTAAAAGTGAAACTGGCACAGAAACAGTAATTGATAACGCATAAAAATGGAGAAACGAAACGGAAAAATTGGAAAACCCAATGCTTCACGAAGGGGTCAACGGACAACGAATTCGGATTCGGAAGTCAAATCAACAAAGAAGTTTGGCTGGTAGCGAAAAAGGTGGTAAAGAAAGCGACGCGATTTGCAAAGCATGTATGTTGCTTTCGATGGGACAGTAAACTGGTAATGCTCTTTTTTGTTGTTGTTGTTGTTAGGAACCCTCCCGAGATAGTGGAAGAGTGATCGAGTGGTTGCATCAACACAACAGACAACAAAAACATCGCCGATATCGTAGAAAAAAAACTCCACTTAGAGTTAGAAACCTCGAGCCACCCCCCCACACCCACACACCCATGTAAGGGGAAGGGGGGGGAGAGGAAGGGTGGAGCTATAATTACCTGGCCTAATGTGAGCACTCTCCAGCTCGATGAGCGCTGCCCGGGTATCGCTCGGTAGCACCTGGCCACCGCGTACCTTCAGCCCTAGCACGTCTTCGCCGTCAAACTGTCTACGCTGCACGAGACGGGCGTGCGTACCGGTGCGGCCACCATCGGACGATGACACTACTTGCCAGCTGGCCGGATTCTGTGCACGCCCCCGAATGGTGTCGAACCGAAGGTTGGAATGGGTTAAAGGGTAAACAGATTTTGGGTGATTTTTGTGTGTGTACTGTCGCTCGGTGCGTTGCATCGGCACGCGAACAATGTTCGGGCGTAACGGTTGCTAACGGATGCCCAATAATGGTCCCGGTCCGGTTTGCAACCCGTACCACCAATGCGCGACAACGGCAACCCTACTAATGGTGTTTTTTACTCAGTGTGGGTGTGTGTGTGTGTGTGAGTGAGATTTTTTGTTTTTTTTTGCAGAAGTAAGATACGTCTAAATGGGTGGGTAAATTGGGGTATGGTGCAGACGTGACCGAATGGCGGAAGATTTTTATGTTTTCTTTTCAACTGGTCGAATGATAGAAGTTTGGTGAAGATGAAGGATGCTTAACACTGGGTTTTTTTCCCGGCTCTACAGGTCAATGTCAGCGAATTTTTCCCACTCTGTTTTGCCCAAAGTGCATCCAAAACTGTTTGGCGAACGATAACAATCCAAACCCATTTGAAAAGTCCATAGGAAAGCTTATAAAGATCGCGGCCAGGATGATGAGTGTAGGGGGGAGCAAAAAACATACAGCCACACCTCATACACAAACACCAACACACATATACACACGCATTACATTATGCAACCAAAAAGGAAGTGAGCATCAGGGTGTGAGCATCAGGGTGTGTAAGTGACCGGAATCAATCATGACGAATCGCTCAATCAAAAAAGGAAACCAAATGAAAACGAAGTAAGGCATAATCTAACACATATCCAACACCAGAAACGGATGGCTGTCAATCGACCACAGAGACAATAAGTGAGGAAACAAAATGAGAGCAAAGAAACAAAAGGGGAAAAAACAAACAATGGAATAAAACACACTTGATGATGGGAAACCCTTCCCTAGCAAGGGTATCAAGGGCCGAGAAAAGGATGATGTGTATCCGGAACGATTGGGCATTGGCCACAGCAGCATCATAGGGATGCGATGCAGAAATGGAGACAAAATCGACATTGTCACAAACAACCCGGAAAGGGAAACACATGAATCGTGGAAAATGAGCACGGGAACCGATGCAAGAAATGGGAACACCGACCGATCGATGGAAAGACCACGCTTACGCGTATCGATCGATCGCAGATAGTTTAACGTGCTCATTTACCAAACGATAAACGATTGCGAAACGAAGCCATGTGTGTGTGTGTGTGAGAGGGTGGGGGGATTTTTTCATTATCAATCTAATTACACGACCCAATGCATGGTGCAAGTGATGTAAAGATGGTGGAACTTCTTTGAAACTGATTTTGTTTGCTTTCTTCCCTCACCAAAGTACACCTAACGTGCAGTATTGAATGGATGTCGTTTTTCCTTTTGTGTATATATTTTGGGTGCGATGAGGTAATGGTTGAATGAGGCGAGGGCACACGCGGGGCAAGCGGTGAGAACGGATGAAGCGCGATGAAAGCTAGGCAAGTACTACGTTCCAAAGAAATGGATTTTTATGTTACCCTGCGGCACAAACAACACCGGTACTCGATCGAGCATGTACATACATACAATGGTGTATAAATAGACATTTGGCACAGGACGTAGATTAGGAAGCTGGAAGTTAGTGTGTGTGCGTGTACGCGCGCGCGCGCGCGCGCTCTCTCTCGCGCTCACTTGTGTATGTGACAGAAGACAGACAGGATCGGCATTTGCTGGGAGACGGAAGAGAAAGATAAGATAAAACACACCTACACACACACACACACACAGACCGACGGACGGCCGAGAAGACGATTGTACATGAGCTTTTAATGTGCGAGCGAGAAAGAGAGAGAAAGAGAGAGAGAAAGAACGCGCGACAGATTGAGAGAGAGAGAGAAAGAGAGAATGTTTTCGATGTGTGTGAGATAAAGATCACAGCGCAGATGAAAACATTCACAATTTGCTGGAACTGCTAGAGGTGTGTGAGTACAATGCGAATTATTATTATAATAATGGACAGCCGTATATACACGCAGCTGGCTATGCAACGAATCGAAATGCGCGACGCGATTGTGACAGCCGAGTAGGCAAAAGCGAAAGCGTTGAATGCAACCGCGTTGCATCCGGTGCAGTGACATGAAGGAAGTGTTGCCGCCGTAAATAGATTTGCAATATCGTTATGTTATCTGGTTTGTTTTTCTCTCTCTCTCTTTCTAAGATTGTTTAATTATTTTACCTACTTGTTCGGCTTTAACGTCACCACACCTTCATGTCACATGCGGCGCAGGAAAGCGATTGCGGATTCGAAAAGTTGCATGCATTAAAAAATTAAGCACAACCACAGGAACAAAAAACAACATCAACATACGAAAGCGAAAGCGTCAGTGTGAGCGAAGCGTATGCGTAAGAGAACACACAACAACAAAAAAAACATAAACAAACAGCGAATCAAAAGCAAAGGTTAATTTTGCACTAGAGGCGGCAAGAGTGAATAATTTGTAGAAGCAAAACAAAAAACAACCCCTATAAGCTACAACCGCATAAACACTAGCGCTTAAGGGTTCACTAAACAAAAAAAAAACCCCTTTAGTTGTGATGTGCTGCCTGCAATCTGCAATTAGGGTGTGATTAGTACATTCGATGGGCTGCTGCGAAAACAACAAGCATTAACAAGGTACGGCATAGCCGCGAAACGCGTGTTTCTGGCGCCGCTGTCGTTTGCCATCCATTGCCGGTTGGTCCCATTGTTGTGCAGCATCTGCTTCGGCACCAGCAGTAGTTTGTTCCACAGACGCGCATGTACTAGCGCGAAGCGTAGTACACACACACACACACATTGTAGTACCTGTCCGTTCGTGTAAGTCGTCAATGAGTCGATTCTACCGGTGCGTCTTACTGTCCCCATTAAGTCTCAACGGTCAACGTACGAATGCGGACGGGAAGGGATGATGTTTGTGCGATTTTTTTTTAGTGGAGTTTGTGTATGTGTGTGTATGTGTGTGTAACAGTGAGGTGTGTTTGTGTAGTGTGTGGCACTATACCTTTGGGCCATCGCCACGGTTCGAGTCTTCGCTACTGGTAAACGTGCTACTCGTGTCAATGCCGGAATCTTTGGTCGCCGAGTCCTGGCTGCCCTGTCGTTCCGATTCCCACCGGGACCAATCGTCCGACTCCTGCCCATCGAACCGGACCGTCTTCTTTCTGCGCTCGGTAAACCGCCGACTGTCGGCCGGTTCGTCCCAGTACGGATCCGGCTGCTCGGTCGCGGCCGGGCTCGTGCCGTAACGGGTGTGCGAATTCTGCGCCACCGGATGATGCCCCGTGGTACTGTGGCTCGAACCACCGCTGCTGCTGCTGTTGCACTGCTGGTGATGGGGCGGTTGCTGCTGCTGCTGCTGCTGCTGCTGCTGGTACGGATGATGCTGGCTGCTGCTGCTGCTCGCACTACTGCCACCGTGAAGGCCCTGCGGTATGGTGACCGGGCTAGGTGCCACCGCACCCGATGTGTGATGAAGCGCTTGATGATGCTGATGGGGCTGGTGGTGATGATGCTGGTGATGTTGGTGGTGGTGGTGGTGGTGGTNGTTGCTTTCGATGGGACAGTAAACTGGTAATGCTCTTTTTTGTTGTTGTTGTTGTTAGGAACCCTCCCGAGATAGTGGAAGAGTGATCGAGTGGTTGCATCAACACAACAGACAACAAAAACATCGCCGATATCGTAGAAAAAAAAACTCCACTTAGAGTTAGATACCTCGAGCCACCCCCCCACACCCACACACCCATGTGAGGGGGAGGGGGGGGAGAGGAAGGGAGGAGCTATAATTACCTGGCCTAATGTGAGCACTCTCCAGCTCGATGAGCGCTGCCCGGGTATCGCTCGGTAGCACCTGGCCACCGCGTACCTTCAGCCCTAGCACGTCTTCGCCGTCAAACTGTCTATGTTGCACGAGACGGGCGTGCGTACCGGTGCGGCCACCATCGGACGATGACACTACTTGCCAGCTGGCCGGATTCTGTGCACGCCCCCGAATGGTGTCGAACCGGAGGTTGGAATGGGTTAAAGGGTAAACAGATTTTGGGTGATTTTTGTGTGTGTACTGTCGCTCGGTGCGTTGCATCAGCACGCGAACAATGTTCGAGCGTAACGGTTGCTAACGGATGCCCAATAATGGTCCCGGTCCGGTTTGCAACCCGTTCCACCATTGCGCGACAACGGCAACCCTACTAATGGTGTTGTTTACTCAGTGTGGGTGTGTATGTGTGAGATTTTTTGTTTTTTTTTTGCAGAAGTAAGATACGTCTAAATGGGTGGGTAAATTGGGGTATGGTGCAGACGTGACCGAATGGCGGAAGATTTTTATGTTTTCTTTTCAACTGGTCGAATGATAGAAGTTTGGTGAAGATGAAGGATGCTTAACAATGGGTGTTTTTCCGGCTCTACAGGTCAATGTCAGCGAATTTTTCCCACTCTGTTTTACACAAAGTGCATCCAAAACTGTTTGGCGAACGATAACAAGAACGATAACAATGCAAACCCATTTGAAAAGTCCATAGGAAAGCTTATAAAGATCGCGGCCAGGATGATGAGGGGGAGCAAAAAACATACAGCCACATCTCATACACAAACACCAACACACATATACACACGCATTACATTATGCAACCAAAAAGGAAGTGAGCATCAGGGTGTGAGCATCAGGGTGTGTAAGTGACCGGAATCAATCATGACGAATCGCTCAATCAAAAAAGGAAACCAAATGAAAACGAAGTAAGGCATAATCTAACACATATCCAACACCAGAAACGGATGGCTGTCAATCGACCACAGAGACAATAAGTGATGAAACAAAATGAGAGCAAAGAAACAAAAGGGGAAAAAACAAACAATGGAATAAAACACACTTGATGATGGGAAATCCTTCCCTAGCAAGGGTGTCAAGGGCCGAGAAAAGGATGATGTGTATCCGGAACGATTGGGCATTGGCCACAGCAGCATCATAGGGATGCGATGCAGAAATGGAAACAAAAATTCGACATTGTCACAAACAACCCGGAAAGGGAAACACATGAATCGTGGAAAATGAGCACGGGAAGCGATGCAAGAAATGGGAACACCGACCGATCGATGGAAAGACCACGCTTACGCGTATCGATCGATCGCAGATAGTTTAACGTGCTCATTTACCAAACGATAAACGATTGCGAAACGAAGCCATGTGTGTGTGTGTGTGAAAGAGAGAGGGTGGAGGTGGGGGTAGATTTTTTCATTATCAATCTAATTACACGACCCAATGCATGGTGCTAGTGATGTAAAGATGGTGGAACTTCTTTGAAATTGATTTTGTTTGCTTTCTTCCCTCACCAAAGTACACCTAACGTGCAGTATTGAATGGATGTCGTTTTTCCTTTTGGGTATATATTTTGGGTGCGATGAGGTAATGGTTGAATGAGGCGAGGGCACACGCGGGGCTAGCGGTGAGAACGGATGAAGCGCGATGAAAGCTAGGCAAGTACTACGTTCCAAAGAAATGGATTTTTATGTTACCCTGCGGCACAAACAACACCGGTACTCGATCGAGCATGTACATACATACAATGGTGTATAAATAGACATTTGGCACAGGACGTAGATTAGGAAGCTGGAAGTTAGTGTGTGTGCGTGTACGAGCGCGCGCGCGCGCTCTCTCTCGCGCTCACTTGTGTATGTGACAGAAGACAGACAGGATCGGCATTTGCTGGGAGACGGAAGAGAAAGATAAGATAAAACACACCTACACACACACACACACAGACCGACGGACGGCCGAGAAGAGGATTGTACATGAGCTTTTAATGTGCGAGCGAGAAAGAGAGAGAGAGAGAGAGAGAGAGAGAGAGAAAGAACGCGCGACAGATTGAGATAGAGAGAGATAGAGAGAATGTTTTCGATGTGTGTGAGATAAAGATCACAGCGCAGATGAAAACATTCACAATTTGCTGGAACTGCTAGAGGTGTGTGAGTACAATGCGAATTATTATTATTATTATGGGCAGCCGTATATACACGCAGCTGGCTATGCAACGAATCGAAATGCGCGACGCGAATGTGACAGCCGAGTAGGCAAAAGCGTTAAGCGTTGAATGCAACCGCGCGGCATCCGGTGCGGTGACATGAAGGAAGTGTTGCCGCCGTAAATATATTTGCAATATCATTATGTTATCCGGTTTGTTTTTCTCTCTCTCTCTCTTTCTAAGATTGTTTAATTATTTTACCTACTTGTACGGCTTTAACGTCACCACACCTTCATGTCACATGCGGCGCAGGAAAGCGATTGCGGATTCGAAAAGTTGCATGCATTAAAAAATTAAGCACAACCACAGGAACAAAAAACAACATCAACATGCGAAAGCGAAAGCGTCAGTGTGAGCGAAGCGTATGCGTAAGAGAACACACAACAACAAAAAAAAACATAAACAAACAGCGAATCAAAAGCAAAGGTTAATTTTGCACTAGAGGCGGCAAGAGTGAATAATTTGTAGAAGCAAAAAAAAAAAACAACCCCTATAAGCTAAAACCGCATAAACACTAGCGCTTAAGGGTTCACTAAACAAAAAAAAAAACCCTTTAGTTGTGATGTGCTGCCTGCAATCTGCAATTAGGGTGTGATTAGTACATTCGATGGGCTGCTGCGAAAACAACAAGCATTAACAAGGTACGGCATAGCCGTGAAACGCGTGTTTCTGGCGCCGCTGTCGTTTGCCATCCATTGCCGGTTGGTCCCATTGTTGTGCAGCATCTGCTTCGGCACCAGCAGTAGTTTGTTCCACAGACGCGCATGTACTAGCGCTAAGCGTAGTACACACACACACACATTGTAGTACCTGTCCGTCCGTGTAAGTCGTCAATGAGTCGATTCTACCGGTGCGTCTTACTGTCCCCATTAAGTCTCAACGGTCAACGTACGAATGCGGACGGGAAGGGATGATGTTTGTGCGATTTTTTTTAGTGGAGTTTGTGTATGTGTGTGTATGTGTGTGTAACAGTGAGGTGTGTTTGTGTGTTTGTGTAGTGTGTGGCACTATACCTTTGGGCCATCGCCACGGTTCGAGTCTTCGCTACTGGTAAACGTGCTACTCGTGTCAATGCCGGAATCTTTGGTCGCCGAGTCCTGGCTGCCCTGTCGTTCCGATTCCCACCGGGACCAATCGTCCGACTCCTGCCCATCGAACCGGACCGTCTTCTTTCTGCGCTCGGTAAACCGCCGACTGTCGGCCGGTTCGTCCCAGTACGGATCCGGCTGCTCGGTCGCGGCCGGGCTCGTGCCGTAACGGGTGTGCGAATTCTGCGCCACCGGATGATGCCCCGTGGTACTGTGGCTCGAACCACCGCTGCTGCTGCTGTTGCACTGCTGGTGATGGGGCGGTTGCTGCTGCTGCTGCTGCTGCTGCTGCTGGTACGGATGATGCTGGCTGCTGCTGCTGCTCGCACTACTGCCACCGTGAAGGCCCTGCGGTATGGTGACCGGGCTAGGTGCCACCGCACCCGATGTGTGATGAAGCGCTTGATGATGCTGATGGGGCTGGTGGTGATGATGCTGGTGATGTTGGTGGTGGTGGTGGTGGTGGTTAATACTATCGTAGGCCGTGGATGCAATAGTGCTGTCGCCCACCACCACCACTTGCGGCAGTGGCTGCTGTCCCGGCTGGTAGTGTTCCCGCCCGTGCAGCTCCGGCGACTGCTGGTAGTGATGGTAGGGATGGGATGGATGTTGCGCCGACTGGGACGGTGATTGATATCGGTTGTGATTGGTACGATTGTAACTGTTCCGTTGCTGCACGTCCAGCTTTGTTGCTCGATAGTCGGTAAGGTTAGCGTTCAGTCGTGTGTGATTATCGAAATACTGTCTTTGGTGACCGGCTGGAAGAGAAATGGGTTCGAAAGCGGAACAACGCCTCAGCAAACACTGCTTCATTGCAAATACACTCACTTCCACTACTTCGTGTGCTTCGTTTTGTCCCCATCTCCCACCCCCCTCCCTTTTCCACGTGCAAAGCACCCGTGGCACATAGGTACATACACATACAGTTTTTTATATTACAAACCTACAACTTAAGGTATAAAACAACACAAAAAAAAAACACAAAACAATACAAGACTCTAAAGATTGACCGGTTGTAAGGAACTGTTTGTCCTATCGGCAGTGACTTCAGTGGTCAAGTATGCTAACAATACGAACTTAAGTTAAGGACGTTGGGTGGATAAACTATATTACAAGCGTTTCAGCGGACAACATTTCAATTGGTTAAAGAAATCGAACTGTGCCAATATCTTCACGTCGTTGTAGAAACTTTACACGCTTCCAAACGCTTCTCACTCCTAACAAAACAAACAAAAAAAGTTATTCAATACAAGTAAGAAAACTATGCAAATTTGTAAACAAGTAAACTTAAGTAAGAGAGCAACAGCACAAAACATATTCCATGGGAGGTGCTAAAGATTGCTAACGCAACATCAGCGGTGCATTGAAAAGACAACGAACATCTTAGGTGCAATGGGACTGCATTTCTGACTGCATCTACTGACGAATGTAGCTCTAAACCAGGAGTAAACTCAACAGTATATAATGGCTCAACATGACTGTGTTTCCATTGGATGAACTGTTTTTCAGTGTAAAAACCAAACACCATCGTCCTCGTCGTCGAATGGATCGATCGCGTACGGAAAATGTTTAGTGATCATGACAAGTACTGATATTCCAAAACAGGGCTAAAGTTTATGGCTTCTGCATTCAATTTTAGTGAGGGTATTACTTTTAACTTTTACCCGCTGAAGGTGTACGTGCAGCAAAATACGATGATACGTCTTATGAACACGTAGGAAACAAATAGTCAGCTTCATGATCAATGGTTAATGGGGTGTAATTGTATAAGAAGGATGATAGACAGATCGAAAAATAAAGGACAAGTAGTTAAAGTAGTAATAGGGGAAAGTGCGAGAAAAAGTACATACAACTATACAGAGAAAATGAAGGATAGACACAGGCACAGAACATTCCAATACGATAGTCAGGAAGAAAGATAGTAGATAGTACAGTACAGTTGTAATGGCAAACTGATCGTTATCACACACACACACACATACACACACACAAGAAAAAACAAGGCACCTTTTCGGCGCTAAAATAGTGATATAGAGAGAAAGAGAGAGAGAGAGNTGGGAGGTGCTAAAGATTGCTAACGCAACATCAGCGGTGCATTGAAAAGACAACGAACATCTTAGGTGCAATAGGACTGCATTTCGGACTGCATCTACTGACGAATGTAGCTCTAAACCAGGAGTAAACTCAACAGTATATAATGGCTCAACATGACTATGTTTCCATTGAATGAACTGTTTTTCAGTTTAAATACCAAACACCATCGTCCTCGTCGTCGAATGGATCGATCGCGTACGGAAAATGTTTTGTGATCATGACAAGTACTGATATACCAAAACAGGGCTATAAAGTTTATGGCTTCTGCATTCAATTTTAGTGAGGGTTTTAATTTTAACATTTACCCGCTGCAGGCGTACGTGCAGCAAAATACGATGATACGTCTTATGAACACGTAGGAAACAAATAGTCAGCTTCATGATCAATGGTTAATGGGGTGTAATTGTATAAGAAGGATGATAGACAGATCGAAAAATAAAGGACAAGTAGTTAAAGTAGTAATAGGGGAAAGTGCGAGAAAAAGTACATACAACTATACAGAGAAAATGAAGGATAGACACAGGCACAGAACATTCCAATACGATAGTCAGGAAGAAAGATAGTAGATAGTACAGTACAGTTGTAATGGCAAACTGATCGTTATCACACACACACACACATACACACACACAAGAAAAAACAAGGCACCTTTTCGGCGCTAAAATAGTGATATAGAGAGAAAGAGAGAGAGAGAGAGGGAACACACGACAACATATCCACTGCATCACAGTGCACAAAACATTCACAAGTAAAGCAGAGGCAAAATGGTGAGCGAAAATCCGTCCGACGGGATGATAGCAAACGGATATGATTGGATCGGATATGTTTATTTGCGAATTGGATGAGCTTTTGGATTGCCATTGGATAAGAGACCTGTTTATTTGGGCTTTTATTTAAAACTGTTCTTAAGGTATCTGTTGTTGATGGTGGCTAACATGGAACCGACAGAGAACTGGTACTGATTTATGTCACGCGAAAGACTACAAGAATTTGGATCGTGGATCACTGGAAATGGAAGAAACTCCTCACTAGACTAAAGTAATTTTATCAAGAGCAAAAGAAATGTGCCGTCTGGTGCCGTTTGCTTATCGACAACTGACGGCCTTACGCAGCATCAGAAACAATCGTAATTATGTAATTACCCAACTTCATCATGGAGACGCCTGGTTGTTCATTAAAATGTAAGCGTTGCGCTTTAATCCACACACACACACATACACACACATACACAATATATCGCCGTAAATGGCACGTCAGTTAAAACTATATTTATTACCAAGCCAAGCGAACTGTGTCAATCAATGGAATGAGTCAAAAGCATCAAAAATACGTCCAGCACGGCTAAGCTGCTGGCTACCGGAATCACTTGACGTTCGCTAAGTGCAGCGTGTGACGTACATCACTCAGTTAACTTACTTTGGCCGGCACTATTTGCGGGGAGGGTGTACAATACATAAGTGAGGCGACGCTCATGCTCACCGTACAAGAGCTCACACATCCTGTTACCTCAATGCCATCGCAAAACCTTGACAAACCCTTTGGGAGCGAGGCAATGACAGAACAGCCTCGAATTGAGGACACTTCTAAGCTGCATGCACATACACACACACACACACTAGCAGCTGTAAGTTCTGCTCGTCATACGGGGTTTTGCTTGGCCACTCTGGTGCTCTGTTTCATCGAATGATCGACCGATAGAAACGATTCTGGTGAAGAGCACATATACCTTCGTGTAATTACACTTACACACACCAGCACCGCGCTCTTCAATGGTTGCTTCCGTGGTGATTCATTGTTTTTTTTTGCGAGATGGATAGACCACTGTGTGACGAAGACGGAAATTTTACAAGCAAAACGACAAAAAACCCTACCACAAGAACAACTTTGGCCACACGAAGCTAGCGATAAAAAAAGGAAGTAAAACAAAGTTTCCGTTTCGCAGATGATCCCAGGCACGAAATGTGGCCGTCTGTGTGTGTGTGTGTGTGTGTGAAGGATGTGCGATGGGGGCAAAGTTTTGCCACGACGTGCGGCATACGGATAATGGTGAGCCGGTGCTGCCCAACGAAACAAAACAAAACAAAAAAGCAGGAAAGAAAAGGAGGAGCGATTCTGCCAGCCCACTTTGTGATAATGAAAAGCGACAATTGGGTCATCGATAAACGATCTGCCGCTTATGTGTTTGCAATATGTTTTCCAATATCAAACCAAGGTCCGGGAAGGTCAGGTCAAGGGGTTGGGGCAGGATTAGCAAAAAAAAAGGCAGGAAAAAAAAGGAAGACGCTCCATACCGGCCGGGGATACTGGCCGGGCCAGTTATATTTAGCTTCGTAAACGTCGCAAGTCACGAGCGCCACCACCAGCCACGCGTGCAGGGCAAGAAGCCCTAGGGGCTGAAGACCTGCCGAAGAACCGGCACAAACTATACGGCACGCACGCAGGGCCCTGTACCTTCGTAGCGGGCCCGTATCCCACCCATGTGGGTAAAAATAGTTCAACACATCAAATGTAAAAATAAACCTGTGCGGCTGTGCTTGTGCCGATAATGTTGCGCCACGTAGCGCCACGGTGCTTAAGTGCAATAAAACAAGTTGCTGCTGGAGGGAAAATAAATAAAATTAGCCACCCGAGCAGACTGTTGCGTGCGTGCCTTTCTGTGGCGTACAGTATCGAGTTAGGGTCGCGAAAGGGCCGCACAATATGCTGACCGTACATTTGCGCCCAGGGTCAGCCAATTTCGCCTCGCCTCCTGCGCGGTATCGCTAAAAGTTTTGCTACGAAATTATCGCATCGCTTTATCAGCTTTGCTGCTTACAAGCGAAGGTGTTCCGGAGCTTGCAAGCTGCAAGAATGCCGAACCGAATTGAGTCCTCCTTTTGGGGTCATAATTTGTTTGTCAATTAATTTGCCATTCAAATTGCTTGCTTCTCATATTTTAAATGTGCTGCACCTTTTTTTATGCCGTAACTTTAAATCCAATTCCGCTGCCCAATCCCATGCCAAATCCAATTGAATGCCACACTTCGCTACTAATTTGCATCCGCAAAAAAAACATTCTAATTCGCTGCAACCCAATATGCATACCACCGAAGCCTCCGGAGACGCTTGGATGCCCATTCGGTGGGGTGCAAACAACAACAAATGCAACACACACCCCATCCCCATCGATCCGTGTGGAGCTGAAACGGCTGAAAGACGGAACCGTGGCCAAACCGTGGCCGTACCGGTATGGTAATAGATATTGGCAGAAAATCATTAATTTGGCAGCATGCTGTCGAGCGTTTGGGTTGTGAAATTGAATATGCATTCATATGCACAATTGGTTGCGAATTTGGATACCGTTCAATGCTTGGGTTGTTGTGTTTTATCTGGCCTACATAAAAGCTATATTTATTTTGGAGCGTTAGAGACGGTTGAGAGTTTTTACGGAGCTTCAACAAAAAAAATGAGCTTTATCTTGGATGAAAAATGTAGTTTATTATTACAACTTAATCGCGTTCAAGACTTTGCTTATCGAGAATGAAAAACAAAATCATGATAAATCCCCAATAATCCACGCTCAATTCATGCAACACGATGGAGACGCATTGTCGTTTGTACCTTAATGGAGACGCATGGTGCTTTTTAGAAATAAATACACTGTGTCGTTGATTTTACAAATGGGATGAAACTTTTGTCCCAAAATCTAGCCGTAATCAATGAGAGCATTCTCAATGCTGTGGCAAAAACCCCATCAGTGCATTATTATTACGCTTATTGGCTGTTGACATTGAGCTACAATTGCTTAACAGGTTCATTAGAGTCACATTGAAATGAAGCCGATGTAGGTCAGATAAGGCGCTTCTCAGCTGCTTAGCCTTCATCGTGCTTAGCTTGCGATGCCGTGAACAAACCAACCTTACATGGCTTATGTGTTAAAAAATACAACAACCAATTACATGTGGCGTTGCAACGAAGCCATGTGAAACTGCACTGCTGCATACTTCTGTTAGTCTTCCAATGCATTTCTTGCCTCTCGGCTTCAATCGACCGTGCCATGTACGGTGCCTTACTTACATCATTACCGGTACCGGGAGGGGGGGGGGGGGGGGGAATCTTTACTCTTATGACTTGTAGGAGATCTTCTTCATTCGGTAAGCTGCTCCTTCGTTCTAGAGCAATCGATAGCTTGCCTTTCCAACTGGGAACCAATAATGACCGTGGTGGTGGTAGACGGTGCACAACAAAACAAAAACAAAAAAGAACACATAACGGCAATCCAATTTTCCACCAATAATCTTTTTGCCCTATTGAGGGTGCGCTGGTATTCTTCTTTGCAAACAATTGTCTGCCGTGTTGCGACAACTTTGTAACACCAGCTAAGGTGGCCAATTATAGCCGCATGGTAATGGTGACGAAGAAGCTAGAGAGCGTGTAGTTACAGAAAATTTTACTTTATCGTGAATAAACTCCCAAAGAAGTATTAACATATTGTCATGAAGATGACTCCTTCCCTTAAATAATTGATTTTTTTTTAAATATGTGTAATTAAAGTTTTAAACCTTATCAACACAAAAAATGTACATAAAAAAGTAAGAAATAATTAACGTTTACTAAAGAAAATCTACTTTATGCAATTGGCAACATTTCGTAGATAAAACGGAAAACATTTCGATAGTAAATAATTAACAAAACAAGCGCTTTAATAAATCAAAACCTAATTACAGTAACGAAAACGAGCGTCTATTTATCGCATGAGTTTGACATTGAATCATCGATCAGAATGATGCATTGATGACAGTGTGCGGAAAACGGATG
Organism: Anopheles rivulorum; assembly: GCA_018908115.1. NCBI lineage: Eukaryota > Metazoa > Arthropoda > Insecta > Diptera > Culicidae > Anopheles > Anopheles rivulorum. The sequence continues at coordinate 2,502,589 of STHB01000006.1, forward strand.
GAATGTTCATTATTTGAATGTAAACTCACATTTTAGCAGGTCGCTGAAGTATCAACTACGGAAACCGGACAAGCAACTGTGCTGCGTAAGCGTTTGATCAACACGATTCGTTTCGTCAATCCATCCACTCGTTCAATGGTTCCGAAATTAACGAAAACTTCAACTATTTTACACTTTATGGCTATTAAAAGCCCTCCCTTCTGACAGTACTACTGTTTGTGCACTGTTTAGCTAGCAACTTTACTTTCGACACTCAACGCACGAAGATCAATCACCACCGTAGTATGTTGACCGCTTTGATGTGCAAATATGACTTGCCACGATCCACGTTTCCCAACACTTCCGTGGTATTGATGAGCCAAAACACACTGTCTTTTTCTTGTGTGTGTGTGTGTGTTTTAGGTTTTAGCTTCTTCGTTTTGTTTAGTATTTTTGTGTGAGGGGTGTGATATCAAACACTTTCGCAGGATTGGATCTCTTTCGCTCAGTTGGTGTCTTTACGCGCTCGTTCTTATTACCACCTGGTCGTACTACCAGCGGTGTGTCTGTCCAGATTCTCGACCCCGGTACAGGGAGAAAAGGTTATTTTTAGACACCCGAGAACCGAACCGTACCGATGCCGCGTAGCTGAGTGCGCTCGGCACTCACCGACGGTGCGAAGCTCAAGCATCCGCTTTTATGCTGCCGATGCATTACCAAGACACAGGTACGAACCGTTACGGCGTACACGAAATCGCCCAATCACACCCAAACTGCGTACACAATGCGCTACGTTATCATCGGGCCGAGCTTTGTGGCCGAGCTGCCGGCTCCCTTTTTGCCACATTGATCATTTGTCGCAGTATCTCTTGCGATCGTTTTTTTTTTTTTTGTTTCGCTTTTCTTTCTTTCACCCTCTTTAGAGCGTTTTCGTTGCGATCTGCGCTTTTTGTTTAGCAAAAATCACACTGGCTGACGCCGTTCGCAAGTTGTCGTCAACTGTTCTTTACAAACACAAATCAATTCAATGTTTTTTCTCTGTTTGTTTGTTTGTCTTTTCTCTATCCTACGATTAAGTTTTATAGCTTTTTCTTTTTCAATCACCGCACTACACCACAGCCATCCACCTGTACACTGTTTTGATCGATTTGGAATAAACAAAACAAAATAAAAAAAAGAAATACAACTGCTCGGTCGTTTAAATGTTCAAAACCGATTTCATCTTGCACCTAGCACAGGACGAACAAAACGTTAGTTGTCAACGACGCATTATTCACTATGTACGTGTGCATATATGTGTGTCCTTTTTTCTTTTGTTGCCGGGACGGGATCGGTTTTCGGTACGGATTAGTACCGGACCGGAGAGTAAAATGTGTAAAAAGGAGCGTTCTAAAAATAGTATCATCCCCCCCCCCCTGTCCAACATATCCCATTGTTGTGTTACTCACAATCCACTTCCCGGGATGCTATACGCACCACAGTCGTAATGAAACGAAAGAAAAAAAAACGAGTTGTCGCTAGGTAGGCGCGCACTGTTCGTTCATTGACGCTCGAGCGTACTACACGGAAACCACTGTTTGTCAGTACAGTTGCATACATTTAGGCGCTCAACCATATTTAACTCGCTTACTGGCAGAGCTGCTGGAACGGCATCATGTGACGTATGCTGGCGTTCGCAATCGAGTACGACTCCGGCGGATGGCGATCAAGGACATTCGCCAGACATACTGACCAGGTGGTTATATTGCTCTCCATCTCCAACCTGCACTTAGCCTAGACTCCACAAATGTTTTGAGAAAACAAAATGTTTCATTCAACCGTGTGAACGGTTTGATTGTCTTATCTTTTACACGCATATCACTATATAAAAAAAAACAGTGAACCAAACACGCACAACAGCTTTTTAACACTTTTTTCTTGTGTTAAATTGTTGTTGTTGTATCCTTTAGCTAAACGCTGTGCCAAAAACCACTCTCACGCTCTCCCAGCTGCAGCACAATCAAACTCAAATTTCGCTCACGCCTGTGTTTCCCTGTGTGCACTTCTTCACCATCGTACATGTGTGCTTTCATACGATTCGGTTCGATGTGTACCCGAATGTGTATGTTTGTATGTATCGGTGTGCTGTTTTTTTTCTTTCTTCTCCTGTGTTGTATCTTCCCTCTAGCATCAAACACACATACACACGCACAGATACTCTGTCTTGCTCTCGCGCGCGCCATTTTTGGGGGCGCCCTACGCCAGCACGATGCGGAACGGCGTGAATGGTCAATTCTTCCGGCAATCGATAATTTCCGGTGCAAAGCTGTTTTCCTTCCAACGGTGTAGAGTGCCCCAAAGGCACAGGCCACACTATTCCGGGGGTGTACACTGTCACACGGGCAGGCGCACACATACACACACACACACAGGTATACGCGCGTCCAGCCAGGACATACATATGCGCATCCAGGCAGCTGACTACGGGGCGAATGCAATCGAGGATGCATACACGGTCATAAGCTTCCAGCAAAACAACAAGAACAACAAAAAACACTCGTTGATTAGTTCCCAAATGTGGCAAACAGGGCAAAAATTGTTCCATACTTTCCCGGCGGGTGTATAACACACCTAGCTTATCGCACCAGCCTGCTCACTACCAATATCCGCGATAGTTTCGCATGGGAATCATGATATTTCGTCGCCCTGCACAATTATCTGCTTGCTCACTCCAACGAAACTTCGTTCTTTACCACACACTTCCGGCCATTGGCGAGCGGTCGATTAGCTTCCTAACGGGCAGTGAAACCAAAAACGAATCAAAACACATTGCACTGTTGTGTTTCACGCCCCAAAGAAACGAAACCCCTCGCCGACCAGTCGGTATAATATTTTCACCTTTTCCCCCAAAAATTGAACTCCTCTTTCGGGTTGCGGTAGGGTGAAACTCTGTGCGACACTCTGTGTGCCCACTTGAATTTTGACACTGTCCTCACCAAACGAAAGGAACTGAAAAACCCAACCCAACAGCTCACCACAAAGCAGTCAGTGGCACCGTGTGCCGCAAACGCTGCTACTGTCTTTGGAATCGTCCTTTATTTATCGTCTCCGGTAAGCGGTCTCCGGAACCGAGCGGGGATGAACGGGTGGTGCGACCGAACTGGTCCCCGAAATACTGACGCGTTCAGCGGCCAACGCAGGACTGAATCGCTGTGTGGTGCTCGGGCCCAAAATTTACATACGTACTGCAAATGGTCTGTCCCGGTTGGCCACACGCTTCATCGTCTGTCTCGCTTGTGCTTGTCGGACAAGGTGGGACAAGTGCGACGACCAGTGCCAAACTTATACGCACCGGCGCTCATCAATTACCGTACCGGTGAGTTACCCCGGATCCCGGTTTCGGGTAATTTCGGAACCCAATCCAGCCAGGGAGAGCTAATGAGGAACGGAGCGTACCGAAGCGATGAGCGAAGGAGTGTACCAGACTGTCGATGCAGAGAGAGAGAGAAAGAGAGAGAGAGTGCGTACGGCCGTGTGAGTTCCATCGCGTGAAGGGACTGATGTAGCCTGCTAGCTGCTGTTGTGCTTTCCCGATCGAGATAAGTCATTTACAGCAAATGTTACATTTAATCACTCTATTCCACAATTTAAAACACATTCCTCTAAGTCAAAACCTACATAATCATCAAGCATTTTTTGGGAGCCCAAAACCCGATTTACCAACAACGATTTATTTCGCTTTTGTTTCCCAAAACCCGACTGGAATCGATTTCTCTCTTTCGCTAACTTAATCGTACTCATCTTTAGACACAGTGTCCTCTCTTGTTATGCTCATGTGGTGGCCTTTTCGGTGAAGATTTGACAAGAAAAAAAAAACGACAAACACAGTATCACAGAGCAAATGATCTGTTCTGGTGGAACTATTGTTTTGGTTGTTTCGTACGGTTTCGCTCTCTTGCTCTCGTTTTTTTTTTGTACCACAACACCTTGATACAAAAAAGAAAACCCTTCCAACCGTTTCAATACCACCACCAGCAGCAGTTGTTTTACAAACCGGTTTTGGGGCGGGAAAGCACAAACAAAAAAATCAATACCGAAGCTCGCATCGGGAACGCAAATAATCAAACCAAACCCCTGGCGTATCTACGTCAGCAGACGGTAAGAAGCCTCGTCCGATCAGCCAAAGCGCCAAAAGACGTCAACAAGCAGAAGCGACGGAGAATCGAATGTGTCGAGTCCCAGCACCGTCCCAGCCAGGGTCACTCAATGGCGCACGGTGTGCGAGCGGAGCGTGCCGTTGAGAGGTTTGGCCACCCCCACCCCTCGAGTTGCGTGTTCCTGTGGGTTCCCGGTGAAGGTATTGGTTCGTGCTTGTGCTGTCCTTTGCACCAGCACCACCGAGGCATATGACTTACACAAGGAGGTTGCGAGTGGCGCGAGAGTCGCAGAGAGTAAGGACGCCACTCTCAGCATCCTCGTCCAAGGTCATTGATATGAATTTATTAATTGGATATCTACTCGCTGGATTACTCTCCGAATGGTAGAAGCACACCAATAGATACCAAACCCCAAAACACCTACACACGTGCACACACGTGTACGGATGGGTTTGTTTTTTGTTTTGGTAGAATCTTACCTAACGAACTTGTGACTCGCCTTAACCGTCACTAGCGAGGTTTTAGTTACACAAAAAAAAAAAGCAAATTTGTCCCCTTTTGCAAGGCACAAACCGTTCACTAAAAGCAAATGTTGCCCGATTTTACTGCCCATACACGTGCTAGCTGTGGGCAGTAATTTCCTTTCCCCGATACGTCAGAACCGTAACAGTGCCGGTGGATTCACCAACACCACCAACAGCAACACCAACGGTGCGGTCCCCGGTTGTCGATGGGGGAAGGAGAACGACGGTTTCCAACACGTCACACATTTACACACAGCTGCAAAATGGTTTCGGCCGTGATTCGGCTTGTGGTACGAATGAAGCGAACAGTATTGTTCAAACCAACAAGAGAATGAGCAACAACAAAAATCGAACAACATCAACAACAGCTTACAGAACTGACGTCAGGAGGTTTGCCTACACACGGCCAAACGACTAATACTAACCACTCGTGTAACCGGTGCGACCAAAGCGAAAGATCCATACGGGGGGAGGCAAAAAAAGCATTCTTATTCCGGCAATTGCTAGGATATTTTTGCATCGCTTCGAAAGCAAACCACCAACACGCAGCAGTTGGGCTGTCATTAAATCGCAATCTTTTTTTTTTTTGCAAAACCCGTTGATGACGTGGATGACACCACGTGTGTGACACTGACCGACCAGGCGTCTCCATCACTGGTCCAAGTAGGTAGAAATTTTAAAAATTTGATATTAATCATTTTTGATTTCAAAAACTGTGTCTGCATCAAGACAACATCTCTATTGTGGAACAGCTAGCGATTCATTGCAACAACGGTGCAGTATTGATCGCTTTTTTGTTGCATGAACGACTCCAGTACGACAGGCGTAGCGCTGAATCACAATCTCTACGGGAAACCTTACAATTAGCCACACTGATTACACGATCCTTGCCTTACTGTAAACCCCGGCATACACACAAGCATAATGGCTTTGGTGCAATCTTATCTACTGCACCACCCCGAAACTTCTCCATTTTTCTTCCCCTCTGCTTTCCCTCAAGGGAGGTTCGAAAATTTCTGACCACAATCAATAGGCGGCATCGAACACTTGGCCCTAAAAAGGGGGGGAACGACGTTTGCTGAACGATGAAACCCCCTTTTGTATACGACCCAGAAACATACTTTACCAACCCGTACCACCATTCCGCCACGTGTCAGTACCATCCTGGTACACCGAGCCCGTGGCCCTGTGTGCATGTTCACATTATTACTATTATTGCACATCTTCATCGTCTGTAATGCAATTTATAAGCGGCAAATAATTTACGAGCGAACCAACCGGGACGAGCGGCGGACGGGCTGCGGGCACCTTTTCAAAACTTTTCGAGCCAAAAAATAGGCCATCGCATGGTGCGCGCCAAACAAACGGTGGGGGCACAAAAGTGATAGTTGCCCCTGACAGTTGACACGGGGACGAAAGGGAAAGTAATGGGAGATTGCGAGGGATGGTGGCAACAGCAACAACGGGCACACAGCGTTCGCTTCAAGATACTGCAGCAGCAGCAAGATACCGTTGCCGATGTTCGGTTGGTGCTGATACGGTGGCGCTAACAGCACACGACGATCGTTCCATACATGGCCCGTCGAACAATTGCATACCGGTGGGGGAAGGAGGGGGAAGAAGGGGAGAAAATTGCAACCGAACGTATGGCGATGGAGGGCCACGGTCCCTCGGTCGTATAAAGAACGGATGCCCTGGGTGCCTGTGTGTGTGTGAGTGTGTGGTAGTTGACAGATTCTTTTTGCATTTTTTTTCCACTGCACGGTGGTCTTACGTGCACGTGCAGATAAGGAGTTATGGGGTGAAATAGGTGATGGCGGTGGTACGCAACAACAGGCAGAAAGCCAATTGACGATGCAATGAAACGTGCGCCCAAGAAAAAGACGGAGTGGTTCGGCTGAAGCCACTTAGCCCACGACAATTTGGTGGGTGGGAGAATGAATAGTGGGGGGAAGGAGGGGGGAAGTGAGAGGAACCTTCCCCCAAGCCCGTTCCTAGAAAGCACCGAACAGAAGTCATAGCAACCCGCTCTAGGGCACACGCCCGAGCAGATGCGAGTACAAAGTAACACCCTTCTGTCATTGCACCTTTCCAGTAAGTCCGTCTTGTCGTTCGCCAGTGCGAATGTGCCCGGCTGCATATGGATGTGTGGAGACACTGGAGACACTTGCTTTTTTGTTTCCTTCGTTCTCCAACCGGTTTTTTTTTCTTTCATTATTTGCCTTTGTTCGTTGCCACTCGTTCGGGTGCCACCGAGCGACGGGAGACGAGCGCGGTCCTGACCTACAAAAAGCCGTTGAAGAACACAAAGCGAATTAAGGGGTGGAATTAAAGACTGGTGCTTGTACGGCTGCGTTGGCTGCAGCAGCCAACAAGACACAGCCACCACCGTCAGAAACAATGCCCACTCCTCCTCCCCCCCCCCCCCCCCCACCCATCGAAAGTGGTACGCTCTTCCAGACAAATAAATTGTCCACCGGTGGACAACCACCGAAAACTATCGATTTGTGTGCAAAATGTCGGGATGTGAGGCATTCTCTTTCTTTCTTTCTTTCTCTCTCTCTCTCTCTCTCTCTCTCTCTGCATGACCTCGTGATGTGTACGGTTGTGCCGATTTTTTACCAGACACATTACTGCCGAGGGCGCCGTCACACATGCCGTCAAACTACCACCAGCACTGGTGATACGTCGGTTCATGCGGCACGGCACTGATTGTGCCGCTTCCTGCGATACGCGAGCGTCGAGCCCGAAAATAGCCTGCCATCCTATTCAAACAGAATGACGGCACGAATTGACGTTGACAAGCTTTCAGCTAATTAAATGGTCCTGCCGCCCGTCAAATTCTAAATGTCATCGACAGCCTACGCCACAGTGCAGCAATCCGGCATACGGCATTGGTGGTAAATCGCGCCTTTGTTGGGGGGAGTTTTACTTCAAAATTTTAAGCAAGAGAGCAGAAAAGAAATAAAACTTGAAGAGAAATTTTATAATTTATCGACCTCATTTCACCAATCTACGTCCGCTCCGAACGAAAGCGTTCGTCTCATTGGCGATAGGGGCCGAAGCGAATGCAAAGGAATAACCATTCAGTAGTAGTAGTAGTAGTAGTAGTAGTTGTTGTAGTAGTAGTGGAAATATTCACAACCAGAAACCTACCAGAGCGGACGGAATGCTATCGAACACAGGCAAACAAATGTTTGGGAAAATGTTTTTCACGTCATACGTGCGCGTGACGTACGCTACTTTTGCTAAAGTAATGCCCTCATTTTTGGTTACCCAGCGGACCAGCGTCATTACGAGCTGCCAATGCGAAAGTGTGTCTTTTGCGGGCACAAAAAAACATTTACCGGAAAACAAACCCCCCTAAACTATCGAAGCTTGCGAAACAATTTTGTATCCGAAATTATACAGCGGGCAACGACAAACCAGAGGAAAACACAAATGGAGCGAGTGGAGGCAAGGGGTGAAGGGAAGAGGTGGACAAAAAAGAAGAAAGAAAAACGAAACAATAAAATGGAGAAAGGAAAATACTTTCACACTAAACCGCTAGCGGAAACAACTAAGAGAGAAACGAAAAGCATTTGCGTAAAATCCGCCAGAATGTGGCGATTTGTCCTTTTTTTTTTTTGTTTGATGAGGAAAACGGAAAAATGTAAAACAAAACACGAAACAAACGGAATACGAAACGATCGGTAACGATCGGTCGTGGAGCGAATGCCCTGTGCCGGCTGTGCAGGTGAGGTCACCAAGCGGCGAACACCGTGGCCAACAGGCGGACTTACCTTCGAACTCCGGCGTGGAGCGAATGTCCTCATCGGAGCTGCTGAAGGACCGTTGCTGGGGCAGGTACGGACCACCGAGTGGCCGCTTGTGGGATTTGGTTGGCTCGGGCGGTAGATGTACCCCACCTATACCACCACCGCCACCACCACCACCGATACCGCCCAGACCGCCGCTACCGTGGGCCGAGCTGGATTGGAGCGATTCGGCGTAGTGCTGCTGCTGTCTCGGATGCACCAAATGGGGATGGGTACGCATCAGATCTTCGATTTCACTCTGCAGGGCAAACATGAATGAAGGTTTTAGTTCGATTTTTCACTAGCGTAGCATAATGATTCTTCACCGTACGGCAAATCAAGCCTACAGATGACGGTTTTATGGAGCACGAGCAAAACACCTACCTGATAGTAGCTGGGATCATCATGACCATAACCACCGCCACCACCACCACCGGCATGGGTTATGTGGACCTGCGGGGCCATCGAATGTTGCCCCCCGTACGGTCCACCCCCCACGCCTCCGCCGTGCTGCATCGGTGGTTGCGGAAGCTGGGAATGCTGGCCGTACGATCCACCGTACCCGACGCCCTGCTGGCCACCCACCGGTCGCCCACCGTACATGCCCACCTGCCCGTGGCCCATCTGCTGCTGCATCCGGCCCATCTGCTGGTGGCCGGGCGACATCATCATGTCCATCCCGCTGCCATCCGACTGTGACAGCCGGCGGGTCGGTGGATCCTGCTGGCTGTACTGCCGGCGCAGCTGGCTGTTCGCGCGCTGCATCGGATTGTTTTCCTTCTCGGCCGCGCTACGTGCCCGCTCCAGCTTGGGCCGCTTGTCGGAGGGATCGAGTGGATCGAGCATGGTTTGGGGTAGTGTCTGTTGGAGGGGGGGGAGGGGTGGCCGGATGAGAGGGGAGAGCGAATGTGGTGCATTAATGTGTTGCTCACTACAGCCAAGCTTATCAAGGGGGGAAGCGACCTGTTTACGCGATGAACTTACCCTCGGATCACCTTCCTGCCTTCGTATCACCCCGTCCGGGCTGGTGCTCTTGTTCATCCATTGGCCCGTCTTTGACAGAAGCTCCTGCTTTTTCCTACACACTATGCACACCCATATGACCTGCAAAGTTAATAAAAAAAGAAGAAAGAATGAACCAGTTAATATTGTTACGCAGTGTAAAGAAATTATATTACTAATGTATAGGTCATTTATAAACATTTTGTTTAAATCGAAGTTATAAAATCATCCTCATTTTTCCAAGTTCAAAGGAATGCTCTCAATACAACAGTTTGACAATCGGTATCAATCACATCTCGAAGATCTGTCAGCTAGTACAGCAGCACGTCGATTATCCGGGGTTTGATTATTCGGCGGCCGGATTATCCGTGATTCTAAAACTGACATTTGCACAACCGTGTTGTATTTTCTTGACAAATGTCAAATTGACCACATTTCTAAGCCCTCTAAGTAATGAGGTCTTGTAAGACCGACAAATAATTGCTTATTACAACACGCCTTCATTCAACGGACCTTTATTCTATACAAAAAGGACAATAAACAATATTTTAGTTTAAATGACTCAACTCAATTGTCCATTTTCTTTTACCCACGAAAGCACTTTAAGGCCAAATTGTTTTTTTTTAACTCAAAAAAATACGTTCAAAATCATCTTTCTTCGACGTAATTTTTGGTCTGCCACAGGCACACGTTGCCGGTTTTGCTAGCAAATCGTTGCTATATTAATTCCACAATATCCTCATGTCCCGTACATGCATCACCCAGAGCCGCACGCAATTATTGCACCGGAAAGCACAACTTGTGTATAAATTTTTAAATTTGATTTTCTGCGTCGATTTGCCTCCATACCCAACTATTATACCACAGTGCTGCCACAGGGATGTTCCAGTGCCGACGGGATGAAAGCATTAGGGCGCATCATCCCCGTAGCTCTGCCTTTATGACACACGGCACAGCTCGCATCGCTCATGCCGACGTGCGTTGTTTTGATGCCAACAATTTAAATGCGCTGCGTATCATGAAATATTAATCGTACGCCAAAATGGCACGCGACCATTCACCAACGAAGCCACCGCCACCTGAGACCCGGTTGGCCGCGAGTTTTGGGTAGGTTTTAGGCGGCAGGCGAAAGTCTCCGGCGAGCCCACCGCACAAATGGGCGAGCGTGGATGTGCTTGGCAACTGATTAAAGTAGCTGGCCATCGAGAAAAATCGGGTCCACAACCGTCACAGACATAATGAATGGAGGGATCCAAGAAAATCCCTTTCCATGCTATCCCGGAACTGTTTCGGCCCACCCACAGCGTTCGTGGGTTCGTCGGCACTTCAGCCCCCGCGCGAAAATTAGTTTTCAATGATCCAATTTCGATGGTGGCCGAGCGTGCCGTCTCGGTCTCGTAATGGGAAGGACGACACCGAATGCCTTTCGTGAGCCAAAATAATAATTATTACTTCGTCTGCCGTTGCCTGAGCCCACGGTACGCCACGAAGCATTCCATCCGAACAAAACGGAAACGAAATCCTGGACCACGTGGTATTGGGGGGGAGTTTTTTGGCGCGGCACAGTGCAATGCCACTTCAGATTTTCGTCATATTTCATCGGCGGCGACGTTCGCCACTAAGGTCACACCACCCGCGGGTCGTCCCTTTGCGTTCGCCCTTGTCCGTCGCCATTTCGTGCATCGCTTTTCGGTTCGAGCCACGACGGACGGACTGCGTTAATAGTCAGTCAGCACGGTTCGTCTCGTCGGCCAGCATCCTCTACCAGCCAATGTGCCAAATTGACAAAGAGAAAAAAAAAACAGAGAGAGCAACCAAAATCGGTTGCTAACCGTGAAGGAGTCGATGAAGCTAGACAGCCGGAGAGCGACGATCAGTGCCGGGCGCGAGCCTAGCATATGCGGATTGGATTTTTGGAGCTGGAAACTGGCACCAGCATTCTGGGCGCCTATGCTGATGAGCATCCCGGCCCGACGGGTTCGAACGCCGTCTCGGGCGATGACGATGGAGGTGGCGGCCAGGGCGGGCACAAGGCGTAACGATAATGACAAGGACGGGGCCGGAATGAATGCCAGACACAGGGGACACAGTATGCAGCGCATAACGCCACGAGACAAATCACGAACACACGAACGCATACGCAGGAAATGTGAGAACGGGTACTTAAAATTATGTTCACTTATATTATACGTCCCCGATCTCCCCCACCCCCGACCGAACCTTTTTGGGGTTCGGTGCCAGGCATGAAGCAGCATTGAAGCCAAAAATTATGACCCATGTAAATGGTGTCCTGCATTCGGCTGCCCGGTGCCAAAGCTTATGCCACACATTTGTGGCTCATTGTCTTCGGACGGAATGGTTTATCGTGGGGGAGCGGGCGTGGATCTATGCTTTATTCTTTACTACCCCCCCATATCACCCCTTGTATGGGTATGTTCTAGATCGGAATGATCATTAATGCCGAACAGTGCCAAAAGAAAGAAAGAAAGCAACCGGATTCGCCAATTCGCAAATCCGCCCGTTTCCTGTTCGTTCATAAATCAAAAATCAATAGCTAGAGCGAAGGAAAAAGGAGGCGCGAAGCGGTGGTGGATGAGCGGCGTAAAACCGTACCGAGGAACGATTCCTTCGAAATGACGTCATTTCATTCATTCGCATTTCTTTCGCCAAAGGTAGGCGGGTTAGCCTAATCTGCCGTGGCGGGTGTATGTCTCTGTGTGTGTATGTCTCTGTGTGTGTGTGTGTGGGAAGGAAGAAACGTGGTAAAGTTTTCATCTTCGATGACTTTCCACTCCGACCGGAGCGCCTGAGCGATACAGTTGTGGCCGCCTCCTCGTGCGCGCGTGCTCACGTTTTCTTCACGAAGGTTGTTGTGTTCCTTCGTGACTGTTTTTCTCTTCTTCTTCGTGCTATTATTTTCCCATTTCTTACAACACTTTCCGTCTCTTTCAAGCGCATTTTTCATTCCCGCTTTCCCACGAATCAGCGCATCAGCGTCTCCGTCCGATACGGTCGGTGATACGCTTCCAAGAAATGCTCAATCAATACGGCACGGCTGCGGACGTGGACGTTTGACTGGCCTGCTATGCTAGGGTTTGCACATCGAGCTGGTTTTTATTTGATTGTTGTAATAAAAGCTGTGAACGCTCTAGCTTAAGTCTTCTGTTATCGTTTCTGTTTTAGTTTTACATCCAGCGTCTTGCTTTGAAAGGACAAAAGTGACATTAAACAAAGTATGCAATTTGCATGACACAAAGCAAAACAGCGCCTAAAGTTATGCTTTCCGCATAGCACATTTCGTTTTTGACGTTCATTTGAACAAAGCGTACGATCATAGTATGCAAAACAACGAGCTAAAGCAGTAATATTCATTTTTAAACTGTTTTTAAACGAAATGTCCTTTTTGGGTAAACAAATATCTATATTAGTGTACATTTTTGATTTATTTTTTCATAATACCATAATGAAGCGTTCTGATTAAGACAATTTCCAACCTTACCTTATTGTTGCGTAGTGTTACTTTGCCACCGCATTTGGCACAGCAGCGTATGTTGCAGTAGTGACAGATGTGCCCAATACCGTCCGCGAACTTGGTCTTGAGGCAGATGTGGCACGTGGCTTCCAGCTCGACGCCTGCCTTCTTCTGTTGCTCCGACTTCTGCCGGATCGAGTCGACGAGCGTGGCCACCTCGTCCTGTTTGCGTCTGTTTGATTGAGTGGATCGAATGGCAAGTGTAAATAAACAATTGTGCAATTGTTGTGTAAAATTATTTACTCATATACTTCATTTAGAAAGGTCAGCGAAAGGGGAATCAATTATCGAACATAACATGTGTCTCAACTGCACTAATTTCTTGTTAATTGCCTACACAAATATTTAAAAAAAAAATACTCTCTATCTCATCCACGATATGGGATAGTAATTTGCATCATATGGTCCAGTTTGTTTTTCCCTTCCCGCACATCCACCAAACTGTGCAGCACAGCTACATCAATAATGGACATTTAAAATCGCTTTCAAATAATTGCACTTTTTAGTCTCCTGCGCTACGTTCGCTCTCGTACGGCAAATCAAATAGGACATTTTTAATTTTACATTACATTTTACACAACTTGCCACCGTTCGGTATAGGTCCGGCACGTTCGATTGCATATCAATTACCAATGCTAGGCAACGGCATCGAGTGCACCGATGCTACAGCAATTATTTATGTATGCCGTACCAACTCTTTCCATTATTTAAAATTAACTGCAGCATTTACTTTTTGTTTTGCATAATCGACTTCATTTGAGGTGGAGGGGGGATGGGGAGGAGATTGGGTGGTTAAAAAATAATCAATCCTCCCCCTTCTCCCATCCTACTTACCGCATTATCTCGTTTTCCCGTTCCTCCTCCTGCTTCTGGCGCATCATCACACCCTCGATGATGGCCCGTTCCTCCTGCGTCAGGTGCGACAGATCGGGCATGTCGTCCATGTTTGCTATCGCTGTTGATAATAATTCACCCTTTGATCCGTGAACTGTGAAACTGTTTCTTCTCTACTTCTCACACTCACGCTGCTGCTACACGCTAGCCAACGGTGGCATGCTTTATTTTTATTGCACTTGCAGACAGACGAACGAGTTTTCCGTACTTTCCTCTCAAAACAAAAACAAAAAAACACCAATTCACACCTTGTTTATCGATGCCGAAACATGCCGGGCCGCACAAAAACAGCTTGCACGTTTCACAGTTAACAATTTATCACAAATTACACACCGTGCGAAGGTTTCGCAGGTTTCATCTTTCACCTTTAGAGTGTTTTGGTAATAGCTGTAATACCGTGTGTTTATTCCTTTTATCCTTTCGCACCGGTTGCGCTTGAGATATGCAGTATGATGTTAGCACTTGGGCATTGTTTGACTGGCACATTAACACACGCTAGCACACATTTTTGTTTCTCACTTCACAGAGTACAATTTTTGGTTTCGAATTTTTGATTTTGTGCCGTTTCCCTCAGACAGACTACCACTGTCGGTCACACGAACGAACTGTCAACACTTTTTCTTCTTGCGAAACAAATCAGCAAACGATGGTTCCCCTACCGTGCGACCGTCCGTATCGGCTTGCACCCGGTTCGTCACTTGCTGCCCATCACTGGCATCGAGTTCACTATTGCACCAGCGGCAGCGGATCGCGATCGCTTCAACGCGGCACAATCTTCCGGCACACCGTGCACGGTCGGGTTGCGCTGGGCTCACTGGCTGGCCACGACGCCTAGCACCATCGTCGTCGTTATCGTCACCGTTGGCTACACTGGAGAATCGAATGTCGCGGTTGGTTTGGGTGAACATCTTCTCAGCGCAACGTCACTGATTTTGTGAATTGCTGTGTTGCTGATTGGTGCCGTCGGTGTTGGTGCTGCTACTGCGCAGCCAACCGTCCGTATTACAATCGCCAGCACCGTTGCATCCAGCACACGATACGCGATGGGAAGCTGCGGCGGGTTTGCCAAAACGCACCACCCACCCGACCACTTGCTCAGGATGAATGATGCATGGCTCGAAACGATTTGTACGCTTGACGTTGCCCAATGGCTTGCATTATGAATGGGTGGAACGCTTTGTAGCCAGTGGTGTTTTTTGTGTGTGCGTGTGGCTCAGATCCTAGTGGTGTGGAACAAGGAAAAAACATCATTAGATTGGATGCATTTTGCATATCATTGCGATGGGAAACTACTAAATAACTGTTATAGTGTATTTTTTGCATTGTGGTCCATTTTTTTTAATCCTTGCGTAAAGCACCACGTGTCTCCTTTAGTGAAAGGCTAGGCGTCTCCATGAAATTTTAAACGAAAGACTAGGCGTCTCCATTAACCAAAACAATGTAACGTCAGTTTAGCTGCTTATTATGAATGAAATAAATGGAAATAAAATCCGATGAAAATCTGGTTTTATATTTAGTGTTTGAAAATAAAAAACCCTCTCTTCAATATGGAGTTGAAAAACCTTCCCCCATGTTCTTCTATAATACGACAAAACAAACTCACTGCCATCGTTTGTTTTGTTTGTGCTAAGTGTACCTTTTTCCCATGCCCTGGATCGATTCCCGAATTTGTTTTCGCTCCGCATGCAACCATCATTGATTGTTGGCCCGCTATCGTAACGCGCCCTACGTCACGAACTTATCTGCTCGGCACGTAAAAGCGGCGCTAACGCTCACATGCATACTCCCCTATTTCCTGTGCCCGCTGGTGTAAGAATGTGCGTGGGTTACTGAAACCGACCACCCGACCAATGTTGCCCTTCAATGACAAATGTTTCTTCGCGCTGGTGGTCAAACGGAGCGAGCGGCTAGAGTGAATCTACACTTACTCACACATACGCGGCGAAAAAAAATAATACATGGGGGGGGGGGATTTTATTTGTGAGAGCCGTACATGTACATGAAACGAAAAATACCAGAGGAAGAAAAAGCAACAACCAAACGCACCATCGAAAGCCCTTGCCAACTTTCCCACACTGCTTGACGCATTGTCAATTTGCGCTCCTCCTTTGCCCCATCTGCCCCATCCGCCACCAGACAGCTGGAGTGGTTCCCTTCGGCCGTGGCAGAGCAAATGGAAAGTCAATTTTCATTATCGGCGCATGCTCCGATGAACTGTGAAAAATGGGTAAGTGTGCGAAAGAGCACACTAGAATGGTGCGCGGTGTGGTCACTCAGCCACGGAGCGCGAGTGCGGCAGAAATAACAGTCTGAGTGCACATTACGCTCAGTGAAAAGTTTCACCGTACGGATGACGGTACTCATGGAACTCAGCTAATGTCGACTGGTGAGATGAGCGTGTGATGAAATCAAGCGGTGAGATTGTTAGCTCTCATCAAATCTCATTCTAGCCGAGCGCGTCCGTGTTGTGTGTGGAAGGCAGAAACTACAAGATGCTTTTTGTCGTGTTGTTAGTCATATATTAATGTGTTGATGACTAAGCAGTATTATCCTATATGCTTACACTTTTAAAATCACAAAATAACAGTTTTTTCCCATAAGTAATCTTACCTCCCACCAGCTATTCACCACTCAATGTCGCCTTACGGAGGGTACAGCTTTGATATGGTCTCCATTTTTTCCTCACAAAATCACGCTTCGCTTCTTCATTGCCCAATCGAACGCGCTGCTGCATAGCCGTTACCATCGCATCACAAACGAAATGAGCATTGCTATATCGTACTGCTGTCTGCTATGCTCATTTACGACAGCGTTTTTTTTTATTCGGATGTGTTGAAAATTCGTTGTACCACAAAACAAATCACCATCTTGCCGCACTAGTAACCCGCACACGCACCTTTAACACCACACACACACAGCGCATAATCTTATTTGCTGCATTCTTTGATTTCGAAACCATATGGGCACGGTAAACATGGCACGTTTTTCTTCCTTTTTGTTGTTGTTTGCACAGATTGTATCATGCACCGGTGCTGGGTGTTGCGCTGCACGCGCTACACTAATCGATTGTGCGAACGGAGCGAATCGAGCTGCAGATTAACGGACGGGTAGCCGTCCCGTGCACATGGAAGGCAGCGTGAACGTGAACCGTTCGCAGTAAGCGCTTGCCCGTACGCCAGTAAACACTGCTCCGTCAGCCATTGCGGGGTTCACTCACTTCACCGTGATTAGCAGCAGCAGTGGCCACACAATCATCATCATCATCATCAACACTACCACCAGCAGCAGCGAACCGATGCATGACCAACACCATCGTAGTAGTGTAAGCAGCAAGCGAAACTACACCAGCTGGCGCTTCTCCTTTGTTTGGCAGGACACTATCGAAGAACCGTACACCGTTTTAGGGTACCGTTTTTCTCGCTTTTTCGACCAGCTTCTTCATACCGAGACGGTGCACTTTTCTTCAACACTTTTTCTACTTCCACTGGACACTACTTTCATTTCATTACCTGTGGATACAATTGCGCGAGTAGCGCATTAGTTATCTCGAAACATATTACAGTCACAAGCAGATTAGCGATTTGCTTCGTAGGAAAATACATTTTTTAGTAAATTGGAATGAAAATGGAGTAAATAATACATTAATCTCGCGAACGCCACACGAACATATGGAGGAATTGAATGGGATTTATATGTGAAAACGTCGCACATTCCCAATAACGCCATACTGTTTCCATTCACTAGAACAAAGAAATCGCACGAAAGTAGTGAATTTCACACAATTTGTTAAATATTAATACACATTTCCCGAAAGTATTTCTCACAATTCACAACGAAGATTGATGAAAACCGTTCCTCGAAATCCAATCCCGCTTCACCTCACTAGCGCTATATACTACACCGCAAATGCACAGCATACAATCCTACCGATTGCACTTTATAATGCACAATCACCACCATCAACGTTCGTACAGGGCAGGATAATATAGTGGGGATGATCCTTTAATCGCTTCTAGGACACCCTGGATGAATGGCACACTGTCTGTTACCCCTGTCTGTCCACTGGCCAACCGGATTCACACTGAACTCACACCGAAAACGGACTCACGGATTCACACGCTCACCAGCTTCTCACGCCGTGGTGAGAAACTTTTCACCGCGCGTTCGGTGAGCGAACAGTGGTCACTCACCGGTGAGTTTACTGGGCCACCATCACACACACCGCACCGCACTTTTGCCGTGTAATGTACACGAATGGATACCGATTGCAAGCACGGAATTGAATTGCACAAGCAATCAAAGCAAATCGAATCGATTGATTAAGCGTATGTTGTTCACTGCATGTAACGTGTGTCCCGCACACGACCTGTTTCACTGTAGAAATGTCTCTTTCGCGTTAACCAACAAACGTTATCACACACGCGTGATAACAAGGACTACTCTTCACTACCACACACACACACACACATGGCGTGAATCGACGCGTTCGAATGGGTGGGATTTTACTACCTTTTAACACACACAGAAAACCACCCCGAAACGGCTGTCCGCAATCATTTGCCCGTATTTCGTAAGCAAAAGCACCAGCACGGGGCTGCTTCACGTGCAAACTGCACGACGGTTGCGTGGCGTTGGGCCTGTGTGTGACACACGGTGTGCACGACTGGCACGGGTAGTAAATGGATGTTGGTGTTAGTATTGGTGGTAGGTTTGGCCAACAAAACCCCCCCCCCCCCCCCCAACGGCAGCAAAACGGATCCGATACGATACTGGCGTAGATGAGGCGGGATCACGCGAGGTTGGGAATCATCACGGCCTGCCATTCGTGCGGTTTGCTGTTACTTCGGCGGACGTCACTGCCACAACGGGCGGACGTGGGCGATGTGTGTGTGTGTGTGTGCTATCGAAACGGGCAGCATCGGTATGCGCGTGGTGTGCGCGTGTGTAGTACGGCGCTGACAGCCGCACGATAAGGATTACGCTCTGCTGGTCCCCAAACCAACAACAACAACAGCAACAAAAAAAAACAACCGCTCCAGTTGATAAGCTGTAACGAAACACGTCGAAAAAAGGAAAGGCATTAGTAGGGCTACGTACGAGGAAACACGGGGGGGGGAGGGGAGAAAAGGGGGAGGCTTTTTTGGAGGGATGACGAAAATGGCGATCATGCGGATGGAAATTCGAAGGAAAGCAGTTTTGCAAGTGGACAAAGCAAACAAAAAAAAACACACACAACGGCCACTAGCCACTAGCGGTAGCCATAGCCGTCGTGGTGAGTGTTAGTGCGGCCCGTACGACTGTGTGCGTACGCACGCTGCAAGACGGCGTGACAATGAAGACAGGCGACCATGCTCGTTTGGGGTCACCAACACCATAAATGTTGCGGCGCTGTGGGAAAAGGGAAAGAGGAAGGAGTGGGGGGAGGAGGGGAGGGGAGGGGGGGTGGCCTGGGAAAAGAGAAAGGGAAGGCACGCACATCACGGTCAACGGGTTCGCGGCACGGGATTTTGGGCAACGACACGGTGAGCGAACGGTGTGCGGTATATAGGTCAAAAATAAGTACAGGAATCACCACCAGGCACCAGACTGCAGGGCAGGAACGTGTTCGAATGAACATTTTGATGGACTTTCTTCATGTTAATTTTTAACTTAAAAAACATTACTTTTAATTTTTTATGAAAAATTGGATGAATTTTTTTGTTTACAATTTAAAAAGAAGTAATGTAGTAAAATAAATATTACTTGATGGTTTGCTCGAAATGAATCTTGCTGTAAATAATTGAATCCGCTCATAAAGTAGCGCAAACTTAAAGCATAAGCCCCTGTGCGTAAGCAGAACCACCTGCGACCACTCCGGGTAACGCATCCCGGCCATCTTCTTTCATACCACCCCTACCCTCTTCCTTCCTCCTCCCTGGTCACCTGGTGTCCGGTGTCGGTGCGGTGGTCATTTGTTTTGTTTGTTTGTGACACACGGGGAGTATTCTTCACGCCGCCCAGAATCGCAAAGGGATCTCGAGCAAACCGATCCGGCACCCCAAAACGCATGCAGTAAACAATGCAAACTTATTCGCCCCCTTAAGCACTGCCTAAACAATGCATACAGGCTTAGTGCCCTTTCTGTACCCCTTGGGGGAGGGCGGGTAGGATGATGTGAGGAATTTATTGTCCCAACCCAACCAAAAGGAATCGATCGAGCCAGAAGAACAAAGCCGAAAGGAAGACACCGAAAAACACAAAAGATATGTCTTGTGAAACGGTATCGATTCACATGGACGCTGCAACGGTAGCAAATTTGATAAGGCCTGCGAATAAGGTGGACCGACGACGAGTCGGCACACCGAGCCAAACCGAAGGTCCAGGGTCGTGGTTTAGCACGCGTGCGATATGATTTAATTTGTTGGATCTATAAGCCGGTCCGGTGAGCGCGAACTGCTTGCATGAAAACCTGGAGCCCACACATGGCTCCCACCATCAGGACCCACCTGAGGGAGGAGGGGGGGGGGGGGTTAGGTCAATGCAATAAAACCACTCAAAATGGTGACACATACATGGGCGACGACGACAACGATGACGGTTCGCTATGGTGGATGGTGGATTTTGGAATGGCATGATGGGGTAGATGGGAGAGGGGGGAGGAGGAGGAGGAGGTTGTGATCCAATCTTATACTCACCTTGGTGTATTCGATGTAACCTTTCTCTGCACCAGCAAAAAAACCCCAATTACGATCAGTTACGCTAGGGCACTTTAGGCCACCGTTGTGACCATCCATTTAGGCCATCCTTCACACGAACGAACGAACGGATCCTCCGGGTGTGTGTATGTGAGGACCGGACATTAACGTGACACTAATTCCATCCTTAAGTGAATTTTCTACATTTAAACACACACACACACTAAGGTACAAGTTCCACGCCACACAGATTCGTTGCGATGTTGGTCCGTACCAACAGGGATAGCAGCATTCTTCGCATCTTCGCGAACTGCTGAGCTATCCTCACAGTACACAGCGCACTATGCACCGTACGGAACTCCATCCTTGCTTGCTTGCGTGTGTGTATGTGTGTGTGTGTGTGTGCGGGCCATTCTCCCCTTGTGTTTGTTGCATGGGCGCGTGTATCCTTGTGCGAGCGGATTGGCGTGAAAAGGCGTGAGCAGCAGAGCGCTCTCTCGCTGCGTACCCGATTCTCCGTCTCCTGGACAGNNNNCGCGGCGGTGGAAAGAGGGGAGGAAAGGGAAACAGGGGGGAGAGGGGGGGGGGGGGAAAAAAAAAAAACAGGGGCGGGGGGGGGGGGGGAAGGGGGAGGGGGGGGGGGGGGGGGGGGGGGGGGGGGGGGGGGGGGGGTGGCCTGGGAAAAGAGAAAGGGAAGGCACGCACATCACGGTCAACGGGTTCGCGGCACGGGATTTTGGGCAACGACACGGTGAGCGAACGACGTGCGGTATATAGGTCAAAAATAAGTACAGGAATCACCACCAGGCACCAGACTGCAGGGCAGGAACGTGTTCGAATGACCGATTAGATGCACTTTCTTTATGGTAATTATTAACTTAAAAAACATTACATTTTACTTTTAATTTATTATAAAAATTAGATGAAATTTTTTGTTTACAATTTAAAAAGAAGTAATGCAATAAAACAAATATTACTTGATGGTTTGCTCGAAATGAATCTTGCTGTAAATAATTGAATCCGCTCATAAAGTAGCGCAAACTTAAAGCTTAAGCCCCTGTGCGTAAGCAAAACCACCTGCGACCACGCCGGATAACGCATCCCGGCCATCTTCTTTCATACCACCCCTCCCCTCTTCCTTCCTCCTCCCTGGTCACCTGGTGTCCGGTGTCGGTGCGGTGGTCATTTGTTTTGTTTGTTTGTGACACACGGGGAGTATTCTTCACGTCGCCCGGAATCGCATCCCAGCAAAGGGATCTCGAGCAAACCGATCCGGCACCCCAAAACGCATGCAGTAAACAATGCAAATTTATTCGCCCCCTTAAACACTGCCTAAACAATGCATACAGGCTTAGTGCCCTTTCTCTACTCCTTGGGGGCGGGTAGGATGATGTGAAGAATTTATTGTCCCAACCCAACCAAACGGAATCGATCGAGGCAGAAGAACAAAGCCGAAAGGAAGACACCGAAAAACACAAAAGATATGTCTTGGGAAACGGTATCGATTCACATGGACGCTGCAACGGTAGCAAATTTGATAAGGCCTGCGAATAAGGTGGACCGACGACGAGTCGGCACACCGAGCCAAACCGAAGGTCCAGGGTCGTGGTTTAGCACGCGTGCGATATGATTTAATTTGTTGGATCTATAAGCCGGTTCGGTGAGCGCGAACTGCTTGCATGAAAACCTGGAACCCACACATGGCTCCCACCATCAGGACCCACCTGAGGGGGGGGGGGGAGGTTAGGTCAATGTAATAAAACCACTCAAAATGGTGACACACACATGGGCGACGACGACGGTTCGCTATGGTGGATGGTGGATTTTGGAATGGCATGATGGGGTAGATGGGAGAGGTGGGAGGAGGAGGAGGTTGTGATCCAATCTTATACTCACCTTGGTGTGTTCGATGTAACCTTTCTCTGCACCAGCAAAAAACTCCCAATTACGATCAGTTACGCTAGGGCACTTTAGGCCACCGTTGTGACCATCCATTTAGGCCATCCTTCACACGAACGAACGAACGGATCCTCGGGTGTGTGTATGTGAGGACCGGACATTAACGTGACACTAATTCCATCCTTAAGTGAATTTTCTACATTTAAACACACACACACACTAAGGTACAAGTTCCACGCCACACAGATTCGTAGCGATGTTGGTCCGTACCAGCAGGGATAGCAGCATTCTTCGCATCTTCGCGAACTGCTGAGCTATCCCCACAGTACACAGCGCACTATGCACCGTACGGAACTCCATCCTTGCTTGCGTGTGTGTGTATGTGTGTGTGTGTGTGTGTGCGGGCCATTCTCCCCTTGTGTTTGTTGCATGGGCGCGTGTATCCTTGTGCGAGCGGATTGGCGTGAAAAGGCGTGAGCAGCAGAGCGCTCTCTCGCTGCGTACCCGATTCTCCGTCTCCTGGACAGGGCACAGGCAGGAGCGGAATTGCAACAATGGAAAAACGAAACGATTCACACGCACCCACACACACACACACAGACACAGACACACACGTGTATAGGAGGGAAAGCTTGTGCTTCTGCTGTCTCTCGCACACAGCGGCACGAACGCGCGCAGCGTCAAAGGCCCTCGCAGATACACGGATACACCGTAACGGAAGTACGGAAAGGTGGGTCGGGAAAGGGGAATGGGGGTAGTTGGAATGGGAGAGCGAGTGTGGTGGAAAAGAAAACTGTGCCCTCTTCCCGCTCGATTTTCCTGCCCCCTTGTTCTTCTTCCCACAGCTCCCCGCATCCCCTTGCCCCCCTTTTTCGCCTTGCTGTCGCAGGACATACACACACACACACACAGTCGTGGGGAGGGGGAAGTTTCTTCGCATTCGCATTGTGCAGCGTTTTTTCACCACTCCACAATTTTTCACCACAAACCACAAGTGATGTGTAGATGATGCGTTAACAAACAAATCACAAAACAAAAAAAAACGGTGGCCATCACAGTACCGACTGAATATTAGATTTTGAGGTGGCTTTTGCAGCTACGGGTTAGGGAAACTGGAAAACGGAAACCACCCAACACACACACACACACGACTAGTGGCCAGCTGGGAAGCTGACAGGAGGGTTGACAAGGCAACCCCGGGGGGGAGGCTGAAACGATGGGGCAGGAGCAATCTGTTGGACACCTCCTTGCTGCCTGGACGCCTGCCTGGACGCTGTAGCTGAACGGAAAGCATATGCACTAGGTCACACACACACACACACTCACACGTGGAAAGTCCTTTTCCTTTTGGAAGGATGGTTAAAAAAGGGAATGGTGAGGTGAGGAAGTGAGGGGGGGGAAGAGGGAAGCTACAAATGGCAGCAATAATGGTTTTCAAAATTTTCACTTCTTATCTTTTCCCCCCATTTTCACTCAGCCCCCCCCCCTCCCTTGCGTTTCACCAGTTCTGCAGTTTCCTGCAGGATGTGTGCGTTTGCGTGAGCGTGTGTGTGTGTTTTTCAATATGTGTGTGTGTGTGCTTGTGTATGGATGTGAGTTTGCAAATTTTGCTCCAAATTCCAGTACACCACCCCAGGACACCACACGTTTGTTGGTCGTGCGTGTTTTCGCATTTTAAAATTTTCCTTCCAGTGTGGTTCCCCAGCCCAATATCACCACCTCATTGCTATCATTTTATTTTCTTATTAAAGCACACACACACACACATACAGACGAGCGTTGAGGGAAAATTTTTTGTCACGGGCACCCCCACATCCAGCAAGCCAAGAGGGCGGGGGCGTGGGGGAAAGGGAGGAAAAAGGTGAAAACAGATATGGCACCTTACGCATCGTGACGGCGTGATAGACGATTCACGGTGAGATTTTCACCTTTCACATGATGTTGCCCAGGATGGAACCAGGCCAGGGCTTACACAAGCACGCACGGTACACGATATTTGTGGCTGGTGGTGTTCGGGAACGTTCGGGATGGTGATAATTTAAACTAAAATTAAATCTCACTTTAACATTAACGCAACACAATGCAAGATGAAATGCAGGAACCGACCGTGGAACGGGAGCACTGAAAACACTGGCGAAAAAACCCGCGAGACCCGCAAAAACTGTTCGCTGAAAGCAGTCTGTTCCGTCCCGTCCCGTTTACGGCTGTGACGAGTGAGTGGAAAAATCGCTGTGCCTGTGGTACACACACCCGACGAAGCGCCAAGCGACGGTGGCTAGGGCGATTTTTCCGACGCCCCCGAAATAAAAAGAAAGGCAGCAACCGTCCCCAAAAACGAGTGGCACTTTTCACGCGCGAGAGAGCGAGAGAGAGAGAGCGAGAGAGAGAGAGCGAGAGAGAGAGCGAGCGCTGATTGCTACAAAACTACCAGGCAGTCCCACACACATACACAGAGCTTCCGCCGTTGAAGCTGTTCGCGGTGGCAGGCGCTTAATGCAATCATTTCTCCACGAGAGAGAGAGAGAGAGAGAGAGAGAGAGCTCGATCTCTCTTGCGCTCTCCTTTTTTTGGTGTTTGATTGCGCGAAGAGGAAACATAAATCAAGCATTTCGTACGAGCGATGGTTTGAAAATGGCAGTTGCAGTGAACAAGAGGCTCCTGACGAAAGTTGCTTCATCAAAAATGGGTTGGAAATTAATACCTTGAACGGGGTTTAAACAGCAAATTTAAGCTATTTAAGTGAATTTTATGTTAAGTAGTTTGTCATTGTTCATAACAACTTATTTGTTGTTTCATTTAGCGAATAATGTACTTTTTTCATTATTCGATTTCATTATTTTGTTTGTATTAAAGTGTCACAATAAACATCATTTTTAAGGTATAAAACTATCTGTTTTACTAATTTCCATAAATAAAATATATTTGCTTGGGGTACACATTTTAACCACAATTACGGATCTAGTTATCCACTATATTGTTGGTGAGCAGGAATGAGCTGATCGGGCTGCCTGTGATGAGAATCACTGCTGCTCGAAATGGTGCAACATAGTGAGCAAAACTGCTCACCTTTCTTGTCAAACTGCGGTGAGCGCTCTTCTCGCTCATATCATATCTCCGCTCATCCACTGGCGCTGGCTTTGTTCGGATACAGTTTGGCAGTTGGCTTATTGCACCTCACCTCGCACATGTATACATGTCATTTTGTTTTTATATTAGTCTTGTCTCAGTACAGAGCAGATGTTTTACAATCGAATGAGTACACCGATACGTTACCTGCACTTTCACTTAAAGCTGCACTAAGTACTCTATACAACAACAAAAAAAAAAACTAATCGATAAAACAGCAATCTCAGCGTACGAATAACTAACTTAACCGGGACTAGGGTAACGCGTGGAACCGAAACACCGAAACCCGGCTGCATGTCCGGAGTGTAACGAAGCAAACCTAAAACTACACCCCAACGCCAAACGTATACGGTTGAATCTGTTGCGCAAACTTATTGATTATTTACTACTGCCTATAACACTGTTTCATTTTGAATATTTGCTACCATTCGCAAACTTGATTCGCGTGTCCGCCGTACCGGTTTGCTGCTCAGTCGTACCAAGAAATAAAATTGTTTGTTCGGCTAACCTAAGGCTTACACGGATTATGCTAACCGTCGTTCGAAGGACATTAAGAACTAGCCCCAATGGGTTATTCATTGGTAGTGGAATTGGAGTTGCAAACGGTGCATTTTAATCCTGTTCTCTTTTTAGTACCATTAAAAGCAGGTACTTCCTTCCACATATTACAGTCATGTAGTGTTGCTGAAATGATAATAGCTGCTAAGCGTCCCTAACTGAACTAACATCTACTCATGGCAACTCATTTTTCGCCCCCTTACCTGGCTGGGTGGTTTAATACGTACTAGTAAACGTAACAAACGTGAAGGGCACCAATAGTTGTGGTGTGCTTGCTATTGCTTATAGTAGCATCCCTATCCTGTTCCCAGATTAGGAGAATGTTTCTATCTGCCCCTTAGTGTAGTGAAAGCGAACAATCGCTCGTCTAAAGAAGCGTACTGACATCTTTCCGCGTGTGTGCTTCGTTTTTAGTCGCCGATGGACGGAGTGTGCTCGATCCGACGATGGTTCAATTTCGATGATGATCCGTTATTGGTGTAAGGTTTAGATAAATTTAAAGCATTTCTGTTTGTCGTGCGGTATTCGCGTTTTAAAGAGGATCGAATCGGCCCGATACTGTGTGTTCAGTAAGGGTGTGTACCCAAACACCTGAAAGGAGAAGAGAAAAGGGAAAATTAATAATCTTCGCACGCAGTAAACATTGGAAACTAGCGACACACACACACACACACAGTCTACCGATCACAAAATCAAGCAAGCTTGTGAATCACAACACAAACGGCTAAAGATCTCACTGCGGAAAAAGCGGTTTAAATGGTTGTTTCTCAAGAATGAACCACAAAACCAAACGGAAGCGAAACAGGAAGCGTAAAGGTGGCCGAAAGAAAAAAGTCACAAAAATGAAACGAATTGCGAGCGAAGGAAAAGCATCAACACCGTCTGCCGTAGTTTTGGAACAAACATCTAGTGAAATGATTGCAACGGCTACTACGACGAGTTCTGCCGAAGAAGCAATGCAAACGGAAGAGAGTAAAATTGTTGGTAGTGCAAGTAAACTGGAAGAGAAAGTGATTGCAAAGGATATTGACACTCATGGTGAGAACTTGGAAACTGCTAAGGAATCTGAGGCCAACAATGATGAGCATTGCAATTCGAAACTTATAAACAACTGTCCACCATCCACATCGAGATCTTCGCCGAGCTGCGATCGAGCGTATTACGATTTCTACTCCTAACTTCCGAACATACTTCAGCTAATA
The DNA here is from genome assembly GCA_018908115.1 of Anopheles rivulorum. Classification (NCBI taxonomy): domain Eukaryota; kingdom Metazoa; phylum Arthropoda; class Insecta; order Diptera; family Culicidae; genus Anopheles; species Anopheles rivulorum. Next base: position 2,529,912 of record STHB01000006.1, read on the forward strand.
AACTCCAAAACGCCAAAACCCAGCCCCATTTCACCTTTGCCATTACCTTGGTAAAGAAATTGATGCACTTGTGCCGCTCCTGGAAGTGTGTATCGTCCTCGCTGAGCGATACCGGGCAGCCGGGACAACGGAACGTCCAGCGGGACGTTACCTTTACCGGTGGTTTGCGCGTCACGTGCGATACCAGAAAGTTCATCGCAATGTCCTCACAGTTCATGTACTCGTCCACCTTGTCCCGTATCGCCTGCGGCAGCGTGTACGTGTACAGGTACGTGTAGTACTTGTGGATGAAGGCGGCCCCAGTTAGCACCATGCTCAGCTCGCAGCTGTAGTTCGAGTTGTAGTTCCACGAGTCGAGCGAATTCACGTCCCACGCGTGGAACCGACCGGGGAAACCAACCACACGGTCCCGGTGCTCGCGCCAAACGCGAAACCCGAACAGTATCTCATCGTGCCGCAGATGGGCATCGTCGTCCACCGACAGGACCGCTTCCGTTTCGATCGCATCGAACGGCAGAAAGCGATTGTTGAGTGAGTTGCGCGGTGCGCGAACGACGTGCACCGGCACCCCGATGTCCGGCCAACGGAGATCCTCGAGCGGAGGTTTCGGCGAGTTCCAGACCACGATCACCTTGTGCAGGTACGGTAGACCGTACAATCGGCTTAGCGAATCCATCAGCACCTGTTCCCGCTCGTACGTCAGTATGACGATCGTGAACTGCTCGCGCGGATAGTTACCACCCAGCGATTCACCAAACTCCTTCCCCGTACCTCCCGCTCCCTTCCCGATCGGTCGGAAGCCCATGTGCGAGCCGATGAATTTCGCGTCCGAAGGTAGCACCGGATCGAACGGCAGCTGCGGATAGAGTGCGAACGGATCCGCCCAATCGTTCCACATTTCGCGTGACTGCACGAGCGTCGCCGTGTAATTTCGACGGAATGCCGGACTCGGGTACGGTGGTTCAATAGGGCCAAGTGATTCCTCCGGTTCCGTATCGATCACTGGGTCAGATTTTAGCGGCACAAAGGAGGAATTGAATACGCTGTGCGCTACTACCGAAGCGATCGGTTTCGGTGGGATACCGAGCCGATTGCGCAGACTGGCCACGATCGTATCGACGGTCGATTGTACCGAGCTAAGGTAGCGCTCCCACACCAGCCGTCCCTGGCGGCGCATCGTCAGCAAATCGGCATCGGGTATGGCACGCAGCAGAAAGTGCAGCTCGGTGATGCGAGCCTTCGGTAGCGAAATCACAACACGCCTCCAGTCGATCGTTTCCGCGTAGGGTAGCTGAACCTGATCACCGCCAAGCACGAGCGGAATAGCGCCGGCTCGTAGCGCCTCGTAAAGACGTGCTTGCAGCAGCGTGGAACTCGTGCTTCCGCCGCCCGGCGCTAGCAGCAACGCAAAGGTTGACTCTTTCAGTACGGATTTCCGTGAATTGTCCGTCCCGCACAGTGACCATTCGCGTAAACCCGAAGGGCTTCGTTGCTCAGTCGCCGGAACGCACTCGAACTGTAGCATAAAGTAATCCTGTGTCCTGCCGGAGGACATCTCCTTCAGATGCTCGATAATGAACTCGTCCACCGTGTCACTTTCCGTGTCATCCGTACCGCGCGGTCCCACCACACCCAACGTTCCATTCTGACCGTGCAGTTCACCCTGAAAGCTGAGCAGATACTTCCGTCTGGCTGGTAGCATTGGGGCACACTCTTGCCACACATCTCCACCGGGCGGTCCCAGTATGGGCGGTGCAATCAGATCGAAACCGACGCGAAACTGACTTTCCTCGAAGCTGGACTGTACCAACATTGCTCGACCCGTGTCCACCGTGCGTCCCTGCAGCATGTTACCCGTACCGGGGCCTATTTCTCGGCGGGCAAAGTTTAGCAGCACATGGTTCCGTCCATCACCACCCCAGTATGGAAGCGATCGGAGTCGGGTAACGTTCAGACTTGATTGGCGGGAAGGGACCGAATCGGGCAGAGTCCGATCGGACTCCCTGCCCTGCGCTGTGTTGTAGCGATTGTTCTTTAGAACTTTGTGCTCGGAAAGTGCTTCACCGACGAGCAAGACGAATACGCATGCTTTTTTCGGATCCGTTGTGAGGTGTGCATTGTATCCGAGCGTTAGTTTGATGGTGGTCTTTAAAAAGCCATCGATATCGTACCCTTCGCTTACAACGGACGTTGTGTCCGGATCGTACAGATAAACCGGAAACCCGGACGTTAAGCTGCAGCGCGAATGATCGAAACAGGTGCTCATTTTGCAAGCTCGACTCTGTTCGGCTCCGATGGGACGCATCTCGGTCGGCAGCGAGTCGGAAAACAGCGCTCGTGGAAGCGCCAGTTCCGGTGTATTGCGCAGCACCGCTTCACGTTGCGCTACCTGTGCTTGCTCTACGGAAATCTTTAGCCGATCCAGTTCCGTCTGTTGGCGTGCGAGTTCCTGCTTCAGTTCGTCAATTTTCTGATTGTACAGCCCTATGTCCGACTGTAGCTTCTGACGGCGGGATTCAAGATCACGCAGCTCTAGTGACACCGTACCCTTCATGCGTAGCATCTCGTCAATGCGTAGCTTCAGATCGGCCGCCTTCAGTGGGCTCACATCCTCGAACGTGAAGAGCTGCGACCGTGACCGGTGGATGTCGTTGTGCTGAACGCTTGATTCTTCGTGCACGAGCAGATTGTAGAACACGAACGGTAGCGGTAGCGAACAAAGCACCACGATTATTACCACCCGGTACAGCTTCATGTGCTTTAGCCAGTGACATACGGCTGCGGTCCCAGATGGACCAGCACCGTTGCCACCAAGCGAGTCGTAACTGTTCATGTTACAGCAGAATTAGCTCGTCGTTGCCCAGTTATCGCATGGTTCGATGGTTTCAAGTTGAAGTTGTTCCGAGTAGCTCCGGGATAGGGTGGGGGGAGCGTTTTTACGAGAAATATTCACCCAACGTCAAAAAACTACACAGCTAAAGGGCACGGTTTGTGCAGTGACTTTACGTAAAACTTTTTATAATTTAACCTTCAGCAAAAAACATATTTTCAATGTTTCTTTGCATGATTCGCAGAACTAGGTAAGAAGAAGGTTTTTGTTTTCCCAGCTGACAGTACGACGAATGTTGACAAATATTCGGCACAATGGAATCGTACAGTACAGGTGGACATGTTTGTTGATATTTTTTCTGCAGTAAACTGCGCATTTAATTGCAACAAATGGTTTTTAAATTGCGGATTGTATATTAAATGTATTAAAAATCCAAAAAATAATGAAATCTTGACGTAATTCAACCAATTCAGCGATATACTTGTTCACAGTGGAATCAACAGTAGAGGACGGCAACGTGAAATTAAAAATATTTTGTGAAGTAATGCAGGCAATCTCGAGGAATTCATTAATACTGGGACGTTGAAAAGCATTCCAATTTAATTAAAAGATAAGTAAAATCATGAAAAATGAGTAATAACCATTAATTTAAATATGCATTTCTATAAACGATAATGTCATCCAGGCGATTGTTCCATTATACATGATAGTTGCAGCTGCCACACCCAAGACAGCAAGGATTCTGTTTTCCACATTCACAATCGTTTTGTTGCTCTATAAATTCGAATAAATAGTATGAAATATGTTTTAAGCACTTATAATCTTGTTTTATATTTGTTCACGAGAAAAATTATCTTTTCATGTCTTCTGTTGATGACCAAATGCTCTGCTACGGTGCAACGGCCTTTTCACAGTTGGTTGAAGATTCGAAATCAAACCGATTGACAGACCGATACAAAATAAAATAAACCGCACTTTTTCGTACGGGGCAGTTTGTCTTTGAATTTAGTGGGCTTTTCTAAAAGTTGCCATTGTGTCGTTTGCTGTGGATGTTAAGTGTCGTAAGGGCACGCTCATCTTGACACGGGATGAAATGCGTGTCGGTTGTACGATCGCTGATCGAGTTAAGCTAGTTAGCTGTGTGGAAAAGCCTTAGCGGTGAGAAGCGGTGAAGCCTACGCCGGAAGGAACAATACAAAGCATCTGCAAGAGTGTGTTGATAGATTGAAAGAGTCTTTAGCTTTAGCCTGCGTTTGTACGATGACGGATGTTGAAGAGTCCACCAAGGTACGACTGGATCAGGAAATTGCCAACAGACTGCAAAATGAGCACCCGGAACAGTTTATTACGTTGGTTCGGATGCACCTGTCGTTTGAACTGGATCTCAACACGGATACGGAGTGAGTAGAAGAGGGCCGGGGGATGGGATGTGTTGTGTATGTGAGGGAGGTGCATTTTTTGTTGCTTATGTGTACACACCGATGTTTGCAAACAGAAACGATCCAACCGGATTAGATAAGCAGAAGCTGAAGAAATGGAAAGGATTTCACAAGAAAGCGAAGGGATGCACATCGGCCAAAGCGACCTCACCGGAAATGGCAAAAGCAGCACTGACGAAGGCAAACATCGATGACCTGAAACAGCTTATTGCCTTTCTGGAGCAGGAAGAGAGTAAGTATTTATTCATCGTATGCCATCTGGAATGTTAGGCTTGCGGAACTAAAAACCATTGCTTGTTTTCAGACATCTCGCAGGAAGGAATATTCCGTAAAACCGGTTCATTAACACGCCAGAATGAGCTCAAAAACTTGCTCTTGCAGGGCAATATGTTACCATTGGATGGTACCGGTTACACGGCGCACGATTGTGCTAGCGTGTTGAAGAGTTTCCTAGCCGATCTGCCGGAACCACTGCTCACCGAGCTTTACTACCCAGCGTACTGCCAGGTGGCCGACCTGTTTCACACGAAGGAAAGCTCCCAAGCAACCCGCAATGACGCTCGTTTGCTGAACGCCCTACAGCTATTGTTGCTGTTGCTGCCGGAAGAAAACAATATACTCCTGCGGCACATTATCGAACTGTTGCATCTTACGATACAGCACGAAGCGACAAACAAGATGTCGGCTGTAAATTTGGCCACCCTCTTCACACCGCACCTAATCTGTCCGCGCAAACAATCTCCGGAGGCGCTACACACAACGGCACAGCATATGTCCGGTATCGTAGGTTTCATGGTCGAAACAGGACCACGTTTGTTTCACATCCCCTCGAAGCTGGCCACCGATATACGGGCGTACTTTGTGGAGCAACGGCGTCGGAAAACTATGTCACCCGAGCACATCCTGAACGAGTCGACCACATCTGACTCGGTGGCTAACACGGTGTACACGTTCGTGGATCGGGAGAAAACGGCCGAAGCACACATCATGAATTCTACCGATACAGCGCTGGCCCAGCTGTACGCTCACATCCAGAGTTTGCCGGAATCGTCGAAGAAGAAGAAGCTGGTGAGCAAATTCAATCGCCAGAATGGGTACGGCACACCGCTGCAGGTGCTGATGCTGCGTGAGAAGAATGGTTCCGGGTCGGGTGGGACCGCTCCCGGCAGTGGTGGAGGGTTGAAATATCCGCGTTCGATAAGCGATTCCATTAAGCGTCACATCTTCCACAAATCGCTCATGTCGCGGACACCGAAGCAAAGGACGGGCAGTGGTAGCCAGACACCGACCACGTATCAGGTAGGTAAGGAACGCTCGATGTGCGTTCGTGTGGATGTCTTTATTGTGTACTTGCTGTGTTTTGTTTTCTCCTTTCCTTTATACCCATTTTGCTAACCGCATCGTTTGTCTTTGTCACTATTTTGCGTTACGTTTGCTCGTACAAATATCGCCCATAAAATCACCTTTCATTAACTCATCAACCTAACGTGCCATACGCTAACGGAATGTTGTTAAAATGACACTCTAACCAACCCTTCTAACAGACGCCGAGTGGAACGAGCTACGGCAGTGGTGGTCCAAGACAGCGCGTTCTTTTCCAGAGTCCCGTGTCATCGTCCGATTCGCCGGCCAGCGTTGGTTCGCCTGTTTGCATCAAGCGATGCTCGTCCGTGTCCTCCTCATCCTCGTCGCTTTCCTCGATGTCATCGCACTCGTCGGTGGGTAACACTAACGCTGGCTTACTGATGCGGACAATCAGTAGTGAGAGCACCAGTAGCACCTCAAGCACACTCGAGCAAAAGTCCGTCCGGGGGGTTGATGTATCGAAGAATGAAACGGTTAAACGAAGATCGTCCGGTGAGTTGGGGGAAGAACTATCCGACGAGCTGCAGCGTGGTGCCAGCATTGAGAACGATTTGGATGCCTCTTCGGAACGTAAGCGAAGTAGGGTGGAGGACCGTACGGAGAAGGAACAAATGGGACGTTCGAAATCGGCACTGATGGTGCGCTTCGGTGCGGTCGATACGGTTACCGGATGCAATCTGCTGGAAGACAACGAACCGCCTCCACCCGAGGATGATGAAGATTTTGTCGAGCAGGAAGATGACGACATCGGTGGCAGCGATAATGAGGATGAGGGTGAATTTTCCAACGACGAACTGCTGCTGGACGTTGAAGGAGAACAAGCCGAAGGGAATGATTTTGAAGACTGTGAAAGGATACTGAGCGATACCGAGGAAGATCGGTACGGTTCTTCGGGCCTGGGTGAAACCCGCTCCCGATACCGTTCGGAACCGAATTTGAGTACCATTGGATACCATCACCAGCAGTGCCGAGGAAATTTGGATCAGAAACTACTGATCGCACGAAACAATGAGGTTCTTCCCCGGTTGAAAGGAAGCTTGAGCGGTGAAAGCTCGGAATTCGAAGGGAAATCACAACCTGTAACACCGGGTGGAGGAGGAGGAGGAGGCACGTCAACGGGTGGTTCAACCAAGCAGCGAATAAGTTTCTTCAAGAACAAACTCATCAAGGGTGTATCGATGGGCAATTTGCGTTTCCCGTTCGTTAGTGATGGTAATAAGGGAAGCAAAAAAAGTAACAACCGATCCGTCGAAACTTTAAATCGTGCCGGTGTAAAAACGGCCCAGGGCGGTGCTACAGCTGCACGTGATCGTTTTGCGGACTGTACCTTTCTGCCTACGTTGCGATCCTCCGTACCGATCGTACCGCCGGCAGCGGGATCGGGCGATGATAATTCGAGCGAACTGCCCGAAACACAACCAACACTGGCGGCACATGCGATCGGTTGGACGGCAAATTGTTTAACCAGCACACCCGGACCGGCAGCACTCCTTGGCGGACGTAATTCCATGTCACCCATCACGAAAAGTACCCAAAGGATGCCCAAATCGATGCAGGTGTGTATTTTATTCATGGACTCTATGGCATGGCATACATGTCTGTCACTACTTTTCATCGCTTTTCCCCACAACAATGCGCTGTAGACCGTTCCTGTTCACGAATTTCGGTTCAATTCTTTGGTACCAACGTTCCGTCCTAACATGACAAAAGTCGTGGCGCGGGTCGGTAGCGCACGATATCAGCTGGAACTCCATTTGGCCAAGGAAGACTAAAAACCCCAACGGTGGTTAAGCTAAATCGATGAAGATCGATGCTAAATTTCAAAATTTTCACCTCTTTTTACATTCACTTAATCTGTCCATTATAATCTTCCTCTTTTTTTGCAAATTTTAATACTCTTTCAAGCGGTTAAGTTATTCTGTTTTTAAATATTTTAACTTATTTCACAACGCTTTATCGCTTTTGTGTGCTTATAATATGGTGATGGCTTTACATTTTGCTTAAGCTTTTGAAGAAAACTTATTATATTTTAACATCAGTATCTAATCATTTTCAAGCTTACTTTATATTATTACTTTTAATTGCCAGGATGGTGGGTTTTATTTAACATCGTGTTATAATAGAAATGGAATGCCTTTATATCAATTAATCGCTTTTACAGGAATCGATCATGACACCGAGGTCACGCAAACCGGTCATGTTACTCGCCGCCATGAACGCAAACGATCCGCAACAGCTCTCGACGACCTGTGCCAGTTTTTCGAGCCTGAAAGAGGAAGATGAAGAAATGGTGGACCTCGAACCAGCTGCAGCCGTTTCCACGCTGAACGGTGGCACTGGCATACCATCGTCATCCCGTTTCGGCAACGAGGTGGGCCTTCCACCGATACTCACCCACTTCCCTACTGAAGGTAACATTGACTCCGGTCGCGTGGTTGTTCATGGTGGTGGTGATGGTGATGGTGGTGGTGGTGGTGATGTTGCTGAGGGAGACCAAGTGTCGGCTTCTTTGACGAGTCCCTTTCGGTAAGGGTTGTTGTTGGTTTGTGGATAGTCACGTGGATACACTGTTTAACTGTGTGCCTTATGTTTGAATAATCTTTGCAGAGATTACCTGCTCAGTCGCGGTTTGATGCCAACGGAAAGCCCGGCCGATTTATCCTTCGCCAGCCAGTCGGATGATTTTGAATCATCGGCAGAAATTTTGGACCAACTGAGTGAGTCTAAGATGAGCGAAAGCTTGCTGTACTGTATGAATGGCAACGAGCCAAAGGAAAGGGAAGGTCCGAAAGGGTCAGCCACAGTTCAGCGATTGTTCGAGCGGGTCGATACCGAGCTGGACGAGACGGCACTGTAAAAGAGGGAATCAGATTTCCTCCACAACACCAACTCGTAGCGAAGGAGGGACCCGCTTGTACAAAAGTAACAGTCAATCAAAATTTTAAACATTTTGCTACGCGCACAACTACGCAAAAAGGGAGTTGCGTAGCGAATTTTGCAGACAAAAGACGAAACACGAAACACGTCTTGTTTAAGTACATATTAATGCATTATTGTAGTTTCGTAAATGTAATGTATAGCAGCATAATGGACACGTCTGGGGGTGTCCATGAAATGTTACAGTCAGTACAGGAGAAAAAAAATCAACGACACGCCCGTTGTAATGGGTTTAAATCTCGATAAAAATCTAACTTAACAAGTGCCCCGGATACGCGCAAAGTTGATTTCTGTGTAATTCAAACCATATAGATGCCTATACAGATAGATGATCCGTGATCGACTGTGGTGTACTGCAAGCAAATAAGGAGAAATGTTTCCAATTTCCCAAATCCCCATATTGGGAATCGCACGGAAGTATATTAACGGGATTGCTGATTACGAATGAAAAAGTAGGTATTTGGCCACGAATTGTGAATCGTGTGTTTGGATAAATTCACTATGATACTCAGTGCTTTTAAACGCTACGGAACGGACATACATTTTCAGTACTACTGACGGATTGATACAACAGCTGCTAAGAAATTGTATCCATTACTTATGAGTATTTTTGTAGATAAGGCTCGTACTTTTGATAACATATATACTAATCAAGCAATAAACAGCAAAGTATACCAGCTGCAAAGAAACGTGCACCCTCGTGTGTATAAAACTTCTCCGAATAAAACAACGTATGCGTATAGGATTATAGCTTGAGATGATATTTTTAAATAAAAAAAAAGTGCTTTACATATGCTGCTGTATCATCATTGCGGCAGTCGGATTTTCGGTAAACAATTGGACAAAACATTAAAACTCGTCCTGGGCCATCTCGGAATTCATGTTCAATCCTCGCTCCTTCAGTGCTTTCGCGACCAGTCGATGCTTTTCCTGTCTGGCCTCCTGTTCGCGTCGCTGTGCATCCAGGATGTCGTCAACCGAGATTTCTCTCAGTGGCAAGCTGCTTTCCTTCTCGCGATCCTGTAACAGAAATATGCATAGGTAGGGTATTTGCTTTATAACAACCGACAGAAATTGCGTGTTATTGTTCATGTGTGTTTGTGCTTACAATTTCTCCCAGCAGTACCACATTTTCGCCACGGATGATCACCACACCGCGCTGGATATCACCGTACTCATTGCCGACGTGTATCCGCTCGATGGTACGATGTAGCACCAGATTGGCAAACTGATCCACACTTCGCAGGTAACCGATTAGTGTTCGTCCATCGTGCAGCAGTACCATCAATTTTTCTAGGACGAAAAGGTTTCAACGATTAGGCTTGATGATTGATGCTGTAGCAATTTCTCGTTTCGTTTGCATACTATCAACTTCGTAAAGCATATGAGCGGTGCCGAACAGTGGATTATCCATCTTGAAGGAATGTAACAAAAGGTGGCCGATGCCACTTGAAGTTGGTAGCAGTTAGAAAATTAGCAATTTAACCGGTGATCACTACAGGACACACATAAATGAGGATTTGAGAATGGCAGAATGTTGATGTAAACAAAGTTGCGGCAGAGTGACGTTTTGAATCCGGCTCCCCGGTGAAAAATGTGCAGCAATCAAACGCAATAGGCCTTTTCCATTGTGTTTATATTTTTGTGTGGAAATGGTAAAACATTAAGAAAACATAGTTTTACGAGCGTAATCCTCGTTTTTTTTGCATAAAATTAATAATTTTGTTTTGCATGTAATTGGAATTTAGCTTTTGTACAATTTCTGCCCATTGTCGGCAACAAAAGCAATGTCAAATTTAGCTTGCCCGCTGTGACAGGCGGTTGCAGTTGTTGACATACGGATTGCGCGCTAGCTTGGTAGAAACCCGGCTCCTGCAAACAGAACCCGCAAGAAAATTAATGATTTCCCAATAAATTTCGTGTTATTGAATGAAAATTCCGCGGAGTGTATCAATCTGAAAAGTTTGCTGGTAAGAATGGATGCAAATATAGTGCGGGGATACGCTCGCAGCAGTTGTATTAATGTGCGCACTCCTGTTTTAGGTTATGGTGCATTGTGTTGATTTTAGGACGTAGAGGAATTTCAGTCGGAACGTTGGGTTGTACGCGTGCAGTATTACGGCACTTACATTACCACCATGAGCACACTAGAACGCAGTTTGCAGATTTTGGATGAATCGGCGGTGCAATCCAACCGGGGGTTGCTCCGGTCCAAGGAATCGATGCGTTACTTGCAACAACAGCAATCCCTGGAACAGCGGCAGCTAGTGTCGTCCTTGCTTGGGGATAGCATGCTAGATTCCGTGCAAGACGTTGGCATGTATCGCATGGGTGAATCGGAACGCGGTGGTCCAGCACTGTCTGGCAGTCAAATGAGTTTGGCTGCAGGCAGCACAGTGAGCTACACCAATGCCAACCTGCGAGAATGCACCAAGCAGCTGTGCGAAGAGTTCCTGCAGGTGGTACAACGGTACAAGAACGCCGCGGATGTGTTCGATGCGATGGATGAGCTGATCCGTTCGTTAGACGAGACGCTCGCGCAGATCAATAATACTGCTAAGCAGCTGCTCCCAGCAGGCCGTGAGCGCCATCTGCACGCGGAAGAGATGTGGTTGAATGCGGAGCGCGATACGTGGAGATTGATGGTTTGTTTGTATCGCGATCGCATGGTTACACAAAAGCAAGACAACGAGATGGACGATTTGCCGCTAGTCAACAGTGAGCAGACGATTATCACGCATCTTTACGTGGGCAATGCAAATCTGCGCGAGTATCAGATGATTGTGGACTGGCTGGAGCAGATGGCACTGTACCAGAATCAGACCGAGCTGAACCATTACATGAACCGTACGGTGGCGTGGGAAAACACGCTCCATCAGCTGCTGCAGGTAGGCCAGACGGCTTTCGGTAGCGGTCGTCCACTGGTGAAGAGTCTCGATCCCGATGCACCGATCCGTGAAAAGCGTCCACTGCACGATCTCGACATGGAAGATCAGCTGCAGCTGGCAAAGCAGGTGTTTCTCGATATACGCCAAGGGCAACTGAAGGAAGCACAGATCAAGTGTGAAAACTATGGTCAAGCGTGGAAGGCAGCCATGCTGGAGGGATGGCGTCTGCATCATGATCCAAACTACGGTGGGGAGAAAGATTTCCACACGCGCGATTCCATCGACGGTAATCCGCGGCGGGATTTGTGGAAAAAGTTCGCTTGGCAGATGGCCGAAAGCCGAATGCTGGACCCATACACGAAGGCAACGATTGGATCGCTGTGCGGACATTTGGATTCGATGGTGGACGTACTGTCCGAACACTCGTGGAACGATGTGCTGTGGGCGTACGTGAAGATTCAGATTGACATTCGGGTGGAAAGCGAGATACGGTCACACTGCATCAAGAGCTATCTGCCCATGCCGGATCGCTACTGGAACGGGAAGAAATCGCTGGAGCAAATTTTTGACGCTCTCGAGGCACACAAAAACGTACGCATTTGTATGGCGGCCAAGGACGTGGATAAGGTGATCCAGAAGTACATTATGCTGGACGACATTCCCGAGCTGATGCGCATCGTGGACGGGTGGCTGGACGGAACGGAGGTGGTGCTAATGCCGCAGATGCTACGCTTCTTGACACATTTCGTCATGTTTTTGCGGCAGATCGGAAAGACCTTCCAGGAGGACATTGGAGACCGAGTGGTGAAGCGATACGTGGAATATTTAATAACGCTCGGTGTGCCGCACATGGTCGCGTTCTATACGGCCGCTTTGCCACCGAACATGCAGCTGCTGTTGTACTCACGCTTTCTCGAAACTATCAGCGACAGTCTGCAGCGAAAGCAGGCACTGGAGGATGCGTACAACTTTGGGTTGGACGTTCCGACTATTACGGTGTATACAGTGGAACGGTGTCGTATGCTAGAGCCCGAAACCGATGAGTCAGCACCGACCGCTTCTGGCAAGCTGAGCGAGCTGGACGAGCAGAAGATTTGCTCCCTCGAATGGCTTACCTTCTATCCGGAGCAACGGGGTGAGCTTTTGTGGCAAACGAACAGCCTGATACGGTACTTCCTAGCTCGGCGCAGCATTGAAGCGGCCCGGAAAACGTTTGCCGTCATACCGGCGGACACAATGGAGCTTATCTTCACACACTACGGCTCGAAGGATGATATCCCGTGCAGGGAGGAAGTCAGCATCCGCGAGTACCTCTGCTACCAGACGTATCTGGCTGCGATTCAGGGGTACAACGATTGGTCACAAATTTTCTACAACGGCAAACCGAAACCACCGCCGGCGGTAAAGATATCGAACTTTACCGAGCGCGTCACGTCCGAACATCGGGAGGAAGCGTACCGGAAGGAGCTGAGCAATTGGGAGGCGCGTATTGCCGACGTAACAACCTTGACACGCGATCTGCTGTACAACGTGCTGCTGTTCCCCGAGGCGGGCTGGTTGGTCGACACGGACACGATGAAACCCATCCCGGAAGAGGATGAAGATTGGCAGAACCGGGCGGTACAGATGGACAATCTGCGGAAGCTGTGCATACCCGAGATAGTGCTACTATTGCACCAGCTACACACGCTGACCGATCGGCACAGCGAAAATCTGTTGCTGGCCGATGTGCTTAGCTCGGAATCGCGCAAACTGTACAGCGTGTTTCCCAAGCACAAGCTAGCGGAAACGCTGACAAAGATTGCCGAATCGTCACTAACGCTCATGAACAACCGGAAAGACCCGTTCGTGGGGGAAAGCGCAAAGAAATAACTTTCTTCCTTCGCATTGTTTGTGCATTTATTATGATTCAGTTTTTCCTCGTCTATCCTGTTTGAATAAAATTATAAGTTATAAACTAAGAAAATAAAAAGGAAACATGAAAAACGTTATTACAATTTTCAAAATTCCGAAATCAAATCGGTTCTACGTTTGAAACGTTTTTCTACGACACAAAACGTACGTACACCATGGTCCAGAGCGAATGCAGCTCTGCTGGAATGTATCGGTGTGTGCGTGCGAGCGCCTGGGGAGCTTATCATTTTGACAGCTGGGCGAAGCTCTCCACCGGATTCTCCATTTCGTAAACATTGCACGCGCATTCAGCTTCGTTCTGGCGTTCGAGTTAGCACTGCTTCGGGCGCGTTCTATTGTTTCTATCCGCAACGGCACGTCCCATTTGTCTGAAGGTAGTACCGAAGGTAGTAGTGTTTGTATTAGGTAGTGGTGTGTAAATATTGTTACCATATCGTGCGCTATCATTGCCAAGAAAGGAGCGCTAGAAACGAAGGTATTTGCTGGTGCGTTTGGTAGGCAAAGGGCAGATTACGTGCACACACACACGCACACACACACATTCGCGGTGCCAGCTTACCAGCTGGTAGCAAAAGCTCGTTTCGTTTGTCATCCAAGCAAACAACGTTTTGCCGGTGGCAGTGTGTGGTACCCAAGGCGTACAAATCCGCTCGCTCTGGTGCCCGTGTCGTGATGGCACCGTGCTGGGGTCATGGGCTAATGAATCTGGAGCAAGTGTTGTTAACTAGCGAGTGCCAACCGACCGGGTGGCAAAGTGGCTGCGTGCATTCGATGAATGTGATGTCACCGCTGGTTCGTGTAAGCTGTTGAGTTAGATTATGGTGCGTTTTGCTATCAAAGTAGTCGCGTTTTGAGTAGCGTATCTGCTTCTATCAGCGATGTGTTGCAACATTCCGAATAGGAAAAGTATTAGCGTGACACTGTGGTTGACTGTGTTTGTAAGCGTTTTGCAGTGCCTAAGCAGTGATGCGTTACGAGAAAAAACAATAGAACACGTACTCTACACGCGAAACGGTAAACGGTAAAGCAGCGTGCCAAAGGAAATGTGTCAAACGTTGGTGTTGCTCTACGCGCGTTCAAATGTCAAAACATCCACAGAAAGCACTCACAGGAAGAATGCGTGCTGCGTGCGAGTGTGTACCGTAGGGGAAAAACCCACCCCTTTTGTGAAAGGTAATGGAAATGAGTTTCCACAAAGCGTACGCGACGGGTGACTATGAGTGGCAGTGTGCTGTAATCATCATACCGCAAGTGTGTGTGTGTGTGTGCTCACCTTTGTATACTCCCCGTGTGGCTGTGTTGGTGCCTTCTTTTCTTGCTATCCCCGTAGCAGGGAAAGGGACGTGTGCGTTTAACGGTATGGTATCGCGATTTTCCCCGGAAAAAACGGTGTGTCCCACAAGGATACGCGCTCGGATTGTTGTTCTAGGTGGATCTTTCGTGCCGTGTGGTGTGCTGCTTTTTTCGGTCGCTTTTCACTCTCGCTGTCGTTTTCTGGTGAATGCCGTTGTTTCAGTGATTGCAATCAAACAAAAGTCGAATACACACAGCAGACGACGATCGAAGTAACCAGCCGCGGCAGAAAATCCACAATCGCGCGTACAGCGAAACAGGGTGTTTTCCTTTCGCCGTGAGCTTTAGTTGTTCCTTGTTTTTTTTTTTTTGTTTTTTGTTTTGGGGAGGAGGGCTCCCGTTTGTCTAAAGCTAGCGAGCAGCTTCTCGCCTGGTGCTGTGACAGAAAACCTGAAAAAGGTAAACGGAAGCAGCGTGTCGGTGTGTTTGTGCGAACATTTTCGCTAGTAGTGTAGTAACCGCGGCACTACGGGGAGTGTCGACAACCTGCTAACCCTAACCACCCCAAAAACGGCCAGGCACAAGGCGGGAGCCAAAACAAAAGCTGCGACAATTTTCACCTCGACAAAGTTGGCGTTGGTTTTGCTTTTTTGTTGTTGCTGTGTGTGCGTGATTGAATTCGTCTGCCTGCACACTGCAGTAAAGCGGAAGCGTTTCGTTTGGTGCCGTGCGTGTTACGTGAAAAACATATTTTCCTGTTGACCTAGTGCAAGGGAGGGAAACTGTAAGCCGTTGGTAAGCACGCGAAGAAAACGCCCCACCCACCCCGTTACGTGGGAACAGGAGCAAACGTGTGTGAAAGTGTTAAGGGGGGAATGAAGAAGAGTTGAGTTGAGGGGGGTGGGCAGGATGTAAAGGAATGGAAAAGTAAATCATGACAGTGAAGAAAATGTAATCATCCCACAGCTAACAATGTGTGTGTTTAGTATTTCCTCCAAGTTTACGTTTAGAAACTAGTAAATACAGTCACGCATCATCACAGCGCAGTGATTGTTGCAGCGATTTAGTTTGCGTTGAAGAAATAATGTATTAAAACAGCATCCATTTCCATGTGACAAAAGTGCGGCAAGCAATTTCAGGAAAGCGATAATGTATTCATTGATGCATTAAAACTGAACGTGTAAATTGTGAAACATTGCTTTACTACACACTATTCCTTTACGTGTACGACAGTAGCAGCTGCGCGAGTGCAAAATTCAATGACGCTTTTGCCTGTGTGTGCGTGTGTTGGTTGCTAGGTCGGTCGAGGTGCTCCAGTGTTTGTGCATGTGTGTGCGTGAGCTAGAAAATGTGTAGCAGAAAATTGCATCCTTTTTCCGAGTTCTGATGCAGCTATGAATGAGAGTGTGTTTGTGTGCGAGAGTGGTTCGTTGGTTGTGTGTGGTGTTACAAGCACAGGAAGTTTGGAGCTTTGGCCGGAGGGGAACACATTGCATGACAGTGTGCGACAGTGTTCGGTTGACTGGGAAAACACAGAGCCTACTACAACCACATGTGAAGTAGTATGCGTGTAAACGGACTGATAGCGAGAGTTTCCATCTGTCAAAGTGCCAGCGTTTTGAATCTACTGCTAACGGAAAGTTCTTGCAATGGTCAAATGATAGCACCTGAACGCTAATAATACGTGTTGATTTTAACACATTAGATGATAAATTAAACCCACTTTCTTTTCAAGTTATTGAAATAACTTTTGTATGTTTTGTAATAATATTTAATAATCATTTGGTATCATAAAGAATTCTTGCTATTTTCCAGAAGTTGCGAAATTCTTCCAAACGTTCTTCAAATCTTTCCAGTTAGTTGAAGAGCTGGTGTATTCATTTTTAATGTTTGTTATAAATTATTGGAAATGACCTGGCCTGCCTAGCCAAATTTTCTATTGCTGAACCCATTCAGACCTCCAAATGACCCAATCAAAATTTGTTGAGGTGTTTTGTTGAGTCATCTTTACATTAGCATATATCGCTTATGATAGTATTAATCTTATATTGTTGGGGGTTTTATTGTTTTGGTGTTTTGTTTTTAAAAGAAAAATGTTGGAGTTTCTATTTTAAAGTAAAGATGTAAATTTATTCACACAAAACAACAAACAAATATGCACAACAATTTATCTTTGAATGGAGCTTTTTTATAAGCACTGTTAAAAAGAATCCCCTAGTATGCGCGTTTCCACTGGTGTTTCATTTAAAATCTATCGGAATCTAAGCGTAATTTTAAACTAGATTCTTTATGATAGTACTTGTGGTAGTAAAATTGGAAAATTTAAATAAATAGTAAAATTTAAATAAACATTTTTTTGTCAAAATCGGAAACTTTATTAAAAAAAAAATCTCCTTTTTGATGTTAGTTCGTTAAAAGCTGATTAGAAAATTGTTACTATTTTTTTTTCGATATCTAAAAACTTGTACAAAATACAATTATAATATTTTCCTTTACTTTCCTCCTTTACTCCTTTACTCCTTTACTTCGAACATGTTGTCTCTACATCAGCTTAGTTAAGGGCAGTCGTTCAATTTGAAATGAAATCCAACAAAAAAATCGCCAAACTTGTCACTTGACGACGTTCCGTTTCCGAACCCGCCAACAAGCATCCTTTGTATTGGTGTGCTCCTTCTGTGGGTGGTTGCCAGTCTTCCCACACTGTTTTGCGAGTTGTCCTTCCAGTGGGTTGCGAGTTGAGATTTCTTGCCATACTGTAATGGACGGTGCCGTGTTGTAGGTACGGTGTGGGTGCGTAAGGTTGTATCGTTACAGCAACCGCTCAACTGCGTGTGTGTGTGTGTGCGTGTGTTTGGCATCCCCAGAGTGTGCTGAGTGGTAGGCAGCCTTGTCGTGTGCGGATGGATCCCACGTCTTCCTAGGAACTCGCCATCTCAGCCCGGCTTGACCGGCACAACGGCTTTCGATGGATGATCAGTGCAGCAGGAGTCCTTCACGCAGCCGGATAAGTTCGGCCGTACCCGGTCGGTCGGTCGGTCGCATCTGGTTGGCAGCTGCCCCGCAACCAAGCGTGTATCGCCGGGTTGGCTGCCCAGGCCGTTTGGCGATGGTGTGTGTACTTTCGCTTCTTGTTCTGCCCATAACAATGAGCTGCTGCGGTGCGCGCGTGTGTTCTGTGGTACAGTGTCCGTAAAAAGGTTTGCCATTGTTTGCTTACGATTTTGCGTTTGCAAAAGACACGGAATCATCACTTATTGGCGGCGGTTTCGGTGTATATTTTTAGCCACCCCCCTCCCCCCGGGGTTTACTGACCGGAGGGGGGGGAGGGTATGGTCGACAATTTTCCATACTACGTTACGCGGTATGCGATGCACATACGTACGTGTGACGGTTTCGCCGTCACTCGCCTTATGCACCGTGGCGTGCGTTGGATCGAAAGTGACAGTGATGCGGATTACTTTCGTTCGATGCCTCAGTACACACTGGGCGGGCGGGGTTTTTGGCGTGGCGTCGGCGGAAATATTCGAACATCTCACGGCAAACTAATGTTTATCGTGCCAACGAGAGTGAAAATATAGCAAGGGCGTGTTGTGGACGGGGG